>CM053626.1:245706385-245729499 GCA_028646595.1 Phalanger gymnotis | reverse complement strand
AAGGCATTCTTCTCCTCATTGGCTTTTTGGAGCTCTTTTGTCATTTGAGTTAGTCTGTTCTTTAAGGTGTTATTTTCTTCAGTATTTTTTGGGGTCTCCTTTAGCAAGTCATTGACTTGTTTTTCATGATTTTTTTGTATCACTCTCCTTTCTCTTCCCAATTTCTCCTCTACTTCTCTTACTTGCTTTTCCAAATCCTATTTGAGCTCTTACATGGCCTGAGAACAATTCATATTTTTTCTTGGAGGCTTTTGATGTAGGCTTTTTGACTTTGTTGACTTCTTTTGGCTGTATGTTTTGATCTTCTTCGTCACCAAAAAAGGAATCTATAGTTTGAGTTTGAGTCTGAGTTCATTTTCATGTTCCCAGACAACTACTTGACCCTTGAACTTTTTGTCAGGATATGACAGCTTGTAGAGTAGAGAGTACTTTGTCCCAAGCTTTGGGGTCCAAGTGCTGCTGTTTTCAGAGCTACTTCTAGTCCATCATCACTCATGGAAGACCTCAAAAAAGAGTTTAAGAATGAAATAAGACAGGCTCTGTCACAGCAGCAGTCTTCCTCCCCCAAGAACCACCAATCAGGACTGCAATACAGATCCAAGCAGGACACAGCAAGAGAAACTGCCTCTGTGCCCACAAAGCGCTCCTTGCACTCCGGCTCTGATCCGCTGCTAGATTCCTCCTACCATGTGAGCCAGGGACTCCAGAAGCAGCTGATGCTGGAGCCCTGGAAGCAGCCTCAGGAGCTTCCTGCTGCTGCTACCACCACAGCTACACCACCTCTGCCACCCCCAGGGATGGGGCTGGACTACTCTAAACTCCATCCTGCAGTTTCCCATTAACCTGCTCTTTGGTGTTTGGAGGTTCAGAAGTCTGGTAAGTGCCACAGCTCAATGATTCATGGCCCTAAGGCCTGTTCCAGCCAGCTGACTCCAGGTCTGGTCTGTCCTGGTGAGGCCCACATTGGGCTGTGTTCCACTCCCAGCACCATGTAATAGACCCTTCCCAGCAACCATGCAGGCTTTCCTGGGCTGGAGACCTGTTTTCCTCTGGTATTTCATGGGTTCCACAGCTCTAGAATTTGTTCGGAGCCATTTTTACAGGTGTTTGGAGGGATTTGGGGGAGAGCTTAAGCAAGTCCCTGCTTCCCAGCTGCCATCTTGGCTTCTCCCCCGCCAAATTTTTCTTCTACCTCTCTTATTTGATTCTTAAACTCTTTTTTGAGGTCTTCCATGAGTTCTTTCTGGGCTTAAGACCACTTCCCATTTTTCTTTGGTGGCTTCGTCTGTAGGCATCTTGATATTGTTACCCTCTTCTGAGTTTGTATCTTGATCTTCCCTGTTACTAGAATAACTTTCTATGGTCAGATTATTTTGTGGAGGGGTGTTGCTCATCTTTTCCAGCCTTTCCCCTTACTTTCAAATTTGAGCTCTGCCCCTGAGGTAGAAGGGGTACTGTCCTAAGCTTCTTGTACCAGCAGCTGCAGGCCTTGGTTATTTGCCTAGTACTGTGCCTGTTGCTGCACTGAGTGAGCAGGATGAGGTGGGGGATGGGGGGTGGCTGACACTGCTGAAGGCCATAGAGATTTGTCAGCTTACTTAGTGCTGCACTGAGGCACATGGAGGAGGGGCGGTCCCAGAGCTGGCGTCTAACCCTATGCTGAAGCCTGTGGTAGGGTATCGGGTACTGGTATCTTCCCATTTCCCCTGAGACTAAACTGAGGCATGGGCGGGGAGGGGGGTTGCCAGTATTGGCATTTACCTGCTCATTGCTAAGACAGGGCCTGCTGCTGACTTGCTGAAACGCTTTCAGTTCTGGTCTATACTGCCTTTTTACCTGAGAGATACAGACCTTTCATGCTGACCTTCCAATTTTCTTGGGGTAGTAGATTGTTTCACTCCATCTTTTCACTGGTTCTGCTATTCCAGAATTAGTTTGGGGGCACTATTCTATAGTGGTTTGTAAGTGAATGTGGGAACACTCATGTGATTTCCTGCTTACTCCACCATCTTGGCTCCCTGAAGACTGATGGTGAGGTCTTTAGGATGTTTGTCTTTGTAGATGACATTGCACAACCTCCTAGAAGAGATCTGTAATCATTCGAAGGCATTTGGCAAGGTTATCTGCACAGGAAAGATCAAATGGATAAAGAATGGCTATTGCCCAGTTTTCACCCTGCACTTAGATGGATATCTGTTAGTATTCCAACAGTATGTGTATCTGGGACATATCTAGGCCCAGATTTGAAAAAAGAGGTGAGTAGGCTAAATTACTTTTGGAAAATTGCAAAGTTGCTTTATTGACCCAAAACTCCCCATGAAAGTAACATTTTCAATTCTAATATTTAGTGGTGTTGTTACATGGCAGCCAGATGTGAAATAGCACTAGCTCCAAAGAACTAAAGGTGAGTATTGTGTAAAGGGCTACGGAGAGGTACATGGTGGGTGTGAACAGGCTGGCCAGCCCACATCTGCTGAATGCAGTCTCTCTTCCTCTGCACCTCAGAATCCTTCTCTTCTTTTAAGAGGCAGCTCAAATGCCATCATCTGCCTGTTAACTTTCCTGATTCCTCCAACTGCCCTTCCTTCCAAATTACCTTGTATTTAACTACTCTGTAAATATTAATATTTATTCATTTCATATTATGCTGTATATATTGATAGACATCCTTGTTGTCTCCCCCCAGTAGGCTGTAAGCTTATTGTAAGGATTGGTTCATTCTCTGTACTGGTATCCCCAACCCCTAGCACAGTACCGGGCATACAGTAGGTGCTTAAAGAAACATTTTTTCGATGGATTTGTTTGACCTAAGCACTGGAAAGAGTTTCTACAGCAGAGTTCTCATGTGCCTTCAGTAATCACTTGAAGGGGTCCTGTATAAGAAAGAGATCACGAGAGATTTTGTTCTGAAAGAACAGATTTTCTACCTTGTCTGTGAGACATACAAAAGCAGCCAGAGATTGCTCAGTGAATACTATCCCAAAACGCTAACTGTTCTTGAGAATACACGTTGAACACAAGGCTGGGGAGGATTAGAAAGAGGAGGGAGTCTTCATGCACCAAGTAGGCAGGACTCCTCCTTGGTTCTCTTCCTTGCTCTTCTGTTTAATGTTTTCAAGAATGAATTACTAGCCCGACAGAGACAGAGACAGAGAGAGACAGAGACAGAGAAACAGAGACAGAGAAGGAAGGAAGGAAGGAAAGGGAGAGGAAGGGAAGAAAGAACGAAAGAAAGAAACCAACAAAAACCGGAACTAGAGAAAACTTTGCTACTTCTGCCCTAAAAGGTCATGTTTCATGGCTAAAGGCTAGATTAAACCTCGCTGTGTCCACCTCTGCCGGCTGCATAAACAGTATTATCTGGTGGCCAGAACACTAACCGTCTCCCTTCTCCCTCTCCCCATCCTCCGGGCTTTGTGTGTCTTTGTCTCTCTCCGTTCCTTTCTCTTTTCCCACCCCCGCTTATTCCACCTCCTCTCCCTAGAGCCCATACCCCAGATTCCCGGTCTTGCTCTCTTCCCTCCCCACCGCGCCCTGCAAAGCCTTCTCTTGGGCCATTCATTCTCTCCACCGGGCACGCGAGCAGCGAGCCAGGCTCTGCCCCACTCTTGCCACACTCCTAATCCACTGCTGTCCTACTCCTCCTTCAGCGGCTCGGATTGGCCCAGCGCGAAGACGAGAAGCACGCTGATTGGCCAGGGTCCCCTTTCAAGCCCGGTTTTCTCCGAGCGCTCAGTGGGTGGAGGCCATCACCCGCCGTGGCGGAGTCCGCCACTGTGGCTGTCGTCCGTCGACTTTCGCCGCGGCTGATCTAGGTTCCGAGGGCAGGGGCGGGGGCGGGGGAGGGAAGGGGTGGGGGAGGGAGCCGGGGCGGCCCGGGGCCGCGTGGTGCCCGACCGGGCGCCCCGAGGGATATGACCGAAGCGGCGGGTGCGGCGGCGGAGCAGGAAGAGGAGAGCCTGGGCGAGGGCCGGGTTCCCGGCTCCAACAGCTGCCTAATTGACGAGGGGGAGCCGGAGGGCAAGCGGCCGAATGGAACCTTCCAGGCCGCGGCGAACGGGGACCCGCTACTCGGCAAGGCCGCCGCCCCCTCCCTGGGGAGTTTTGACAAGTCCCAGCTGGGGGAGGAGGAGGAGGAGCCCCAGGCCCGGCTGGTGCCCCTGCTTCTCCGCGCTGGCGGCGGCGAGGCCGAGGCCGGGCCTCAGCAGGGGCCCCGCGCCGTGCGCACCGCGCTGTCCCCGCGGCGCTTCGCCGTGCTTCTCATCTTCAGCCTGAACTCGCTGGTCAACGCCTTCCAGTGGATACAGTACAGCATCATCAGCAACGTCTTCGAGCACTTCTACGGCGTGCCCCTGACGGACATCGACTGGCTGTCCATGGTCTACATGCTGGTCTACGTGCCGCTCATCTTCCCCGCTGCCTGGCTGCTGGACCGGTGCGGCCTGCGCCCCACCGCCCTGCTGGGCTCCGGCTTCAACGCCCTGGGCGCCTGGGTCAAGTGCGGCAGCGTGGGCGCCGACCTCTATTGGGTCACCGTGCTGGGCCAGCTGCTGTGCTCCGTGGCGCAGGTGTTCATCTTGGGCCTGCCCTCCCACGTAGCCTCCGTGTGGTTCGGGCCCCGGGAGGTGTCCACGGCCTGTGCCACGGCCGTGCTGGGGAACCAGGTAAGGAAGGGCAGGGCGAGGGCCCGGCCTGGCCCGGCCAGAGGGGCGGGGAGGGGACCAACGAAGTAAGGGACGGGCCGAGGCTCCGCGTCAGGTTCGGATTCGATTCTGGAGGTAGCCCTGCAGTCGAGCGCCCAGGGTGACCCGTGGGCAGGGCACTGACCTTTCCGAGCCACAATTCTCTCATCCGTCGAATAAGGGGGCTCCTTCAACTCCCTGTGTGACCTCTGGGCGTTGCCACAGACCTCTCTGAGTTGAAATTTTTCCATTCATCAAATGAGAGGGGGAGTCAAACTCACTGTGTGATCTACGGGCATGTCACTAACTTTTTTTTTTTTTTAACATTTTTATTTAAAGTTTTGAGTACCAAATTCTTTCCCCTCCCTCCTCCCCTCCCCGAGAGGTTAAGGAATCGGATATAGATGTAAAATATTTCCATATTAGTCATTTGGTACAAGAAGAACCTAATAAAAGAAGAAAAATGAAAGAAAATGACGAATAGCATCCTTCAGTCTGTATTCAATCAATATCAGCCCTTTCTCTGGAGGTAGACAGTGTGCTTTATCATTAGTCCTTTGGGACAGTCTTGGATCATTGCATTGCTGAGAATAGTTAAGTCATTCACCGTTCTTCGTGGAGCAATGTTGCTGTTACTGTGTAAAACTTTCTCCTGGTTCTGTTCACTTGATTATGCCTCAGTTCGTGTAAGTGTTTACAGGTTTTTCTGAAGTCATCCTGCTTGTCACCTCTCATAGCACAGTAATATTCCATTATAATCATAAACCACAGCTTATTTTTTTTGAGCTGAAATCTCATCCATAAAATGAGGGGTTCTCCTTCCTCTCATTGTATGACCTGTGGGTATGACACTAACCTTTTTGAGCCACAGTTCTCCACAAAAACAAGGGGTGCTCCTTAAACTCACTGTGTGACCTGTGGGCATGTCACTACCTTTTTTAGATGAAATTTTCTCATCCATGAAGGGGGGGGGTAGTCTTTTTTTTTTTTAGTGGTGGTTGTTCACTGGTGTCCCAACTCAAAATAACTCTTCTGGACACCTTGTGGGGTTTTCTTGGCCAAGATACTAGAGTGGTTTGCCATTTCCTTCTCCGGCTCATTTTACAGATGAGGAAATTGAAGCAAATAGGCTTAAGTTATTTGCTATGATTACTAGCTTGTCCAGCTACTAAGTGTCTGAAGCTGGACTTAAACTCAGATCTTCCTGACTCCAGGCCTAATACTCTATCTGTTGTACAACCTAGCTACCCTTTTTTTATGGATTACCTAAAAAAAAAAAACAGTCAAAAATTATTTTTTTTAACATTCTTTTTATTATTTTGAGTTCCAGATTCTCTCTCTCCTACCCTTTCCCACACCAATCCAACGAGAAGGCAAGCAATCTGATAGCAATTATACATGTGAAATCATGCAAAACCTATTCCCGTAGTAGCCATATCTACTTCAGTATGAACTCAGAGGTCGTCAATTCTCAACCTGGAGGTGGATGGCATTTTTTCATCATAAGTCCTTTGGAATTGTCTTGGATCATTCTGTTGATCAGAGCAGCTAAGTCTTTCACAGTTGATCATCATTACAATATTGCTTTTATTATATACAATGATCTCCTGGTTCTGCTCACTTTGCTTTACATCAGTTCGTATAGGTCTTCTCATGTTTTTCTAAAACCATCCCTGCTCATTATTTCTTATAACACAGTAGTATTCCATCACAATAATATACACATCTTTTTTAGCCATTCCCCAGTTGATGAACATCTCCTTAATTTCCAATTTTTAGCCACCACAAAAAGAAATGCTATAGATATTTTTGTACATATAGGTCTTTTCTTTTTCCTTTGGGGTACAGATCTAGTAGTGGTATTGCTGGGTCAAAAGGCATGCACACTTTTAAATAGCCCTTTGGGCATAGTTCCAAACTGTTCTCCAGGATGATTGGACCAATTCACTCGCTACTCCACTAAACAGTTCATTAATGTACCTATTTTGCCTCATCCCTTCCTGAATTTGCCTGTTAGCCAGTCTTATAGGTGTGAAGTAGTACCTCTGAGTTATTTAATTTGCATTTCTCTAATCGTTAGTGAAACTTGCCATAAAATTTTTTGATATCACTTCATTGTCTATGAAACTTTTAGCCAAAGATAGTTTCTCTCAGGGACAGCTATGTGGCGCAGTGAGTAGAGCACCAATCCTGGGATCAGGAGGACCTGAGTTCAAATTTGATCTCAGACACTTGACACACTTAGTAGCTGTGTGACCTTGGGCAAGTCACTTAACCCCAATTGCCCTGCCTTCCCCCCTCCAAAAAAAAAAAAAAGATAGTTTCTCTGATTATCTCTTTCAATTAGGTCTCTTTTTGCTTTTGCTTTGTCTGAGATCATGATTGCTACCCCTGCCTTTTTTTAACTTCAGCTCCAGCAAACAAATTCTGTTCCACCCTTCTTTTAACTCTGTGTGAGTGTCTTTGTTTCAAATGTGTCTCTTTTAAAAACATATTGTTGAATTCTAGTTTCTAATCCATTCTGCTGTCTTCTTCTGTTTTGCTGGCGATTTCATCCCCTTCACAGTTATGATTGCTGTGTTTTCCTCCATCCTATTTTCTTCTCTTTATCCTTTTCTCTCTTTATCCTGTCCTCCTCAAAAGTCTGTTTTGCTTCTGACCATTACCTCTCTTAATCTGCCCTCCTTTTTATCATTCCCTTCCTCTCTCTCCTGCCCCCTTCTCTTATTCCCTTCCCTCCTATTTCCCTCTCTGGTAAGATACATTTCTCTGCCCCACTGAGTGTTTGTGTGTGTATGTGTGTTATTTTCTTCAGTATTTTTTGTGCCTCTTTTACCAAGCAGTTAATTCTCCTTTCATTATTTTCATTCATCCCTGTCATTTATTTTCCCAATTTTTCTTGTTGGGCATGGGTCTAATTAGCATTTTTCTTTGAGGCTTTTTCCACCACCCCCACCTCCCATCCCCATAGCTATTTTCACCTGGTTATCTTCTGAGTTTTTGTGTTGGTCTTCCCTGACACCATAGTAGCTTTTTTCTGGTCAAGGTTTTTTTTGCTGTTTGTTCATTTTTCTAGCCTATTTCTTAACTTTTAACTTTTGGTTAAAGTAGGGCTCTGTTCATCAGTCCCAAGCTTCAAGCTTTTTCATACTGCTGTTTTCAGAGCTAGTTCTGAGGGTCTGCAAGTTTTTGGTGCCTCCAGGGCGGTGTGATCTGGAGAGGGGTATAGTCACTGCTCTCCTTGTCTTCACTCTGGTCTTTACCCAGGAAGAGTCCTTGCTCCCCAGAAGCCATAAGCACAAGCACTCCACTTTACTGTGACACCGTGACCTGGGCCCCTGCTCTCCTGTAGCCACAGGCACTCTGCTCCCCTCTGGAACTGTAACCAACCACAAGTGCTCCTCTTTACTCTGGAAATAAAACCCAGAACTATGTATGAGCAATACAGTTATCAATCTGTGCCAGCAGAAGGTCCCCACCCCCAGTCTGGTTCTGACAAGTTGTCTGACTTCCTTCCATTTCTGGACTGAGAGCTCCCAAAGCTGCTGGTCTCCTCCAAGATCTGCCACTGGTGCTGCTTCTGTCTGCATTCTGGGCCAGCCCCAATCCTGTCACCTCTCCTGCTGCCCTCCTAAGTCATCTTAAGCTAGGAAAATGTCTCACCCCAACCTTTTGTTGGCTCTGCCACTCCAAAATTTGACTTGAGCCGCTCTTTTTGTTTTATTTTATTTTATTGTTTGGAGGGGAATGTTGATAGAATTTGGCTGGGTTGCTGTCTCTTGGCCATCTTGGCTCCACCTGAGGGAGTCCTTTAAACTACCTGTGTGACCTTTGGGCATCTCACTAACCATCTTGAGCCTCAGTTTCCTCATCCATAAAGTGAGGGGTTCTTAAACATACTGTGTGACCTTTGGGCACGTCACTGAAAAATGGACAAGGCTCTTAAACTCATTGTGTGTGACCTTTGGGCATGCCACTAACCTCTTTGAGCAGAAGTTTTCTCATCCATAAAATTAGGGGACCTTATATTTATGAGATTGAAAATCAATTTACATAGATTACCCAACTAAAATACACCTTCTACAGAAAGCCTTCCTCAACCTCTCCCTTCTGATAATTATTTCCTGTCTATCCTGTGCTTAACTTGCTTTATGTGCAGCTTAGCTTGTCTCCCCTTTAGAGTATAAGCTCCCTAAGGCCATGGATTGTCTTTTGCCTCCTTTTGTTTCCCTAGCACTTAGCACAGTGCCTGGCACATAGTAGGTACTTAATAACTGATTATGATAACCCAATGAGGGGATGTGTTTGCAGGTATTACCCCTATTTCACATATGACTAAACTGAGGAGCATAGAGGTACCTTACCCACAATTGTATAACTGGTAAAAGTGGTATTTGAACTCAATTCCTTCTTGATTCCAAGAACAGCATTCTTTCCATTCTACCATGATGATTCTTTAAAATGATTGATGAAATTTCTTCTGGCTCTAAAATTCAAAACTATTTAAAAGTGCCTATTAATCTTATACTAAGAATTCACCTACCTCATAAACTAAATCATTGTATTTGGTTTTTATCTGCCTAATTATCTATCCAAGGACAACCCTTCTACTGTCACACATGCAGGAATGTGGATGCAGTCATCTTCATGTACTCTGCCCTGGTGAGACCACATCCATAATATGGGTTCAATTCTGGCCTCCACAGTTTAGGAAGAACATGGATAAGCAGGAGAGTGTCTCATCAAGGCTATCTAGGATACTGGAGGACCTCAAGGTTGTTCCACAAGAGGACTGGTTGAAGTTAGCAGAGAAAAGAATACTTTGAGGAAAAGGGAGAGTATGATCATTGTCCTCAAATAATTGCAGGACAGTCATGCAGAGGAGGCATTAAATTTGTTTTGCTTAGGGCCAGAGGGTTGACCTTGAAGCAAAAGATAGAAGTTGGAGGTGAAAGCAAATGTTGGCTCGATAGGGGAAAAAACTTCTTAAGAGAGCCAGCCGAAGTAATGGGTTCCTCTTCTTTGGAGGGTTCCAATCAAAGTATAAATGACTGTTTTTGAGTACATTGTGTTCTAGTGGGAATTATTTTTCATGTATGGATTAGACTGGATACCTTTCAACTCTAAAATTCTGAGATTCAGTGAAAACTGAGGATTCAAACTGGCAGCACTTTCAAGTAGAAAGTAAAACTGGGGGCAGCTAGATGGCGCAGTGAATAGAGCACCCGCCCTGGAGTGAGGAGTACCTGAGTTCAAATCCGGCCTCAGACACTTGTCACATTTACTGCTGTGTGACCTTGGGCAAGTCACTTAACTCCAATTGCTCTGCCTTCCCCCTAGCAAAAAAAAAAAAAGGAAGTAAAACTGGCTGTTGGGTGTCTAAAATCAAGTGATTGAAGTAAAAGTTATTGGATTTGTTCCATAGAGTTGACTAAAGTACATTTTTAAAAAGAATCTTTTCCTGTTTTAAGTTGGTTTTAGGATAATTATCTTTTATTAAGAAAAACATTATAGAAAGAAAGCAGATGTGAGTTGTCAGTAACTCCTCTTTAACACTGATACTCTGTTAAATTTCAGTACATTTTTCAGTACAGGGTTGGGAAGAAATCTGTGATGAATAGTTTTTACAATTGTTTATTTTGCTATATATTTTGTAGCTTGGTGTTGCAGTTGGTTTTTTGTTACCACCAGTTTTGGTGCCCAACACAAAGAACGACACTGCTCTTATGGCACACAATATCAGCATCATGTTCTATGGAACAGCATCAGTTGCCACATTTTTATTCATACTAACGTTAATAGGTAAGCAAACTTGTTTTTCCTAAAATTTAAGTAAAGTTAATATAGTAGAAGAATGTAAAGAAATGATCATCTATTGAAGTTTCTTATTCATAATATCTCAGATGTCACTCGCTTACTTTTAGTTCATGCCATACATATACCTTATTTTTGGAATGCTATGACAGTAACCCCAGCCATACCTTTTACTCAGTTAAACCTTTTTAATAATGCACTGAATCGTAGTCTCATTAATCTTGTATCTCTCTACCAACTTTTCAGTTCATCCTGCTAACCTGTTGGTTTTAAAGGCATTTCTTCTTTCCTCTAATATTTTTATCTTATGCTAACCTGCTCAGGGTCAGACTTGTGCTTTTTTTGGACCTCTCCCTTCCTTTAATGATAATCCTTCCCAGGGAACCTCTTGTCTCTCCCTGCCCTTCCCTCTCAATCCCTCCCCTTAATATTAACTGAGTCTGAGAATGTTGGGCAAATCTTGGGCAGCAGCAGGTTGTCGGTCAGAGTTTCCAACTGTGGCAAATATCTGCTTGTTAGGCCACTCGGGCTGCTGCAGACATTCCTCACTGAGTGCCCTTGATCTCATCTGGTCCTGCACTGAAGCAGTCAGTCAAAATCAGCGGCAAACTGCCACCATCAGTTGGGAAGAAGCTCTGGGAAGGTCGGCTTTTAAAATTTTTGTTTTTTAAGGGGAAACAATTATTCTGTGACTTCAGGGGGAAGAATTGGTGAAACTTGTTAAATTGATATTCACTTCTATCAATGAAATTCAAAGAGAAAATCACAGCACAAGGCCTGTAGTAACTCAGAAGCATAAATTAGTGCTGAAAGAGACCTTCAGTGCTATGTAATCCAGACTCCTCGTTTTACTGATGAGAAAACTGAGCGAAGTGACTTTCTCATGGTCACACAGGTATTAAGTGGCAGGGCCGTAATTTGAACCCAGGTCTTTGGACCCCAAATCCAGTACTTTTCCTATTATACCATTCTGAGGAACTTAATAAATATTTGCTGATTGAAGAAAGAAGTATCAATAAAAACGGTTCTATATTGTAAAATACCTGTCATTTTAATGTGAATTTGATTTTTATATCTGTCCATAATTTTCTTACTGTGAATGTAACACTAATGAAAGACTACTTTTATGGAAAATACTCACAAACATGTTTGGCTGGAGACTATGTAGAGTGTTTCATCATAGACTGTTTCCATAAATGAAAATTGAGGGTCTGAGAGGTACAGTCCACATCCTTAATATCCCATAAGACTGATTAAAAACTGTCGATAGTCATGGCAGTTAAGTATGCAGAATCACCAATTTGCCTTGGGTTTCCCATCAATTTATGTACTGAATCCTTATATCGATTTGAAATTGCAGCTTTCTAGCATGTGAGCATATTAAAAAGGAATGAAATAGAATGTATAATTATCTGTGACCTTGCTGCCTTAGAAAATTATATTTTTATTTGGAAAGGATATAATTTAGAAATCTGCTTTTGCGGTAGCCATTTTTAAACTTGCTTACTTACATATGGCCTTCCAATTAGATTAGGATATTTTTCCGTGCCTTTAAAAATATAATTTTTTTTGTACTTTTTCTTGTTAATATGAAAACTCTTATCTTTCATCCTTCCTACTTCCAAATGCTTGTCTTCTGTGGATAATGTGAGAAAGTAGAAGCGCATATGTTTCATAATTTGTAATTTTAATGTTACATGTTTCTAAATTTTGTTGTTAGGTATAAGATATATTTTTGTAGTAGAAATGGAAAAAAGAATTGGCAAAACACTGTAATTATTGAAAATACCTGCTGCCCAAATGGGCTGTATACTACATTGGGCACTATCAAAAGAATAGGCTTCTCATGGCATGTAAGACTTACAGTGGAACAGTGGACAGAAAACATGTCCTGGAGGGGAAATAAAAAATCCGTCTGCCTAGATGGATTTACAGATTAATTCTATCAGGTATTCAAATGATGATTAACTCTTATATTACATAAATTTGCTAAAAGAGAGAGAGAAGGTGCCTTACCAAACTCTGTCGGTGAGTCAGATATGGTCCTGAAATCTAAAAGGGGGACGTGGAGAGGGAAGAGAAAGAAAACCCTACAGCAGTTATATTCAAGAGAGTATTCACTATGGCCAAGTTGTGTACCAAGAACACAGGGATGGTTCATCATTAGGAAAGCTACATAAATATAAGCGATAATATTAACAATAAAACAATAAAAATCACATGGTTATAGAAATACAGAAAAAATACTTTTGATAAAATACAGTATTAATTTGTCCTTTTAAAAAAACACTCAAAATTATAGGAATAAAAAAACTTTGATAAACAGTAGATACCAAAAGCTGTCATCATTTGTAATAGAAAAATGCTAGAAGCCTTTCTAGTAAGATTAGGAATAAAGAAAAGATATCTGTTGTCACCATTATTATTTTTTTTTTTAGAGAAGGGGAAGGCAGGGCAATTGGGGTTAAGTGACTTGCCCAAGGTCACGCAGCTAGTAAGCGTGTCAAGTGTCTGAGGTTGCATTTGAACTCAGGTCTTCCTGAGTCCAGGGCCAGTGCTCTACCCCCTGCACAACCTGGCTGCCCCTGTCATCATTATTATTTGATATAGTTCTAGAACTGCTAGTCATGCAATAAAAAGAGAATAAGAAATTGAAGTTGTTGAGGCAAAATAATATCTAATTGCAGATGACTTAATAGTTTAGAACAGAAATATCAACCATGCAGCTTCCAACACTCCTGAGTACAGGCTGAATCAGATTAAAATGTAATTGGGAAATATACAATAAAACATAGGTGATATTAATATGTTGTTTTCTAAGTCACTGTGCCTTATATGTAGTTTAGTGGGCCCTGGCTCTATTTAAGGGAAATAATATTGGGATAAGATTTGTCCGGCATTTCCAGCAAGTAAATTCCTTTAGCAAAGATGCAGAACCAATTCATTTTTGACCATTAAAAAATTGTAACAAGTTTTTTGAGCATCAGCAGTACTCAAAGCACTGTGCCAGGCAGTGAGGCAGATGAAGTAGCCCATGACCCATACCCTCATGGAGCTTGTGGGCTAGAAGGGGAGATAAGAAAAGAAGGAAGATTTCAAGACTGGACCTTGAGGGACTTGTTTTGAACTCCTTCCACTGTAAAACAGTTGGTGGTATTGTGAAGTGTCAGCATATCGTTTTCAGTTTAATCCGTGCTGCCTTCTTGTTCGAATTTAAAGTCTATAGATAACATGTTTTGTAAGTGATGATGCAAATGCACTTAGGACAGATTGTGCACAGTCAGTAGTAAGCTGCATTTACCAGACTTGATCATGGCAGTTACAAGTCTCCAGTGTGCAAACCTCTTTAAGTATTACATAGTAACATGTGGAATAGTTGAAAGATATAAGCAGTCATACCTCATCAAAAACAATAATGCACTTAAGCACATTCATATTCAGAGAACCCACAAACTTTTATTATGTGCCTAACAAGCTCCAGCCACTGTTTTGCACTGCAACTTCTATATAGGTCATAGAGTTAGAGCTGAGAGGAACCTCAGCTCTTCGTTTTCACCGTGTCCTTTACCCCATAGTCACAGGTAGCACACCTTAGCTGGAGCTGGTATTGATTGAGGGAGGAAGAGAAAAGGTGAGGGTTGGAGGCAGTAGTAGAACTGTCCCCATTCAGCCCAGTGGACTTTACAAAGCTGTATTTTCCTTTCCCCCTAGTAATAGAAATGGATGCCATTACCCAGGGTTTCTTTTCTCTCTCTGGTTTTATACTTAGGTAAAGTAAAGAATATGGACACTAGAGGCTAGAGGAGTTGGTTCCCCTCTTTGGCCGGGAGCGTAGTCCACTACCAGTGGTTATGAGTTAGTATCCATGAGCTCTAGTCAATAAATTCAATGAGATTAATATTTTAGAGTAAAAGGCTCTTTTTGAGATAGAAGACAGAGGGCCATCCAGACCTTCGTTTTGCTATAAGTAACTCAAGAACCTTATTGTCAAAGTTTCATTGTTGATTTGTAAGTGTGAAGTTTTCTAATTCTAAAAGTCTAGTCTATAGTTGTGAATTTTATATTACCAGTGACAATAAGGTGGGACATTTCCCATCTAACAAGAATCTAATGAGAGACTTGCAAGGAATGACAACAGACTTCTCCATTACTGAAAAAACCAGATAGAGTGAAAGGAAAAAGAGCAGTAACCGTTTAAACATTTAATTTTTTCTAACGTAAGGACAATGAAGATTAAATATCTTTTAAGTTGTTTACTACATAATTTTATATAAGACCTGTCAGGTATAGACATCTAGGTTAGACAACTTCGGTTTTAGTGAACCAATCTTTTGAGCAACAAAAGACCTTAATAATTATGATCCTTTATTTTCAAATAGGAATTTTGAATAATTCTAGGGTTAGAAAAAACATTTGAAACATTATCTAGCCTATTTGCCTGCCGCTCAAGCAGCTATATACATAGGCCATTTTGGAAAGAGAGTTATTATTTCTTAATAATCCCCTCCCCCCGCAAAAAAATCTGGTGGTAATTTTTTTCCTTTTCCCTTTTACATGTTATTGAATTTATTTTTATTCTAACAATATTGAATTTTTCCCACCCAAATTTTTACCTGCTCATCTTGTCCCCTAACATATATTCTCTTTTCTTATCCAAAGAAATCTTATCCAACCTCCTTTTACAGAAAGTTGGGTGAGAAGTCTAATAATATTCATGCTTTTCATTATCCATATTGGGGCTAAGAAGGTAGAAAATAATCTCAAATATAGATTGAGAATATCTTATTATCTATTGCGATCCCGTCAACATGTTCTTGTAGACCAGTATTATAAGTACCTGGCACCAGATGTATCATATTTTTTAATACTCTCAGCCCAGCCCCAGGCTTTTCTGTTAATAACAGAGTAGGTTAGCAAGATCCAGGGCTTCCCTTATACATGGCTTAGAATAAGACATTTGAGTTGCAGGGATAGAATTGTCAGATGATGAATTTGAACATCAAGCTTTTTATACTTTACTAGCTCACAACATTTAACAAAAGTGTGTGTGTATAGGCTTGTTTAAATCTGAAGCTGGACTATAACAAAATAAATTGAGTCTAGAAATAGAATTTCTTGAAAAAATGAAAAATTCTTCATTTAATATATACTGAATAGCATAGTTCTTCAGCAGAACCGTGGCATGGCTTTGGTGTTTTCTCAACCCACTTGGGTAAAATGGCCAGTTCTCTTATCCCTGGAAGAACGAATATGCATAAACTCAGGCAAAAGAGTTAAAATTATTCTATCTCATAAATAAATGATTTAGGTAAAAATGAGTTTTACTAAAAGGGTTTCTTTAGATCATTAAGTTAAAAATGGATCAGAGACCTTTAATCACACATCAATATAGTAACTGTTAACTTTTTTCTTTTTCTAGCATTCAAAGAAAAGCCTCCATTTCCACCAAGTGAATCTCAAGCAGTTCTCCAACACAATCTCCCAGAGTATTCCTATAAACAATCAATAATGAATTTATTTAAAAATATTCCCTTTGTGCTTTTGCTAATTAGTTATGGTAAGTAAAGTATTTTATATTCTTCGATGTAATATGTTTATACAGTTTGCAACACTATGGTTATTTTTATTTGGTTGAATTAAACTGTGATTAATGAGCCAAGTTTATTAATCTGATAGAACTGACAGGAAGATTCTGAACTTCTATGCATAAATGTGAGAAAGTGCCTCATTACAGTTTGTTAAATTAAGGCAAAATGGGCCTCTAGCAGAGAGTCCCCCCCTGCCCTCCCCACATTCTTTTATGAACCCCACCCACAATGTAGCTGCTGCTTAGATTTTATTTTTTATTACAGTGGTGCTTGAGCGCAAAGTCTACATTGCTAGTTCTCCCTTTCTTTATAATCAACTCCTTTTGACCCCTGGCAGTCTGACTTCTATTTCGACTAGACAACTAAAGCCAATCTTTTTCTGATCTCTTTATTTTGAATCTCTTCATTTCTTTCACTATGACTAGAACTCTTTTTTCCTTGCCATTTTTTCTAGTCTTTCCTTCTCTCCCCATTTGTGTTTTCTTCAGGTTCCTGCATCTTCTGCATTTTTATGCCTTCAGAGCTTGATTTTTTGTTATATCTTCCAAGGATTTTTTTTGGTTGGCAGACTCATCACTTGATCTGTTTCCTTGAGCAGCATTCAGCTTTTAAGTATATGCAGACTTTTATGGTGACTGTCTCATGTGCATTGTCTCACTAACAAAGACTTGAGGACAAGGACTTTGTCTTAGGCTTCTTTTGTCTTGCTCATATTGTTGGAGCTATATGGTAGATACTCAGTAGTTGGATTTTTGTTTGAGAGAGATGGTTTATTATGTTTCAAGGACTTGATTTGAATTTGATATACTGAACAAGAATAATAATGACTTGTGTTTTGACAGAATTCTATCCTAGTTATATCTAGTAAATTAAGGTGGGTAGATTTTATTAGGTCAAATTAATTTTTTAAAAAATAATTTTCCCCCCAATTACATGTTAAAACAAATTTTTTCGAGGGGGGAAGGCAGGGCAATTGGGGTTAAGTGACTTGCCCAAGGTCACACAGCTAGTAAGTGTGCCAAATTTGAACTCAGGTCCTCCTGACTCCAGGGCCGGCACTCTATTCACTGTGCCACTGCCCCAAGTGAAAACAATTTTTAACAATTTTTTTTTAAAGTTTTGAGGTCCAAATTCTATCCCTTTTTCTCTCCCTACTTCCCGAGATGGTAATCAATCTGATATAGGTCATACATGTGTAGTTACGTAAAACATTTCCTTATTAGTCATTTTGTACAAGAAAACTCAAAAAAGAAAGGAAGGAAAGAAAGAGAAAAATAGTGTGCTTCAGTCTGTAATCAGACAACATCAGTTCTTTCTCTGGAGGTGGATAGCTTGCTTCATCATTAGTCCTTTGGGATTGTCTTGAATCCTTGTATTGCTGAGAATAGTTAAGTCATTCACAGTTGTTTATTGTACAATATTGCTGTTACTATATACAATATTCTCCTTATTCTGCGCACTTCATTTTGGATCAGTTCATGTAAGTGTTTCATGTTCATGTAAGTTTTTTCTGTAATCAGTAAGTCAGTTCATGTAAGGTTTTTCTGAAATCATCTGCTTGTCATTTCTTGTAGCACAATAATATGCCATCAAAATCAAATACCACAGCTTGTTCAGCCGTTCCCCAATTGATGGGCATTCCTTCGATTTCCATAGCTCAAATTCGTAAAGGAGCTGAAAACAGCTCTTCTCTTTATTAGCCCTCTTAACAATGAATTTTCAGTTCGCATTTAAAATTTTTTTGCTACCATATTTTATGGACTAGTGCATTTAATGTTTTCTTTTGTCACATAGGTATTATGACTGGGTCATTTTATTCGGTCTCAACACTATTAAACCAAATGATCTTGACATATCATGAGGTAAGATTTTGCCTAGAATTTTTATTTAGCTACATAGTGAGCCCCTGTAAGGAATATCTTAGAATTAAGTATTCTGTCCTTAATTCATTAATTTTTGCATGATTAAATTTTTTATTTGTATTAAAAAAGAGATTGAGGTTAATTCTTCAATATTTAAACATGCGAAGCATTTTTAGTAGTTGTCATTGACAGAATTTAATCAACTAATATTTATGCAGATTTTGATTAGTGATGATGGAGATAGAGAAAAAGGAAGCATGTTGGAATATGAAAAGGAAAAACAAAAATAAAATAATAAAATAAGCAAATGTCTCTAACTTTGGTCCAGTGTATCTTTGCTTCTAGTGGAAGAAAATAATTTTTAGATTATTGTAAATATCTTAAAAAGCACTACACTTGTGGCTACATAGAATTAAATAAACTTTTTCTTTGCATCTTTTTGGATTATTTTCATAGATTAAAAGGGTTTTTTGGTTGAATAGAGTTCTCTTATGGCCTTCATTCTACCTAGACTTATACATGTTACAGAGACTTAACCTTCTTATTTTGCATGTTAGTTTTACTCGATTACTTGAAAATTCACTAAGAAAGCCCAGGAATATAAAGAACCCATTTGAGTTGAAGGGAGTATCTAATTAATGCTATATGGAATCTGTTGTAAGGGAGAAGAAGTCAGTGCGGGACTGATCGGACTTACTTTAGTTGTAGCAGGAATGGTGGGCTCCATTCTTTGTGGCTTGTGGCTGGATTACACCAAATCATACAAGTAAGTGAAAATGGTAAATGTGCTGTAACTCGGCTCTCTGAAGTAGTAAATGTGCCAACCAGCATGATTTTATTAAAACGAGAATTTTTATCCTAGGCGGAATGTGAGATAAGACCAACGAGATTTTTTTTTCCTCCTGGGTTGTGTTAAATGGAAGTTATAGGCTTCTAAATATGGTTTTTAGCATAGTAATGAGAGCCCCCTGGCTCCATATCTACTATGTTTTCCAATCCGCTGTTTAAATGCATTGCTAAGCTCATGGTCTCACATAAGGGATATCGTTGCACAATGAAAGTACCTAATCTTCAAAACTTCCTTGTTTCCCCAGAAATTAATTGTATTGTGCTATCCTTATGGTAGCAATGTCTACTGACTCTCAGTATTTGACTACCGACTTACTTTCAAACTTTTGACCATCTTTTGACCTTTTACACCTGATGTCCCTGATCAGAGTAGCAGTAGATTCCTAAATCCAAGGAATCAATTATTCCCTTCTTCCTTTTCTTTGACTTATGAGAGAGCCTCCTTGTGGTTTTTAGTGCCCCCTCCCCCAATCCCATTCAGAAAGTAATGAATCTAGCCTCACTACTAGACTCAGTAAAAGGGGATCAGTAGATATTTGTTGAATTTAAAGTTCTGACTACAATTGATACTGTGATTATCCCATTCAGAAAGGAGCTTCAAAAAGTTCAGTGAGATCTGACTGAAGAGCCACGAACAGTCAATAAACGATTTTTCCCCTCAAAAGTTTTCTTCTTCTAATGAGTCTTTTTGTTGTTGATATTCCAATGTACGTTATCCCCACTAGGATTCAACTAGACCAAAACAAAGAATGTGATTGGTGGGAGGGAGAAGGAGGTAAGCTCAAAATGATGAAATAGATACGGATTTTAAATTTTATCTTCTAAAATTATAGAATGACAACAGTCCTAACCTCTCAGAGACCAAAGAAGAGATAATTTAATAGTTTTTGAATATCAAGGGAATTTCCTCTGAGGTTCAGAGTAAATTTCTAAAACCTCATACATTTGTAGGCATGAAAAACCTTCAGAATTCCATGGGAAAATACATTTTTATTTCAGAAATAATTATTGGAGCTTATTTTTACATTGGATAATTGTTTGGATGTATTGACCTTTAAGGTCCCTTTCAGTTCTAAGATTGTTTGTGCTCCTGAATCTCTGCCTACCCTTGATGTCATTCACTCATTCATTCCACAAACACTTATTGGACGCCTAGTACATGCATAATGCTATCTTAGGTATTTGCATATAATCTAACTATAATGTAGGCCTTACAATATATGTGGGAGATAAGTGTAGATGAAAAGTTAATAACAAAACAAGCATTGTTGCAGGAAATAAATGATTAAGTGCCATTGTCACCAACAATGGGTGTTACGGGAATTCTGGATAGGGAGAAAATATGAGACAAAAGTAGTCAGAGAACGTTTTGAAGAGAATGTAGGATTTAAGCCAAGCCTTAAAGGATGAGAAAGGATGCTGTCTCATTCACAAGTACAAATAGCCATGTTTTTCTTCATTCCAAGGGACCCTGGCCTATGCAAGCATGAATTCTGACTTTGTGAGGGATTAAAACTCACTGTCTTCTGCTTTTTGTGACTAAGTCTGACCTCCCTGTTGACAATATAATAGTTTTGAATCTTAGCTATTAGAAAGTATTGTTACTGCATGGGCATGGCAATAGCCAGCCATAGTTTATTTTGTGATCAGGATATTCAGACTCTAATAACAATAATAATAATTATTATTTGTATTTTTTTTAGACAGACCACTCTAATAGTTTACATATTGTCTTTTATTGGAATGGTTATATTTACTTTTACCTTGAACTTCGGACGCCTTATCATTGTGTTTATTACTGGAGGAGCACTTGGGTAAGAATCTTGGGTTAGAGTCATAGACTTTTGGAATTAGAAAGGAAAGGGATAAAGGTAAAATGCTACTCAGTATTGAGAGCTTTATTGCAGCAACTTAAAAGAAGACCTTCTATTTCATCAAATGGTGCTTTAGTTAAACTTTGCAAAATCTATTGGTATCTGAATGGGAAAATAGTTCAATTTGTTTTTTGCTATGCACTCATTACATAGGAAAAGAATAGAAAAGACTTAACCGCTTAATTCAATTTTACTTAAGTGTAAAGACAAATTTGATTAAAGACAGTATGGCCTAAGAAATTAAATATAAAAAACTTAGAACAAAGTTAACCTTCATAATATAGAAATAAACTTGGTTAAGCTTAAGTGGATTCGGGATGAATTGATCAGTCAACAGCATTTATTTAACACTCATACAGTAGCAGTTTAGGTATTTTAAACTGTTGCCAGTATTCACCATTTTTATAAATTTTGTACCTTGCTATGTGGAAAATATCTATTATCCAAAGATGTTGTGCCCAATATATTTCATCTTGCCAGTATGGGGGGGGGGAATTAAATTTATATCATAAAAGCTACAATTCCTTTACTTGTGAAAAAGATATATGTATGTCTTCCAGAATGGTTTACTTTTCCTCAAGTAGTAAGTATATTTGTGTAGGGAAGAGAGAATCAAGCCATTGGCCTTCTGTAATAGGGATAATAACAAGCTAGAGGAGGAAAGCAGGTCTGTGTTTAGAATAACCAGAACAAAAATGAAATTAGGCATGAAAGGGTTTTTACTACAGTGAAAGGACCTGTAGCAGGGGCTTCTCTAGCTCAGTGAGCTTTGTATCCAGCATGTTAGTACAGGAGAAAATGTGTCTAGGTGAAGCAGATCAACTGAACCAGTGTATCAGAGAATCTTTATGATGAATGTTTACATAATGTGCATGTGTTTTTCTAGCTTCTTCATGACTGGTTATCTCCCCTTGGGTTTTGAATTTGCTGTTGAAATCACATACCCTGAATCCGAAGGCACTTCATCAGGTCTTCTGAATGCTTCTGCACAGGTAAGTTTCTCATTATTCTTTAATTTGAGCATATTCTGGCCAGAGATTCTTTGCTAGAAATTTAAGAGAATGCATAATAGGGATGTCCACTAATACTTTTTCCCTAATAGACAGTGCTTTGTGTCCAGAGTTGTACCTTATAATAGTAGATTTCTAGAGCACAAATTGGAAAAATAAAAATTGTTAGGAAAAGACTTCTCTAAAATTAAGTTTAACCCATTCAGTCAATAAGCCTTTATCATGTATCTTTAATTACTATGTGCTAGGTTCTTGAAATACAAATATGAAAGTGACCGAGTTGCTGCTGCCCTCTAAGAGTTTACATTTCTTCGCATTCCCATAAAAATTCCTTATCTTATTTTATTTCAGTTATTTGGAATTTTTTTTACATTGGCTCAAGGAAAGCTTATTTCAGACCATGGCCCTCATGCTGGGAATCTTTTCCTTTGTGCATGGATATTTTTAGGAATCATTTTAACAGGTAAGTTAATAATGTTTGTTCCATAAACGTATTTAATTCTTCATGTAACATGACCGTCAAGTGCTCTACAGACAGACCAATTTCAGTCTTGGAGAATTCTCAAGGGTAGAACTCATAGGGTACATTCTTGTCCTCCCTACCCAAAGAGTGTCTCTTTCTCTCTCTTCCTTGTAAGATCTCAAGTTAGCTTATTTCTAGAGTATTTGAATTAGCTCACTTGTTGGGAACCAGTAAGCATTTTGATCATAAGCATGTTTACTGCAAAACAGAAACAGACATAAATGGTACTCCAAAGCCAAGTCTTATAGAAAAGAACAAACAGTATTTAAAAAGATATCCCAAGAACCTACGTGTACTGTGATCACCGGTCCTGGGGTCAGGTCTTGGTTCTGCATCCCTGTCAGCCTTCTCCACTAGTGGGTTGCTACTGTATCTCATAGTTTCTATCCATCATTACTGTTGTAGCCATTGCAGCCTACAGTTCTAAAGTTCCATGATCCTACTCTTAGTGAGGCTTCTTTATTCTCAAAGTAGTGACATAACTAGGAAAAAGGAGAATACTTTTCTCTTTTCTTTCTCTTGGTTTTTCTGCCCCCTTCTTTCCAGCATTTACACTCCAATCAGTCCGTGTTCCCTCTTGCTCCAAATTGGATGGAGAAATAGCATATAAAAATCTGCTTTGCTTCAAAAGATCTGATTTCAGTGTTACATTTCTCTCCACTTACACACCTCAACCCCTCTATGTTTTATTATACAGTCTTTGTGAGTTGCTGTGGCAAAAAAAAAATTCAATCCCCTGGTGGTCAATCATCTGTATGCTAACCTTAACTAGGCTGGCCCTCAGCTACCAGACCTGTGCTTGTCATTTATCTTCTTTTTTTTTTTTTAGTTTCTTTTTTTTTTAATTTTAATTTTAATTTATTTTTAACATGTTTGGTTTTCAGCATTGATTTTCACAGGCGTTTGAATTAC
>CM053626.1:245681180-245705885 GCA_028646595.1 Phalanger gymnotis | reverse complement strand
TGGCTTTTTGGAGCTCTTTTGCCATTTGAGTTAGTTTATTTTTTAAGGTGTTATTTTCTCCAGTATTTTTTTGGATCTCCTTTAGCAAGTCATTTACTTGTTTTTCATGATTTTCTTTCATCACTCTCATTTCTCTTCCTAATTTTTCCTCTACTTCTCTTACTTGCTTTTCGAAATCCTTTTTGAGGTCTTCCATGGCCTGAAACCAATTCATATTTTTCTTGGAGGCTTTTGATGTAGGCTCTTTGACTTTGTTGACTTCTTCTGGCTGTGTGTTTTGATCTTCTTTATCACCAAGAAAAAAAATTCCAAAGTCTGAGTCTGAATCTGAGACTGTTTTCGCTGCCTGTTCATGTTCCCAGCCAACTACTTGACCCTTGAACTTTTTGTCAGGATATGACTGCCTTTAGATTGGAGAGTACTTTGTCCCAAGCTTTAGGGGCCTTGTGCTTTTGTTTTCAGAGCTAATTCTATTCCACAGTCACTGTAAGCTCTGCCACAGCAGTGTTCCCCCTTCCCCCAAGAACTGCCAACCAGGACCTCGACCCATATCCAAACAGGGCAAAGCAAGAGAACCCTGCCTATGCGCCAGCAAAGCATTCCCTGCACTCCCACTCTGATCCACCATTTGGCTCCTCCCACCGGGTAGGCCTGGGGCTGGAAGCAGCCGCTGCTAGAGCTCTGCAAGCAGCCACAGGAGCTTCCTGCTGGTGCTACTGCACCACTTCTGCTGCCTAGGAGCTGGGATTGGACAGCATACTTCTCTCACCCAGATCCAGCAGTTTTCCCACTAATCTGCTCTTTGGTGTTTGTCTTTGGTGTTTGGTGTTTGTGGGTTGACAAGTTTTCTAACTGCCACACCTCAGTAATTCAGGGCCCTATGGCCTGCTCTGCCTGACTCCCAGTCTGGTCAGTTCTGGCGCAGCCCATGCTCCCAGCACCGTGCGATAGACCCTTCCCAGCACCAGGCCATCTTGTGCTGGAGACTTATTTCTCTCCGTTATTTCATGGGTTCTGTAGCTCTACAATTTGTTCAGAGCTATTTTTTACAGGTGTTTGGAGGGATTTGGGGGAGAGCTTAAGCTAGTCCTTGTTTCTAGCCACCATCTTGGCTCCACTCTGTTATCAGTTTTTTTTTAAAAACGTCTCTTATGGCATATAAAACATACACTAACCTTAATTTTTTCTTAAAGGGAATAATCTCAAGGGAAATTAAAAACTAGAAGTGAGCAATGGTAGTCCTCATCTCAATTATAAAACACACTACAAAAAATATTATTGTTAAAAGTTACCTTATATTTACAGATTTAAGTGATTTTGAAATGACTTTAAAGGACATTTGCATGTAGCCAATTACCTATTCTAATGATCTGGATTACTGAAACAGCATCAGTAATGGGGTAATAAGGAGACACTGTTTTCTGATGATGGATCATAGCTAAAGTATTCTCCACTGATTTTAGAAAAGTATACTTCATATGATTGCTAATTTATGAAATATTATAGTAACATGTATTCTTTTTTGTTTCAGCACTAATCAAATCTGATCTGAAAAGACACAATGTAAATTTAGGAACTCGGAACATGGATATTAAAGCTGTAGGTGATTTTTTCATTATTTTATCTAATACTAAGAAACTATACATTAAATGCAAAATCATTCTTTCTAATTTGATGACTTTTCAGCCTGTTAGAAGTTAGGAATATTTTCACATTGTAGGCATTATAATAATAAGTATTTTATGTTCTCATTCTTTGTACAGGTGCCTGTCAACAGTCCTGAAGAGTGAAAATCAAAAAATATTATGTTGGTCAAACAATCAAAATCAAAAATTCGAGAAGAATGGAAAAGTTCAGTACAAAATGTGCAAATTTTGTGTAATACTAAGCAGTGTCAATTGTAATAATCAGATCTGTGTATGAGCAGTCAGAATTGATCTACAAGTTATGGGAGATGGAACTTTACTTGAAAATAATTATGTGAATTATAAATGCACAATTACTTTTGCCTAAAAGATGTTACAACATTTTAACACTATTTGTTATTTATCAAATGGTTTTACATTTTTTATAATAGCACATTTCTGAAAATATGGGCATTTCTGCTTTTACTTTTTGAAAATGAGATATTTTTCTATTTTTTTTTAAACTGTGAGAGTAGCAATAGAAGGTATATTCTCATTTAATAGACTTAGGATACCCTTTCAACTTCTTTTCTAAGACCTCAGTAGAATAATGGTATTAAATTCTCCTTTAGCAAAGGAAAAACAAAATGCTCTTAGTATTTTATTATGTGTGTAGATGAAAATCAGGTAGCCTGATGTCAGTGAAGAAAGAATTAACCTTAGGTTTAGGAAGACCTAGGCTCAAATCCTGCTTCCCATATAATCCAGGCTGTGTGGTCTCAAGGCCTCAGTCAACTCTTTAAGACTATAAGTTGCAAAACAATTGCTGAATTGAATTGATAAAGGAAGTTTCCTCACCAGAAATTCTCTATATTAATGAAATCATGGATCCAGACCCTCCACCTCCAGATAGACAAATGTGACAGACTAAAAATCCACAAACTGAATGTGTGCTTTATTAACTGCTTATTCATGATATCTGTCAATCTTTCATGTATGCTTATAGTATACAGACAGGAAGCCACTGACCCAATAAAGGGAACATGCTTGGAGTTCCCTAGTGCCCAAGAGGAGTCCTGCATTTCATATTGAGTGTAAAACAAATTCTGTTAAAATCTCATCCAGTGTTTTATTATGAGAGGAATACGATAGCACTAAATCACTTCTGTCTGGTTGTGGTGTGACCACCTTGTGTTTTTGCCTTGGAGAATGCTAAGATAGGGGAATCCGCATTTCCTGTATAGTGTCATGGATGTTCTCAGTGAAGCCTGATGTGAGTGGAGCTGCTTCTTGGCACAATCATTGCAACTCTACAGTTGCAGCTCTTTGGGGCCTATTTTCTTCACAACTACCTTGTACCCTTTAAACATTATATTCTCAGGTAACACAGAGTATGGCACTGATGCCAAGTAGTACTGCATGAGCATGTCAGAGAAGAGCAGTGTTCTTCTCCTTCCCCCATAAAAAGGCATGCACAATCATCTTACATCTTCTTAAGACAGTCTGTTCCTTATGTGTGCAAGGAAAAATTGGCTGAGTGTTTTTCCACATTGCCTCCCATAGTGTTTGTTCTGGATGCTCTGGGCATGTAAACATTGCTGACTGAAAAGCTGTGCTGTACAGTACAACTGTACTAAAAGGCCGTAGGCCGGCCCTAAATTTCTTGCAAGTTTTGGATTCTACATGAAAATCTTTTAAGGAGAGGTCATAATGGTATCTAGAGTCTTGAATAACTGCATTACTTGTGTCATGTTCACGCATAAATTAGCCTAAACATGAAAACCCGTGAAAAGTACCCCTTTTGTAGTTGGAATAACAACCCTGATTTGGGCAAGATCCATGGACAGATTTATATTTTAACTATAATTAGTTCTGTACAGCTAAGACAATACATGTTATTAAATATAGACTGTAGCATGACAATGGGAAAACTACCAGATTGAAAACCAAGAGCTCTCAGCTGTCATAGCAGAGCTCCCAATGACTATCTAAATAACTGTTAATAAGTCATTTAACCTCACAAGGTCTTTTTACTCATCTGTTAGAATTGGACTCAGTGGTCCGTAAGCTCTCTTCCATTTCTAAAATATTTTACTAAGCTAAGTACTTTACTCCAGGTTGAGTTGGGTGGAACCAGATAATTGGCACCCAGTGCATGCCTTAACCTGTGCAATTGGATGAGACTGTGTGATTCATCTACATCATGGATACAAATGATCCTTGCGTCCTTCTTAATGGCCTGTTTGGATGACGATAGTTCAATTAAAAGTGCTCAGCAAAACCTCCTTGGATATTTAGAGCATAATATGTATTAATAGGAATATATTTAAAGAAAATGTTAATGTAATTATTAAAAGTTTTATTTTTTGAGATTCTTAAAAGAATAATAATAAGCACTTGCTTTTAAGGCCCCTGAGATTTTTGTACAAGTTACAATTAAAACTGAAATTATTGTCATTTGAAAATTTTGTATGTGTTATGTGTGTGTGTTTTCCCCTAGGTGATTAGGAAACTAGCTGTTTTTCACCTGAGTTGACAAAAAAAAAAGAATGGAGGATTTCTCATATGGGAACTAAAGCTATAGCTTGAAACAATGGAGAAGGGCTATGTGATACTCTGTCTTGTATCTTGGACTGGATTGCCATCAGTTGGGAAAAACTTAAATTATCTCAGTGGTGTATTCATCAAGTGACACAAAGATGATTGGGGTTGTTTGTTTTTTTTCCCATAAATATTCCATTTCATTTGGATACATTGTTGTTTGAAGTGATGAGAGTTCAATTTCACCAAATACTAAAATTGATTTCATGGGCTTGAATCATTCATCACCACTCTTGGTGTTTGCTTTCATTTGAGACAAGTCATTTGGATTACTTATCAACTGCAGTAATCCTTTATGCCATTATGGAGATTACTGTGCCTTCTTCCCGGACCTCCTGGCTCTTTGGTCACCCTCCACCATCTTTCCTGGGAAGGGGTGCCAGTGCTAACCGTCTTGGCTTAGCAGGTTCTGCCTGCACAAGGCTAACTGAATGTCCCTGATTCTGCTGCTTTAGGAGAGCATGTTGCCAGCTTCCATAAAGATGCCTTTCTAAACGTTGCAAAGATAACTTGTTTCTTCAGTATGTTGGAGAAATCTCCTATAAGATGTGTTTGTTTGAACTCAGAGTAACTGCAGAAAGAATGTTTTTCAGTCTTGTTTTCTTAAGAGCGTGAAATGTCACTGACACTTTTTATGTTCCTTTGTTTGTCTGAATCTGAGGTCTGTCTGTCCTCCAGTATTCTCAGTTGAAATGAATTGATTTTTTAAAAAACCATGACTTGTTATTGGCTACTTTCTTTTGGTGGGGGTTGGGAAGTGGGGTGAGGGATAAAATATGAAGGAAAACTGCCTAAGCTCTGAAACAAAAGAGGAAGAGTCGTGCTCACTCCTTGGCTTCCATGACCACTCAGACGCTAAAAAGGGAGACTGAACCTGGGAGGCCAGAGAAATGGGGATCACTGAGCTGTACAGAAGGAGCCTCACACTTCTGTGTTTTTACTTATTTTGTTTAACATGGCTCAGGCCACGTTGGCCATAGGCCACATGTTGACACCCCGCAGCCTCTCACTGAATCTCACCTTCGTAGATTCAGCTCAGCGCTCTCATGTGTCAAGATCCTTTTGGGGTCTGTCACCTACTGAGTTAACTGTCGCTCCAGCTTTGTATTAATTGCCAATTTGATTCCATACCACCTATAGCTTTATCTCAGTCACTGATAAGAAATGTTAAACCAATAAGGCCTGAGCACAACCCCCTCAGTTACTCTACTGGAGACCACTTACCACCTTGACATTGAACCATCCACTTGCTGTTCTCTGAGCTCAGCCATCCAACTGGCTCTGAACCCACTTAGAATAATTGAGCGTTTATATGACACTTGAAGATTTGCAAAGCACTTTTCAAACATCTTATCTTCCCAACAGCCCTGGTTGGTGGTTGCAATTATCCCCATTTTACAAATAAGGAAGCTGAGGCAGAAATGGCTAGCCTCAGGTTACATGTGTTTGGGGCTAGATTTGATTATCTTAAATCCAGGTCTACACTCAATCTGTCACCTAGCTGCCTCATATTTAAGTAAATGACAACCATAGCATTCCATTGATCTACCAGGTTAGTAATCCTCTCCGAAAAAGGAAAGAGGTTAGTCTGGCAGTGGTTTCAGATGAAGCCAGGCTTGCTCTCATTGCTGCTTTTCTTTCTAGGTGTTCACCAACCATCTCTAATGATCCATCTCAGAATTTTCCCATGAATTGAAGTCGTTTACTGGTCCATAGTTTGCAGAGTCTGTTTTCTTACTTTTTTTTCCTTTTTAAATTGGGGCATTTGCCCTTCTCCAGTCTTGAGTACAAGGTATCTTTTCTGTTTTCCATGATCTTTCAGATATCACTGATAATGACTCAGCAGTCACATCTGCCAGCTCTTTCGGTACTTGAGAATTTAGTTTCTGTTCTGTGGATTAATCCTTGAAACAAAGTCTCGGAGTTGGAAGGAACCTTGGAGGTTATTTAGTCAAGCCTTCACCAAACACATGAATCCCATGTATAGTGCCCCTGACCAGAGGCATCCGGCCTCTACTTAAAGATTTCTAGTGATAAGGAAACCCACTGCTGAAATAGTATGGTCCACCTTTGGACATCTCATATCTAGGGAGCTTTTCCTTATACTAAACTGAAGTCAGCTTCCCTGTGCTTTACTAATTTTTGTTGTTCTGTCATTTCAGCCATGCCTGACTCTTTGTGACCCCAACAGGTAAGTAAAAAAAAACCTCATGAGGTTAAATGACTTATTAACAGTTATTTAGATAGTCATTTGGTAGCTCCAGGATGAAAACTGAGGGCTCTTGGTTTAACCATGTTCTCTAACTCATTTTACAGATAAGGAAACTGAGGTAAACAGGGTCAAGTGAGTTGCCCTGAGTCACACAGCCAGTAAGTGTTTGAGGCCAATTTTGAACTCAGGTTCCTGGATGAAGCCCAGGCTCTATCCACCACACCACCTTGTTGCCCTGCTTTCCTAGTTACCACTCAATTCTTCCCTCCAATGTCAAGCAGAACAGATCTGTTTCCTCTTCCACTAGGTAACTCTTAAAAGTATTTGAAAAGAGTTATCGCACACCTTCCAAGTCTTCTGCAAGCTAAACATTCTCTCATTCTTTGCTGTCTGCAATTTACCCTACAGGAGCTGCGAAAAAAAATTGGCAGATGGGATTGCCGAACCATTATCAGTGATCTCTGAAAGATCATGAAACAGGCTGCCCAGTGCTCACACTTACTGGCTCATCACTCCCACCTTAGCTTCCAGAGGAAAGTTGCAAATTAAAGTTACATTAAGTGGACCAGGTTGTGGGCTTGTGTGCCCCATGGCAAAACGGCTGCCACCCACTAAAGAATCACATCCCGTTATGATTACTATTAGTACACACTGTTGGAGGTTAATCTTCAAGCCTCACTGGGACAAGCACTTCTTGCAGGGCTGCTAATTATCCATTTTGCATCTTACCTCCACTAAGCATGCTCTAATCAAATACCAAGCAGGATCTCCTCTCTGGTGGCCCCCTTCTGATGCCGGTTCTTTCCTCACCATCAGTCCATTCTCGTGGGTGCTGCAACCACAATTTCTCTAAAGGCCATTGTTGGTGCTACCATACTGATGGGAGACACCTCTGCTGAGACTGAAAGTCTCCCCACCTTTGTAGTAATCACAAGGCCATGATCCAAAGGAAAGAAGTTAGGAAAGGAGGCAGTGACATCTCAGGCACAAACTTGCCTAGGCAGGACATGTTCTCAGGCTTGTAAGCTGGGTAGAGAAAAGGGTGCCCCATCCCCTTCAAGAAGCTCATTTTTTTAAATTTTAAGTTTATTAACATTCATTAATAAGTTTTTTGAGTTCTAACTTCCCTCCACCACATACTGAGAAGGCAGGTAGTATATCAATTATACATGTAAAGTCATGGAAAGCGTATTTCCATATTAGCCATGAAAACAAAAAAAAAAAGCAAGAAACTGAAAAAATATGCTTCAATCTTCACTCAGTTTATCAATTCTTTATCTGGAGGTAGATAGCAATTTCATAATGAGTCCTTTAGAATTGTCTTGGATCACTGTCTTGATCAGAGTAGCTAAGTCTTTCACAGTTGATCATCATTACAATATTGCCATTACCGTGTACAGTTACCTGGTTCTGCTCACTTTGCATCAGTCCATATAGGTCTTCCTATGTTTTTCTGAAACCATCCCACTCATCATTTCTTACAGCAACTTGTTCAACCATTCCCCAATTGATGGGTATCCCCTCAATTTCAAATTCTTTTTCACCACAAAAAGTAGCTCAGTCATTCTTACACTTTGAAGACAGGTAGAAGAGCCACCTGCTGAAGAGTTGGGTCATCTCTTTAGTAGGTCTGTGGAATTATGGCTCAATAGCTAGTCAAAAGGACTCAAGCCAGCAATGAGTCATCCACCCCGGAGACCAGACCCATCTCATATGTTTCTATATGATCACCAAGAATGGTGGCTACCTCAAATAGGCTCCAAGAGATGGGAGGTCATTTAAAGGATTTTTGCTATAGTATAAATGCAAGAAATCTTTGAACATATGGTGAGTTAAATGCTTCCTGGAAGTGGCTTTCACAGTGCAAAGATTGGGGGAGGGGACTGCATTGGTCAATTTTATGATCCAGTAGTTGGCAATATGGTGCAAAAGTATTGCAAACACTAAAATCACCACAAAGCCCAATTTGTGGCAACTTGTCCCTACATATAATCATGTATAATAATTTTGGTCACCATCAAATAGTTAGATTTGGATTCATTAAATGAGAATTTTTTTTGAGTGAATGCTTCCTTTTCAAAGCTGTTATTATAAAATGAAGTGGACTCAGAATACCCCAGAGAGGAGGCCAAGGTCATAGATTTAAATCTCACAGGGGCTTGTTGCTCTCATTCTGTTCCTTGGTCATGGACTGTACCCCTATCCTTATCTAGTCATATGTGAGTATGTGCCCCACTTCAGAGGGAAGACTGATAATTAAAAAGTGCTGGAAGAAGTCTGGAGTAAAAGCAATAAACACATTCAACCTCTCAGGAGTCAGCCAGCACGGAAGCAGGAGTACAACAGCTGGCTTCTATCAGGGATTTGCCAACCCTTTACAACTGGCTACAACTGCTTTCTAAACCTGTTCAAGGTTAGAAGGCAAAAACAAACAGACTGGAGAGGGTGATTTTTAATCAGAGAGGGGGTGCAATGGATGGAGCACTTGGATCTGGAGTCAGTTAAATCACTTAATCGTTGGTTGACTCAGTTTCCTAACCTGTAAAATGGAGGTGATAATAGCACCTACCACCTAGGGCTGTTGTGAAGATCAAATGAGATAATATTGTAAGGTGCCATGCAAACTTTAAAGGCAGCTACTACAGCTGCTACTGCTACTACTACTACTACTACTACAGTCTTTTTCTGAATTCCCTTAGACCTAGAATATCTTAAGAGGAGAGGCAAAGAGGCTGAGGGTTCCCCTGTTCCTGTTTCTCCAAGCAATTCTACAAATACAAGACAATTTGGGGAGGGCAGGAAGAGCACACCATAGACTAGCACTTGACCTGAATTTTGAAAGGACAAGTCAGATTAATGCATAGGTGTATTCCTTTGAATTTTTACCTAATAGAGCCAAATGCCTTTGACTGAGCTTGTTAACTTGTACACTTTTACCTAGTTTTGCCCTCCTTACCTCCTTAGATGCAAATCAGTGATTTCTTGATAAGTTAATGAAAAACAGATGGTGTAAACCAGTAGAAACTTGATTTCTCACCTGGCCCTCTCATTTTGCGTAAATAAACATTTGTTGTTGTGGTCTACCCAGGAACCCATTTCATTCCTTTGGGGCTGGAATTACCCCCAGGGGAGTATGAGGTATTTAATTTTTATTAAATCTTCATAATTCCTGACAGGGAATATTCATGGCTTCAGGTTAGGACTAACAAGGGTATTCAATGAAAGGGTGAATTAACTTCCCACATCTTGGCCCCAGATCAAGATTCCAGTCAGCTCTGGATAAGTCAAGACCAGAACTAGTTTTTAAAAGTAGAGAGAGCAATGTTTTTAATCTCCCCTAAATTTCTCCCCAGGGCAGCTAGGTAGTACAGTGTTTAGAGCTTGGGTCTGGAGTCAGGAAGACCTGAGTTCAAAAATGGCCTCAAACACTTACTAGCTATGTCACCCTGGGAAACTCATTTAACCCTGTTTGCCTCAGTTTCCTCATCCATAAAATGAGTTAGTTGGAGAAGAAAATAGCAAACCACTCCAGTATCTTTGCCAAAAACATGCAAACAAACAAACCTAAATGAGGTCACGAAGAGTTGGATGTGACTGAACAAGAACAAAATTCCTTCCTAGTATTGGGATGATGATGACAATTCCGATGATGATTTTATGTAGTATTTCTATAGTGTTTTATATAATTGATCTCATTTTGTCCTTGCAACAACCTCGGTAGTAAATGCTATTATTATCTACATTTAACGCATGAGGAAACTGAGGCAGACAGGAGTTAAGTGGTTTACCCAGGGTCACACAGGTACTGTCTGAGGCTTGATTTGAATTCCATTTTAATCGCCGTATATACCAGTGAAAGAGCAGATTTGCAATGCAAATAGCCCTAGAAGTAACACATTAAACAGTTCTATTCAACCTGAGGGGTAAATGAAAACTATTAGCTCTCTTCTTGGGAACAGATTTTGCTAAAAAAAAAGAAAAAAAAAAGGAGGGCTGCCAGGGGATGGAAGTGAGGGTCATTGAAGAGAGAGAGGGGGAGGGCCTACTTTCCAATTTCCACTGAGATCATCCCTGTTAGGGACTCGTTGGATTGTTACCTGACTTTTTGTTCAATTCTTTTAGAGATAATATTCCCTTCTCAGGGGGAGTGAAGTGAAGAACAAGATAACAACACGCCATCTAGTGCTGTGACTTATAACTGGGTCTAGCTAAAGAGAAAAAGGAGAAAATTAATAGTTATGTTTAGCTTTGGGGGTTTTTTAAAATGGATTTCATCCTCCTGGGCTTTACTCCCTCTCCCCAAATTCTGAATTGATAGGAATGAGAGTTTGTCTATGTTACCAAATGTCTAACTATCTTCAATTCATAAGGGACCTTACTGAAATAAACACTAGACTTGCAATCAAGAGACCTGGGTTCAAGTCTTGTGTTCTATGCTTAACCAGTTTATGACCATGAGCAAGTAGCTTAACCCCTCTTGCTTCAGTTTCCTTATTTGCGATGCGGGAATGAAAATCTCACCTCTCAGGGTTATTGAGATCAAGTGAGATATTGTTTGAATGTTTTTAAGGTACTGCATAAATATCAGTTGTAATGGTGAAACCTCCTGGGGGGCATTATAGTTATCAAAAGTGTCCCCAAACTAATATGTACATCTTTCAATCAGTAAACATTAAGCACTTACTATGTGCCAAGCACTATGCTAAAAGCCAGAGATATTTTTTAAAAAATCATTCTCTATCCTCAAGGATGTTTGATTCTTATGAATGATAATACATAACTCACTATATATGTTTCATAAAATATTATTTAAATGCGTCAATATATTTTTCTATACCACCTTCCTTTCCAAATAGATTTCTTCCTCTTCCCCTAAGAACCATCCTTTCCTACACAGAATAAAAAGCAAAAAAGTCACTCAGCTAAACCTAATGAAATGAACCAACTCTCACAGCAGAGGCAATGTCCCAGACTCATAGTCCCTCAAACCCTGCAAACAAAGGAGGAAAGTACCTTTTTTCATTACTTCTCCAGAGTCATACAAGAAATTCAGTTTCATTTTGTTGTTGTCCATTCCACTTACCTTGTTTTAGTTGCTGTAGTTATTTTCCTGGTTCTACTCACTTCATGTGGTATGAGTTCATATAAGTTTTGCCATGCCTCATGACATATTTCACATTCATTGTTTTTTAAGACCCCTTCTTCTTGTTGCTGTTCATCTTTCATTTTTGAAGTGGACCAATGACATAAGAATGATGTCTTTACTTGCTCATGAATTGGGTTTAAGTGAGAGACAATTGCAAAAAGTCATCACCCTTACTCTCTCTTCCAGAGTCGTGAAAGTCCATTTTATTACATTTATGGACCTCAATTTTTTTCTTTCTTTAGCATCTGACCGATGATCAACCATGAGCCTTTACTTTGTCTCCAGTTCTTTGCTACCACTAGAAGTACTTCTAGAAATGTTTTTGTAGCGGCAGGGGAGTGGGGGGGGCAGGAACAGCGACTTTGCCCAAAGTAAAACTCAGAGGCTTCTTGAGGTAGAAAAGAGAAAGGAATTTTATTACGATCCCGTGGGAAAGGGTGACTCACACCAAGAGTTCTCTCAGTGTCAGAACACACTTCACACAGATGATACAGATTTTTTTACAGGACCTAATGCAAACTTCCCACTCCCTAACCCCTTTCTCTTGGCTCAAAATCACAAGCTTTGAGGGTACTATCTGGAACGCAATAAATCTACCCCAATGACAGAATAAAGAACAAGCAGATGTGGTTATCTTTGACAAACAGATGACAAACCTAACCTTCCCACCATTCTTACATCTGTGACAGATGACAAACCTAACCTTCCCACCATTCTTACATCAAGCTAGTCTTTTCCGAACATTTCTCACATCTGGCCAGATGTTTGCATCTAGTCTTTCTTTCAGACCCCTTGCCCTTAGGTGAATGTGTGGATATAAGCATTCTGTGTCCCTCTTTTCATTCCCAAAGGACCCACTGTCACTAACTTGTCTTCCCACAGTCACTGACTTGTCTTACAGAAAAGCTGAGATTTAGATTTTATGAGAGGTCTTCACTATCCCACTCATGTGTATGAGGCCATTCTTTTTGTCCTTTACCCCCTTGGAGTCTATATGCCTAACAATGGGATCTCTGCATCCAAGGGTATGAATTCTTTAGTCTCTTAACATAATTCCAAATCGCTTTCTACAATGGTTGAAATAATTCCCAGTTCCACCAATAATGTCTAAGTGAATCAAAGGCATTTTAATTTTGATTTAGCTCCAACAATATATGTAGTATGAAAGCATAATAAGCAGGAAATTTGGAGACTTATATATGTGTGTGTATGTATATATACATATATGTATATATACATGTGTATGTATATATACATATATGTATATATACTCATATAATATCTCACACTATGTGCATACTATATGAGAGTATATGTAACAAACATATATAGTAATACATGTATATGTATGTATTATTCTTTTTCAAAGGTATGTAAGTGCCGTTGCAACTCATGAAATAGATTTATTTAAAAGCTGAATTTATTTTTTTATGTTTTTTAAAACATTTTTATTTAAAGTTTGGAGTTCCAAATTCTATCCTTCCTTTTCTTCCTCAACTCCCCTCACCCCCTCCCTGAGATGGTAAGCAATCAGATATGTTATACATGTACAATTATATAAAACATTTCCATATTAGTTATTTTATACAAGAAGACTCAAGTAAAAGAAAAAATGAAAGTGAAAAAGAGCATGTTTCAGTATTTATTCAGTCAATATCAGTTCTTTCTCTGGAGGTGGATAGTATGTTTCATCATTAGTCCTTTAAGATTGTCTCGGATCATTGTATTACTGAGAATTAAAAGCTGAATTTATGATAACTTTTTGTTATTAAGCCATCGAACATTTATTAAGCATTTATTATGCACTGTGCTAAGCACTGGGGATATAAAGAAAGGCAAAAAGCAGTCCCTGCCCTCAAGGAGCTTACACTCTAATAAGGAAGACAACGATGTACAAGCAAGGTATAGACAGGATAAATCAACAGTTGGAGACACTAAACAGAGGGAAGGCACTAGCATTAAGGGGGACCAGATAAGGTTTCTTGAAGATCAGATTTTAGCTGAGATTTGAAGGAATACAGGGAAGCCAGAAGATGGAGAGGAGGAGGGAAAGAATTCTAGACATGGGCAACAGCTATGCATTGTAATTCATTAAAATTATAAGATCTTTCTTATAAGATAAGAGGAAGGAGATTTGTAAGAGGAAGGAGATCATATAAGATCTTATAAGAGCTTTCTTATAAGAAAGATCTAAGTCTTTCAGGGCAGAGAATGATTCTGATTTTTTTTTAAATGCCCAGTTGTTTTTGTTGTTTTCATAAATTCACGGTAAGTATTGGAAGATGGGGGAGGGGCACAGTATCACTGGATCACAGAGCATATGGGCTGGGGGGTTGTTGTTCAGTCTTTTCAGTCATGTCTTACTCTTCTTGATCCCATTTGGGATTTTCTTGGCAGAGATACTAGAATGGTTTGCCATTTCCTTCTCCTTCATTTTATAGATAAGGAACAGAGGCAAACAGGGTTAAGTGACTTGGCCAGGGTCACACAGCTAGTATTGAAGAGCAGACTTGAACTTAGATCTTCCTGACTGCAGGCCTGGCACTCTATTCACTGTGCTACCTACCTTCCCCTATAAAAAGAGGAATGAAGGATTAAAAGGACTGGAAAGGTAGAAGATTATGGAGTAACTTTAAAAGTCAAAGAGGATTTTATCTATAATCCTGGAAGCAATACAGAGCCAGTATATGTGTGTGTGTGTGTGTGTTTGGGGTGGGGGTGGGGGAAAATAAAACAAAACAAAGAACATGCTATAACGGTTCAAAAAGTCTCTCATTTCTGTTTAATCGGCCTCAGAAGTCTAAGGGAGGCAGCCAAAGTCATGCCATCTCCTTTGAGGCACTAGGTTCTAAGTCTTTATGGTACCATTTAACGGATGAAGAAAAAGTTAGTACTCTCTGCTCTTGGAAACGTCTGTTGGAAACAAATTGATTAATTGTATAAATCCTAGAATTTCTGTTGAGGTGGGGGGTGGGGAAGGAGAGAGAGAGAGAGAGAGAGAGAGAGAGAGAGAGAGAGAGAGAGAGAGAGAGAGGGAGAGAGAGAGAGAGAGAATTTTTCTCCTTCTTGAAAAGCTAACTCATGTCATTTTCTGCTTATAATTTATAGGGCTGAAGAGACAGAAAAATCTTTCCAGTCAAGATTTGTACACAGGTACAAAATTTAGTTAATGATTTTTGATTCTACAAACAGAAATATAGTCACTTAACTTCATGCATGCAGGAGACTCATTTTCACAAATTTTAATTTATTTTTTTTTTTGGTTGCAACATTCACTTCCATAAGTTTTAAATTTTCTGCACCTCCCTCCCCTCCCCCCTTCCCAAGACAGCATGCAATCCAATATAGGCTAGACAGATACATTCTTAGGAGACTCATTTTCAAGGGTGGAAGAAGAGGTACTTCTCTTAACTGGATTATTTGAAAGGTCCTGTGACCTTGCCTAATTAGCACTATAATCTATCTTCAGGGATTTCATGGTGCATCTCTGAACTTGAACTTAATTTCCCTTTAGAAAGAGGTCTTTGATAAGGGAATTTCAGACTACTGATATTGTTACATTCTATCTTAATATAACATAGGCAGAGGGGCAGCTAGGTGGCACAGTGAGTAGAGCACCGGCCCTAGAGTCAGGAGGACCTGAGTTCAAATCCGGCCTCAGATGCTTGATATACTTACTAGCTGTATGACCTTGGGCAAGTAGCTTAACTCCGATTGCCCTGCCTTCCACCCTCCAAAAAATATGTAATATAGGCAGCTAGGTGGCACAATGGATACAGAGCTGGCCCGGGAACAAGGAAGACTTGAGTTCAAATTTGACCAGACACATACTTAAGTTGGGTGACCCTGGGTAATTCTCTTAACTTCTATCTACCTCAATAGATTACCTACTGTAAAATGAGCATAATAATACTACCTACCACCAAATGTTGTGCGAATCAAAGGAGATGCTATTTGTAAAGTGCTTAGCACAGTGCCTACCACAGTAGGCACTTTAGTAAGCATTTGTTTCCTTCCTAAGCTTCTACAGGCTCAATAATTACTTCTATGCAGATGACTTCCAGATATACACGTCTAACTCTGGTTTCTCTCCTTTACTCCAGATCTATATCACAAAATGCCTTTGGGAATTTCCAACTGGAGGTCCTGTAAGCATCTCATACTCAACCCGTCCAAAACCAAAGTTCATTCATTATGTTTCCCTCAAAGCGCTTCACCCCCGCCCTACTTTGTAACCTATTTCTGTTGAAGGTTCCACTCTATCCTTCCGATGGGGTGGTTGGGTGCTTGTGCTTGGACCCTAATTCTGACATCACATTTCTCCTTTGCCTCTGCTTGGGTGCCTGTGCCTGGACCCCAATTCCAAAACCACATCCAGTTCTAAAATCATATCTCTCCCTAGCCTCAAATACTGTCTCAGGCAGTTCCTCACCAGTTCAAGGGCAGCATGCCTTAGCAAAACACTTATCTCTCCTTCTGATACTGTGGCCAGCTGCACCTATAAAATTTATTGGACTCCCTGTGTACGTGCTAATTGGCTGTGCACTGGCCATAATGATATTTAGTACTTATTGACCTTACTGATATGTATCCTAGACATAGTCAAATGTATACTCCCTTATATTCAGCTTGTCTAACAAGACATTTGATGAGAGCCACCTGGATATTCCCAGTCAGCCCTGACCGTTAATTGACTTAGTGACGTTTCATGGTCAAAATCACACCCCTACGTAGCCCCACCTTGGGCCATTTCCCAGTGAACTCTGGGTAAGATACCTGCGCAGTAGATACAAAAAGTGCATGTTCCTTTAAGAACTGATCACCCCTTAACCACTCCCTAATCCCACCCCAAAACACCTAATTGACATATTTTAAAACCTAATATATAAACTTTCCTGCATCCCTGTAAGGTTGCAGGTTCCCTAAGAACTCTTGCCCACTGTAAAGCATAATAAATCTTTGACACCTTGACTTAAAGAATGCTTGAGATTGTGAATTGATTCCAGACGGCTCCTCTATAGTACTTGGGTCCTTGAAGGGTACTCCCCCTCAACAACCCTGTCTGGGAACTCCAGTCCTGGGGTTCCTGGACCTCGTCTCCCCCAACCCTCAACACTTCCACTCTTCCAGGTGTGCAACCCTGGAACATCCCTGATTTTTCTCCTTTAACATCTGGATTCAGTTGGTTGCTAAGAATCATCAGTACTCCTGTAACAATGTGTCTCAGTCCCTCACTAATATGTGTGTTGTGTGGTGAGTTCCTTCTTGTAGCACAATTTATTTTTTCTACCAGGTTTCTAGTTTTATTGGAAACCAAAAGAACAAACAAATTCACCCCGTTCTTTCTTGCATCTCCTCCTACTTACTCTAACGACACCTTTTCAGTTTCTTTTGCTAAGACCCCATTGTCTTCCACCCACTAAGGCTTTACACAAAACTCTGCCTAAACCCCTCCCCCTATCCCTCCTGCCCTTTCCCATTCAGATTCTTATCATCTCTAAGGCAGACCACCTGGCTATGACAGATTGGAATGAAAACACTTGACTCTAATAATCTTACATAAAAATAACAAGATGGGTAGGAAGAAAGAAAAACTTCTCAGTAATACTGTGTTCTCTACTTCTACCCTGTCAACTTCTCAGGGAAGCTGGGGCTTTGTTCCAGGGTGCCAAATTCAGTTGGTACTGATAGTACTTGCTGTCTATCAGCAGCCCAAAACAACATACTTTAGCATTTAGTTAGTAAGAACAATGAATAGAATTTTATGCCTGGTAAGCTACCTCTCATAAAGATGAGGAAACGATTTTTCCCTATCTTGCTTCCTTTATATCAATCAACACAGGAAAAATGAAGATAAATATCAAAAAATTTTAAAGGCTCATGGCCTTTAATATTTAATAAACTTTAGTGGATCCAACATCAAATGAAAAATCCCTTTTGGCATCTAAAGCCCTTCAGAACCTTCTCTCTCCCCCACCCTCAATCTTCCAATCTTCTTAACACCTTACTACCCACCATGTCCTCTCTGATCCAGTGGCACTGGCCTCCTTGCGGTTCCATGAATAATGCACTCCATCTCTCCACTCCAGGCATTTTTTCTGACTGTCCCCCGTGGCTGAAAAATGCCCTCTCTCCTCATCTCTGCCTCCTAGATTCCTTTTAAGTCTCAAAATCTCATCTTCTGTAGGAAGTTTTCCTATCCCCTCTAAATTCTAAAGCTATCCCTCAGTTAATTACTTCCTAGTTATCTTGTATATAGTTGGTATGTACATATTGGGTTGGTCATTGTCTCTCCCATTAGATTATGAGCTCCTTGGAAGCAGGGATTGTCTTTTGCCTCTCCTTGTATCCCCGGTGCTCAGCATAGTGCCTGGAACATAGTAGGTGCTTAATAGATGCTTATTGACTTACTGATTGACTGAAATATATTGCATAATAAACACTATAAAAATCCTTTCAGTCAAAATGGTTCTGGACCTCTCACTAACATATATAACCACAGAAAATATACACAGAAAAACTACCAAACTTCCTTGTCTCTCCCTGCTCCTTCCCCCTGAGTTCAAGCTACTTGCCCCAGGCATAGTTTGTGGTACTTGCCACAGTGCAAAACTCTAGTTACATCTTTGCCTGTCAAAACCTGCTCCCAGATTCTTCATCACATCAAGATACAAAGGATTGGACTCTGAACACCTCATCTCTTCTGGGAGTGTGGCATTTTCACAAAGATTAAGACCTTAAAGTAAAAGGGTAAAGTTCTAATGGTATCAGCCAGTGGAAGGGAGGTAATTGCGTAAGGCACAGAGCCCTCCTAAGTGCCCTGAAATATACATCATGTTGGCAGTCACTGACTTCATCTAAACACAAGGCCAGGGCTGCTCAAGGGTATATTGACTTCATTCTCCAGGGCACTATAATCCTTGGAACCAAATGACAATTATCAGAACTTAGTAAAATGCAAGGCTTAATATCCTAATGAAATGTGTCAGTTTTAAAGAGACTAAAATGAAATGGATTATAGTAATCTGAACAGGCCAAGTGAAACCGAAGCTCAGAGCTCTATCTTCAATGGCAAAACTGTGAACCAGGTTGTGGCAGATAAAGACATGTGCTGGCCAGCAGCTGTGGGAGGCAACAAATTTGAGCTGGATGTGGTGGTGAGGCTATGGTTTTTGGAAAGATAGCTCTCTAAGACTGTGAAATGAGAAGCTGTTTTCTCTCAGAGGGGGCTGCCAAAAGCTGCTAACTCATTTCAGAGGAGAGTTGGCCTTCATCCTGGCAGAGGGAAATTGACAAAAGGCAGGGGCCCAGAAGTAGGAGCTGAGTTCAGGCACACTCATGAAGGAGCTTGGAGGCCAAGGTCAAACCGTTTCTAATGTCAATTTTACACTTAATTTGGAACCTTCTTGCTGAAGGGAGCTGGGCCCTCAGCTGGATACGACCACCAAATGCATGGTCTACAGGGTTTGAAACTGTTTCCCTGTCAGTTTTGATTCCATCTGTCCACAGGAAAGGGCATTGTTACATACAGAAAATTTTTATACTCAAATATATATGCATATATGCATATATACATACACACACATATACACACACAAATGTATTTGTAGAGCAGCTAAGTGGTGCAGTGGATAGAGCACTAGGCCTGGGATCAGGAAGACTCAGCTTTATGAGTTCTAATCCAGCCTCAAACACTAGCTGTGTTATCCTGGGCAAGTCACTTAAACCTACTTGCCTCAGTTTCTTATCTGTAAAAATGAGCTGGAGAAGGAAATGGCAAACCACTCCAATATCTCAAGAAAACCCTGAAATGGGGTCACGAAGAGTTGGACACAATTGAAATGACCAAACAACATATATAGGTAATGAACCATTCAATAAACACTCTTGTTAGGTGTGAAAACTAACAAACAAAAACAAAAACGCATCTAAAATAAATGAATGAATGAACTAGTGAATGAATTAACAAACAAACAAATGAATGAATAGATTAATAAATAAATGAAATGCAGGTTTTCGTCCTTCTTGGCTATAAAAATGGGCAAAGGGCCCCCTCTACTGGTCATTTCATATATTTATCTGTTGAATAGACAACACCCTATATAATTGGTTGTACCAATGGGAGTTAGTGTGTGGAGGAATTACATTCAGTCGCAGACCTTAGAGATGCATCATGGAATAGATAGAGAACTGGATTTGGTGTCAGGAAGATCTGGGCTCAAATCTCACCTCGGGCACAACTGGCTAAGTGCCCTTGGGCAAATCATGTCATTTCTCAGTGACCCTGACAACTCTGTAAGTTGGAAAGAAAGTGCCAATCTGCACTGGTAGAGGAAATCTCTTAGCCAGAACTCTTCACCAATGGAACCGCGAGGCCAGCCCCACCCCCATGGATCTTTACACTTCCCATTTACATTGAACTCATCTTGTGTGTACATAGTTATCTGTCTGTTGTCTCTTGTCAGAATGTAAGCTGACTGAGGTTATGGATGATGTGTTTGCCCCTCTCCCTGCTTCTCGTGGCTTCCAGCTCAGTGCTTTTTTTTTAATTTAAAGAACATCTGGGGAACAGGGCAACCAGAATATATGCCATCTTGGAGTGGGGGGGGTAGAAATGGGGAGAAAATTTGTAATTCAAACTCCTGTGAAAAGTAATGCTGAAAACTAAACATATTAAATGAAAAGAAAAAAATTAAAGAACATCTTACATGTGACTTCTTATTTGGGGCCTTTCTGCACAAGTTACTTGACGTTCCTGGATAGCTCTTTCAGCTAGTCTTACCACGTGACTGACTTTGGACAAGTCATTTAACTTCTCCAGGATCTCAGTCTCATTTGTAAAACGAAGGGGTAGGTCCAGGTAAATATTTGGCAGATATTATTGGTAAACATTCAACAATCAGATGGGGGCGGGGATGTATGCATAACACATTTTAAAATTTAATATGCATCATTAACATGAACATCACTTTTAAGTCCAAACAATCAATAAGACATTATCAAGCCCTGATTTTGTTTGACTATTTCTGAGGTATAAATGCTTCCAATGAAATTTTAACAATCAGCTATCTCCATCAGGTTCAAGCTAGTTTCAGCTCACCCCTGGGTAGGAATATGTTATCTCTCATAGTTAAATATTAGCCACTCAGAGAATATAGTCAGTTGATCCCCACTTCAGCCCTATATACAGAATGTAACAGTAGGCACAGAGTACATGTAACATGTGTGACTGATACAATTCCCACCTGCAAGACGTAGGGGAGCTGACTTCCAGAAAAGCATGGTAACATGTAACAGAAGTGCCCCGCCCTACAGACCTTCCGTAACTGGTTCCCATCTGCTAACAATGTGATAAAGAGATAACAATGTTGATTGGCTGCATAGCCAGAACTGGGATGCATTGAAAAGGCCCTCACTGGCCAAAACCAAGAGCAGTCCTCAGTCCTGCCTGGGTTTGTCCCAGTAAAGAACCAAGAAATGTTCAAAGTCCTTGGTGATCCCAGGAGAGAAGCCTCAGGTTTTTAATCTCCCTACTGGGGTTGCTACAATGTTGCCCATGAGAGCATAGCATGGTTCTGCTTTTTTCCCCATTACATCTATTCTTTCCAAATTTAGATGAAGAACTTCTGGAGGCAGCTATGATTTTGTGAGCTTTGAAAGGTCAGAATGTCAAGCCACCAGACATCTGGGAACCAACGTCCATGTTAGGATTTATCAGAAGTCAAAAGGTACAGAGTGAAATACTGAACATCTTGCTTGACCCAGTCCAGCGGTAGCCAAGATGCAAGATCCAGTTGGCTGTGCTACATTTCATATTTGGAAGAGAACATGGCAGGGTAGATGCTTTGTAGATACTGCTTTACATTTGAGCCCACTCTTCCAGGTGGCATGGAGGACAATGTGCACTTAAGTGTTGGGGGAAAATGGTTATGTTCTTGCTATATCTTTAAAGTAATTATCCCTTGGTAAAAACTAATTTATGCTAATCGGTTAAATGGAAGTGGCATGCTAATTACTTGCAGCTAACAGTGAAGACAATACGTCAGAATGAGGACCTGAGCTGCTAAACATTAGAGAAAGGATACCCCCTAGAATCCTGGGGGAGGAGATGTAGCTAGCCTAATTCTGGGAACCTAACTGGCCAGTATACAAGTCAATGTGGGAGAATTTGAGTCCAGAGAATTGCTATGAAAGTATCATAGAATCATAGCTCAAAAGCTGGAACAGACCTTAGAGATCATTCAGTCCAACACTCATTTAACAGATGAGGAAAATGAAGAATGGAGAGGGAAAATGATTCATTAAAGGCCACATGGTTAATAAGTAGCAGGATCAACATTTGAATTCATGTCTTCTGATGCCAAAACCAGCATTTACCCTATACCATGAGGTTATAGTAAGACTCAATCCATTCCCAAACAGAGGACACCAGCAGTCATTTGTGTTCTTAAGCTAAGTTTGCAAACTGGACTCTGACCCAAATGCTTCTATCCAACATGATTGTTCTTGCCTGAGAAGTCTGTGCCATTGAAATTGATCTGCTCAGAATCAACAGGGTTCAGAGCTTTTCCCCCTCTAAAATGTGAATGATCATAGCGATTCATCACTGATCTCAGAGGTGCTGAGTGGATTCATGAGTAATGGGCCTGAGCCTGCCAAGGAGAAGGGTGTAAACTCGTTCTTTAGAACTCTATTAACCAAGCACACTTTCTAGGTTCCTTGCCTTCCCACCCTGTCTTCCTCCATTGCCCTAAACATGTCTTTGTTTTTCAGATATAGTACCCCTTCATAAAAGTCACCCATCTATGACAGCCACTTTCATTCTCCATTCCTACTTGTGAGAGAAAAAGAAGAATTAATGCCCATTCATTAATTACCCATTTAGGTTAGAAACTCCTCTGTTCAGCATTGAAAGCTCTTTATAACCTATACCCTTCCTACCTTTCCGGTCTTCTACTTTACTCCCTTCCACAAACTTTATGATCTGGCTGCACTGGCTTCCTTGGAGTTCCTCAAACCTGACAGTCCAGCTCCCAGCTCCCATGTATTTGTACTGGCTGTTCTTCGAACATGGAATGTTCTTCCCCCTTTCCGCTGCCTTTTTGTTTCCTTAGCTTCTTTTAAGATTCAGTTCAGGTCCTACCTTCTTCAGGAAGCCCCTTCTACTCTCCCTGGCTGCTATTGCCTTCCTCCCTCAGAATTATCTTCCATCTACTCTGAATAATTTTTTCTTTTTTTAAAAAATTTTTTTTAAAAAAAATATTTTAATCAACCAAGATCTGCTTTTTTCCCCACTCTGACCCCCACCATAAGAAAAATGAAAGCCATTATAAATATGTATAGCCAAACAAAACAAATTTCCACTTTGGCTATGTCCAAAAGAAGAAAATTGTTTCATTCTGCTTTCTGAATCCTTCACTTCTCGACCAGGAGGTGGGGTAGGTTAATCTTCTGGTATCCTGATTGGTCACCGTGATAAGAGAGTTCAGTACATATTTATGTACCATAACTTGTTCCTCCACCCACCAATTTATAGGTACCCCCTCAGATTCCCATTCTTTGCCATCTTAAAAAAGATATTTTTGTACATCCTTAGTTTGTTTTGCTCAGGACTAATCCCTCCCTTAAGCCAGCCTCTCTTTAATTTGTCCTTCTTCCCTTCTCCCTTTCTCCTCCTCTTTCTCCTATGTACCAAGCACCATGCATGCAAAGAGAAACAAAAGACAGTCCGTGTCCTCAAAAAAACTCCAGTCAAAAGAGGGAGACAACGTGGAAACAAATACATATAAAACAAGCTATAAACAAGATAAAGAGGAAATCATTAACAAAGGGTAGGCAACAGGATAAACAGGGGTTGGGGGGAGGCTTGCAATAAAAGATGGGATTTTAGTTGAGACTTAGGGAGGCCAGAGAAGCCAGTAGGTGGAGATGAGAAGGTAAAACATTCCAGGAATGGGGGACAACCAGAGAAAATGCTTGGAAGTCAAAATATGGAATGTCTTATTCATGGAACAGTAAAGAGGTCAGTGTTTCTGGGGAGTAAAGGTATAACAAGATTGGAAAGGTAGGAATAGGCTTTGAATGCTAAACAGAGCATTTTGTACTCGATCTTGGAGCAGTAAGAAGCCACTGGAGTATTCTTCCTTCTTTTGACCAATTCAAATGAAAGTCAGGTTCAAGTGTCAGCCACTTTTCACAACCCCTTTCTCTTTGTTTGTACTGCATACTCAGATTATGTGAGATAATTTCCCCTAACTTCCTCTCCTTCCCCATAAATGTGTTCCTCTTCCCCCTCTCTTTCCACATTTTTCTTACAATCATCAAGATATAACCAAACTACTCCCAGGTCTTATCCAATTGGACTGTCTCAATGAATGCTGATGATTTTAGGGATCAGAAGGGACACATGTATCATCTCCCTATGATGGGGAGCCCCCTTGAACTCCCCTTGAATCTTCCCACTAGATTAGGCATTCACCTGAGGCCATAAGCCCTTCTTTATTGCCACGCCCAAATCTCTTGGCTAGGTTACTCTTTTTTTGTTTGTTTTTTGAATTTTATCATTTTTATTTAATATTTTAGTTTTCAACATTGATTTCTACAACATTTTGAGTTACAAACTTTCTCCCCATTTCTACCCTCCCCCCATTCCAAGATGGCATGTATTCTGATTGCCTCGTTCCCCAGTCAGCCCTCCCTTCTGTCGCCCCACTCCCCTACCCGTTCCCTTTCCCCTTACTTTCTTGTAGGGCAGGATAGATTTCTATGCCCCATTCCCTATATATCTTGTTTCCCAACTGCATGCAAAAATAGCGCTTTTTTTGAGCATCTGCTTTTAAAACTTTGAGTTCCAAATTCTCTCTCTTCTTCCCTCCCCACCCACCCTCCTTAAGAAGGCAAGCAATTCAACATAGGCCATATATGTATCATTATGCAAAACCCTTCCACAATACTCATGTTGTGAAAGACTAACTCTATTTTGCTCCTTCCTATCCTATCCTTCTTTATTCAATTTTCTCCCTTGACCCTGTCCCTTTTTGAAAGTGTTTGCTTTTGATTACTTCCTCCCCCTATCTGCCCTCCCTTCTATCATCCCCCCTTTTATATTTCCTTCCTCCTTC
>CM053626.1:245638211-245680680 GCA_028646595.1 Phalanger gymnotis | reverse complement strand
TCCCAATTTTTCCTCCACTTCTCTTACTTGCTTTTCCAAATCCTTTTTGAGCTCTTCCATGGCCTGAGACCAACTCATACTTTTCTTGGAGGCTTTCGATATAGGCTCTTTGACTTTGTTGACTTTTTCTGGCTGTATGTTTTGATCTCTTTGTCACCAAAAAAGGAATCTACAGTTTGAGTTTGAGTTTGAGTTCGTTTTCGCTGCCTGATCATGTTCTAAGTCAACTACTTGACCCTTGAGCTTTTTGTCAAGGTATGACTGCTTGTAGAGTAGAAAGTACTTTGTCCCAAGCTTTAGGGTCCAAACACTGCTGTTCTCAGAGCTACTTCTACTCCATCATCACTGCAGGCTTTAGATATTCTTTACTCCTGTGTTTCGATTTTAAAATTTCTCTCCTGTTCTGGTCTTTTTATCGGGAATACTTGGAAGTCCTCTATTTTATTAAAGATTCATTTTCCCTCCAATAGCATTATACCCAGTTTCACTGAATAAGTTAATCTTGGTTATAAGCCCATATCCTTTGCCTTCTGCAATATCATATTCCAAACTCTGTATTTCTTTATGGTAATAGCTGCTAAATTGTGTATGATCCTTACTGTGGCTCCTTGGTACTTGAATTCTTTCTTTCTAGCTGCTTGCAATATTTTAACTTTGACTTGGAAACTCTAAATTTGAGAAATAATGTTCCTGGGAGTTTCTTTCAGAAGGTAACTAGTAGATTTTTTTCTGTTCCCTCTTTGCCCTCTGGTTCTAAGAGATCTAGGCAATTTTCTTTTGAGATTTCTTGAAATATAATGTCTCAGTTTGGTTTTGGTCATAGTATTCAGATATGATTCTTCAATTTTTTCTCTTCAATCTGTTTTCCAGCTCTGTTTTTGCTATGAGATAACCATAGATTTTCTTCTATTTCTTCAGCCTTTTGACTTTTTTGTTAGTATTTCTTGTTGCCTCATGAAGACATTGGCTTCTATTTGTTTTATTCTAATTTTCAGGAAGTTTGTTGCTTGGACAAAGTTTTATATATCTTGTACCAAACTGTTAATTCCCTTTCTGTTTCTTTCTTCCACAGCTCCCATTTCTCTTTCATTTTTTCCCTCAGGTGTTCTCATTCCATTTATAAAAATATTTTTCAACTTTTTAAAGTCTTGCTTTATCTCTTCAAGGAATTCTAGTTGAATTTGTTCGCAGATTGTGTTTTTCTCTGAGGCTTTGCTTGCAGATGTTATGGAGTCATCTTCTTCTTCTGGGTTTGTGTCTTGAGCATATCTGCCACCATAATGGTTCATTATGATAGGATTGCTTTTCTATTTGTCCATTCTTCCAGTCTATTTCTTGACTTTGGATTTGATGTTAGGGCTAGGTTCTCTGCTAACATCTTCCCTTCCTGGAGGGCAAATCTGGACAGGCTCTATTGCTGCTTGGGATGCTGAGTGTTGTATTATTCCAGGATCTCTCAGGGACACTTTGGAGGTCTGCAGGCTTTCACTCCTTCTCAAGTGGTCTGGCCCAGGGTAAAATCTAATTGCTGCTGTCCTTGTATGAACTTCGCAAATTCCTGGGGCTAAGCAAGAGTAAACTGCTGCTGGATTCTGCCCCTATTGGTCAGCTGGAAAGCTCCATTAGTTCAGAGTAGCAGAGTTGAAGACTCCCCTTTGGTCTGGAATTCCTGCCTTGGTTATTCCTTAGCAGGAAGAGCTTGATGCTACAAGTGAAAACCTGTTCTGAGGTTGCAGCCTAAGCTACATCACTGCTGCTGCTACAGGCTTCTGAACTTCTTTTCTGAACACTGCCTGGGGCCTTGCTACCTTGAATGCCACCTCTCTGCACAGTTCCCGTCTCACTCACTGACCCTGATTCAGGTAGTGGGCAACAAAGCTTCCAGTTGGCACTTATCCCCATAATAATGCCCAAATATGGGTCTGATGGATTCCCAGTATGTTCTGGGACCTCCTCTTGAGCTGGTACAAAGCCTCTGGTTAGGCACTGGAGTGTTCTGCACAGCATGCTTCTACTCCAACCCAGTCCACAGGGTCCATAGACTTCTCTGTCTCTCAATGCCAAGCTAATGTAGAAAAATGACTCGTTATTTTTTCTGGATTCCCCCTTCTTCTTCCCCGCCACCTCAGGATATGATCTGGTGCATTTTCTAGATCTGTTTGGAGGAGTTTGTACGAGGGGAGTTCACTTCAATGTTTCCTGTCACTCTGCCATTTTGGCTCTGCCTTATCTCTGTCTCTGTCTGTCTCTCCCCCTCCCTCTCTGTATGTATGTATACATATATGCACACATTATATGCTACATATGTGTATAGATATACATATGTAGAATGTATGCCCATACATACACAGATACATATATAGAACGTACCTAGACATTTTCATGTTGCCCCTATTAGAATGCAGAGACTGTTGATGTCTTTATTTGTATCTCCAGCATTTAGCACAGTGCTTGGCACATAGTTAAATACTTAATAAAAGCTTGTTAACTGACTGTCAGTCCCTCAAAGTCCCTGTATTCTGCGCCAAGACTTGCTCTGGCCAGTGCAATGATTCAGGCTAGAGGTTAGAATGCAATGAAACCCTCCTAAACTATAAAATTCGGTTATAACTAAAATTATCTTATAAGATAAAAAAATGAAACAGTTCCTGGTTAAATTCAAATAAAACTATTTCACTCTGAATCCATCACCATGTGACAATATGCAATACTGTGAAGGAAAGATCTTCCCTTAGGGTACTAGATAATTCTCATAAAGATAACAATTCCCTCCCTCCTCCCCCAGCCGAGCCTCATACTTCAATCAGCCAACAAGCCAAACCATCCTATTCCTGACAAAGACCTACCAGTCTCCTTAAAGGGAAACCAGGCAACCTCCTCCTAACACACCCTGGCAACTCTTTAAAAGTATTAGTTGCAGAAAAGTTGATGATCTGCATTTGCGGAAGAAGTCTTTCACCAGGAATGCCAGTTGAGGAAATCATAGATCTAGCGGAATGGGATTATTAAGCAACAGGAGAGATTTCTTAGGAATACAATAGATTCTGTGTAAATGAGATGGTTTAGAAGTAATCTGTTTTGAAGGCATGACTATGTATGACCTCTCAAAGTCCGCTCCTGCCCTATGACTATGAAAATCGGTAGGCCTGTTTACAACTCTTATCTTGATTTTTAAAATGATGTCTCTTTAACAGGATGACCAACCACAGTTCCAAAGGACTCCAGTTCCATCCACTTTCAGAGAGAGTGAATAGACTCAGAGTGCAGATGAAAGCATATTTTCATCTCTCTCTTATTTTCTCTCTTTTTCTTGGCCTTGGCTAATTTGGGGATTTGTTTTGAATAACCACATACTTGTAATGTGTTTTGTTTTTCTGCTTTCTCCATGGGTAATGAAGGAGAGAGAGAATTCAGAAATGAAAATAAAATCAAATTGAATTTTTAAAAAGACTATTAAGAATAATGATGTATCATTTGAATTACTTCTAAGTTGCTTGATAGCATTAATGTTAATTAGTCCACATATACAAATCTGTGGGAATGAGAATGAGCCACAAAATAGGCACACGCAAATGAGGCAGTCCACAAAACTTCCATCTTCTATTCTCTCTTTAATATTCCTGCCATTCCTCAGTCCCCTGCCACTTCTGCTTCTGACTTTAAATCCATGGCTCAGCTGCCTTCCTTAAGTGTCTGAGGACTCCTGGACCATCCGTCAACCTCTGTGACCTTCTCACTCTAAAACATCCTTCCATCATGCCAGCCTCCTTCTCCCATTGGTAAGTTCCTCTCAGAGCCTCCATTTTGAGGAGGTGCATAGATCAGCCATCCTTAATTCCTTCCAAGCTTTGTTTCTGACTTTCCAGAGTCTGACACTATGCTCCCACAAAAATACTACCCTATCACCCACACCTTCCAGCTCCCCTTCATGTGTCATCTTCTTCCACTAGCGTGTAATCTCCTTGAAGACAGAGACTCTTTTTTTTGTACCTGTACCCCAGTGCTTAGCACAGTGCCCAATGCATAAGTGTTCACAGAATGCTGGTTTCCTTTCCTCTTTCCTAATAGGATCTTCTGCAGCATACCATGTTCACATCTCTCTGACTAAGAGAACCGAATGGTCCCCACGTCCCTTTCTGCTCCTGAAACAACAATGTGGCTTGCAGCTACTGTAGGGGTGTAAGACCCAACAAGACCAGCAACAAGAGCTGCCAGCACAGGTTCTTTGATCTGCTTTTCTAAGGAAAGCAACTTTAAGGGGCTAACAATCTTACTTTATTTAAACATACACATATAATTCACTTAGTTCAGGGGGGAAAGCCAGCACCCTGAACTTCAAGCAAATACAAGCAGAAATTACAAACAGAGACAATATAAACAGATCAACATTTCTGTCTAACCAAAATCACAATATACAGTTACCAGAGAAGCATCAACATCCGGATTTTTCCAAAGTCGGGGGGAGAGGCAGGGAGGGGGGGAAAGGCTCTTAATAACAGGTGCCCAGAGTCTCCACACCAACGCTCTTCCAATGAGTGAGCCCCCAAACAAAATGCTTACCTCTGAGTTTGTATACCCTTCTTAGGTCCCAAAGCTTCACATCTAATCAACAAAAGGGTATGGGCCTGGGACTTTGCACCCAGTAAGACTTAATCAAAGGCACTTGATTACTTCAGCATTCTAAAAGAGAAAACAGAAAAAAAGTCCCATCTTAATTAATATTACAGTCCCACATTCACTGTACCCCAAATTCATTCACTCACACCCAAGATAGAAGTGCTTGTAGCAACCACAAATGAATGTGAAATAAGAGAGGTAGAGTGATTGGATTTTTTTACCTTCCAGAAACTGCATTTCTTGTCCCTGAACCCCAGCCTCCCCATAATTAGATCCCCACTACTTGCTACTCCCACTTCACACACTCCATTCATGCCAGATCTGTCCACTTGGGACAATCCATCTCTCATCTCCATGCCTTTCCACAGGGCCTAAGCACAACTCTTACTGCTTCTATTGCATTATTTCTGTTGCTATATTCTATTTCTGTCTCCTTCTTCACCACTGCCCCTTGTCATCTCCAGCTCCCTTTCAGGCTCACCTCAAGTGTCAACATCTATATGAGAACTTTCCTGATAACTCAGGTTAATAGGATACTTCCTTCCTCCCTAGAAACTTCTTTAATTTGTAACCTGTGTCCAGAGCTGCAATCTCTAGTTTCACACTGACCAAGTCCAATCAGCCCCCTAAAATCTGATCTAGATCAGAGGTGTCAAACCCAGTTGGCAATACTCCAGAGTACAGCCCAAAGCAGATTAAAATGTAATTGGGAAATTAACAAAAATAACAAAATAAACACAAATGCAATAGGACATAGATAATGCTAACATGTGGTTTTCTAAATCCATATGCTACCCTTCCTGCAGGGATCCCTATGTATGGTTTAGTAACTCATGTCTATCTGAGTTGAATACCACTGTTCTAGATCTCCTTAGATTCTCATCATTCCAAAGAAGAGTTAAAGAAGAGACAGCACTGAAATGAATGAATTTTAAAAATATATACATTTCTGATTTATATGAACTGATACTGAGAGAGGGGAGCAGAACCAGGAGAACATTGTACATAGTTACAGCCACATTGTGAGATGACTAACTTTGATAGACTTGGCTCTTCTCAGCAATGCAAGGATCTAAGACAACTCCAAAAGGCTCATGATGGAAAATGCTATCCATATTCAAAGAGGGAATTACAGAGTCTGAATGCAGATCAGAGCATACTATTTGCTCTCTCTTTTTTGTTTTGTTTCTTCTTTCTTGTGTTTCTTTCTATTGGTTGTAATTCTTCTTTACAATGTGAAAATATGTCTTCACTTATAAAAAATATTTTCACTAATGTGAAAATATGTTTAATATGAATGTATGCGTAGAGCCTATATCAGATTGCATGCCGTCTTGGGGAGTGGGGAGCAGAAAGGGGAAGAAAATTTAAAACTCAAAAACTTGTGGAACTGAATGTTGTAAACTAAAAATAAGTAAATATAATTTTTTAAAATGAAACAAAACTATGTCAGCTAGAACTTTTAAGTAAATTTGAATTCCAAAAATATATATACATTTCTTAAGGACTCACAATGTGCCAGGTTATGCCTAGTGATGAGGACACAAATACAAAAAGTAAGACTGTTCCTGCCCTTAAGGATCTTTCCAGGAACTAGCATTCATTTAATTACTATTTAAGCAGTTACATGATGTATCAGATAGAGAGCTGGGCCTAGAAGTCTTGAAGACTTGAGTTCAAATCCAGTCTCAGACACTTACTGTTTGACCGCATGCAAGACACTTAACCTGTTTGCCTCAGTTTCCTCAACTGCAAAATGGGAACAATAATAGCATCTACCTCACAGAGCTGTAAGATCACATCAGATAATATTTGTAAAGCGCTTAGCACAATACCTGGAACAAAGCAGGCACTTGTTCCCTTCTTCTTCCTCTGTTCTCAGAGCAAGAGGTAGAAAGGAAGGAGAGTGAGTAGTACTGAGGAGAGGCATTCATATGATGAATATGGAAAGCTGGCCCGAGTAGAGTGGGGTTGTTCTGAGACCACTAGATATGGTGAAGTCTCACCAATTAGGAGAGCATGACCCCAGAGCAGGATTTGGAGGACTAGGTCAAAGGCAGTTAGAGCAGTGGCAGTGTTAAGGCAGGAAGTTATAACTCGAAGTTATAATACATGTCAAGTACAGGGCAGTTTTTATCCCTCCTCCCCCACAGGAAATACAGAAAACATATAAGAGACTCATAGTAATCTGTAAACAATCAATACAATCCTTCTTCCTCTCTGAGGAGTCCCATCTCCGGCCCCCACTTCAGTGTCTTTCCTGCTGCCCTTCCTCAGGCTCTAGGGGAGCCCTTCAGACTCATTGTACCACTCCTATATTTTAGATATCCCTCAGAAGGGACACTAAGTTAGGGCTGCTAGAATGGCAATATCCCAATATTCTCTGAGTTTCACTCTAAAAAGCCATATCTACATCCAGCTTTTTGGTACTGCCCTAAGGGCTTATACTAACTTAAGAGAAGGATCCCCTGTTTGGCATCGCACTTTCACTCTCCACTCCTCACTGCTCTCCTATCTCTCAGAGACAGAAGAGTGATCCTCTTCCACTCTTTTCTCCCCCAAGAGGCTGATGTTGCCCAGGGAACTTGCCTGCCTCCCCACTTTCTCTTTAGAAGGTTGAAACCTCTAACTACTGAACTTGGAACTACTAGAGAATCAAGTCTGAGCTAGGAGCCCAGTGACACTGGAGAGAAAGCACAGGACTTGGAATTAGGAAGACCTGAGTTCAAATCTAGCTCAGACACTAGCTATATGACCCTGAGCATTTAAATCTCAGTTTTCTCAATTATAAGATGGGGATAATAATAGAACCAGAGTTGTTATGAGAATTAAATGAGATAACATTTGTAAAAATCGCTTAGCAAAGTGCCTGGCACATAGTAGTCGATACATAAAATGCTTATTCCCCTTTCCCTGAGATACATACAAGCTGTATGACCTTAGGCAAGTTACTTTTTAATCTCTCTGTCCTCAGTTTCCCCAAATGTAAAATGAGGAGAATAGCACCTACAGCATAGGATTGTGGTGAGGATCAAATAAGTTGACATATGTAAAAAACTTTACAAACACTAAAGTGCTAGCTAGTCTTAAACGCTAGCTAGCATTGCCCAGGAAATCTGACTTCTCTGGCTACGTAAGGCTGGATTTTGCAGCTTGAGATCCAGAGATTCCCTTCTTAGGACTCATGGGGTGAGAGCACTTCCAAGTCCAATTCATGTCTGTTCCAAGGCAGCCATTAAACTGTTCAACTCCACTTGATGAGAAGTCCCCAAAAGCTCCCAACCCAGTAAGCTTGTCAGATCAATCCGAGTGGGCAAAGAAGTCAGCTCCTTGGGAGAGAGGGAATCAAATAGCATGGTCAAGGCCCCTAATGTATCTGCTTCATGTACCTCATTGATTTACTTACCTGTGCCCATGTTGTTTTGTTCCTATAGGATACAAGTTCCTTGAAGGCAAGGATTGATTCTTTCAGTCTTTGAATCTCTACTGCCTAGTATTGTTCTAAGCCTGAGGTAAGCACTTCATACATGCTGAATAAACTTAATGAATTTAATCAAATTGACAAAGTTCCCCTGCTTGTCTGCCTGTGTCTCAGTTAATTGCCCTTCCTGTCTTAGATTAGAGAAATAGCCTAGATCCTGGAGTTTTGACTTTTAACTAATCCTATTCGCAGACCACTTATCAACTTCTTACTCTCACTCCCCATATCTAAGCTGTTGCCAAGGCCTGGAGATTTCACTTTTGCAATGTCTCTTGAACCTTTGAGACTATCACCCCTCTAGTGCAAGCCCTCATCCCATCGCATGAAAAGTACCACAATCAGCTGCTTGTGGGTGAGCCTGGAGTCTCTCCCTGCTCCGATCCATCTCCATTCTGCCACCAAAGTGATTTTCCTAAAGTTCAGGTCTGAACACATCACCCTTCTACTTGGTAAACTCCAGAGGTTCCCTATCATCTTCAGAATCAAATACAAAATTCTCTGGCATTCAAAGTCCTTTATAACCTACTCCACCTACCCCCTTTCCAGTCTACTTATACCATCCTCCCTAACAGGTACTTTTCCAGTGATGCTGGACTCCTTACATTTGCATGGACAACGCACTCCATCTCTCAGCTCCAGGTATCCTCTCTGACTGGCCTGGAATGCTCTGTCTCCTCCACTCTACCTACTCACCTCCCTGGCTTCCTTTAAGTCCCAACTGAAATTCCACCTCCTACAAAAAGACTTCTCCCATCCCTCCTAATTCTAGTGACTTCTTTTTGTTAACTATTTTCTATTTATCTTGTATATATTTGTTTGTTTATTGTCTCCCCCACGTGAGCTCCTTGAGAGCAGGGACTGTCTTTTGCCTCTTTATCTCCTGTGCTCAGCGCAAGGCCTGGTAAATAGTGGGTGCTTAGTGAATACTACTGATTGACTGACATCCTTTCCCTTGCAGAATGCTCTCCTGGTTGCCCACATGCCCATACGTAGAATGACTGACACCTAGTCTTGTTCTCACGTTTAGATCCTAGCCTTTTTTTCAGCCCAGTTAGTTTGCCAACACTGTCTGTCCTGCCCCAGAGTCCACTCTGCCACAACTTGAGCCCTGATTATGACATCTCCAATCAGACAGAACAGAAACATAAATTTGTCATGGCTGACAACAGGGAAATCCCCTGGGGCTCTGAGATGCAGAAATCCAGCAGGAAATAAACAAATCTTTCCTTGTTTAGCAGGAACCATTCGGCAATCATAGGCACTGGAACTTTAGCTTTCTCTAAAGACAGGTGGAGGGTGTAGACACCCAGCATGGAAAGGGCAACCTTATTGGTGGTACAGCTGGGACCATTTTCTCATCAGCCGTTACTCTCACTTGAATCAAATAACATACCTATATAAGTACCCATGTCAGCGACTTCCCAGATGCCTGTGATCTGATTGACTTCATTCCTCAGATTACTGAAAGAAGTATTTTCAGAACAGGATCTCTGAAATTTTGGAGTTGGGACACTTGTTCAGGTCCTCTACTCAAGGAAATTCCCATTTTATAGTGTATCTGGGATCCTTCCTTCAACTGACCTATTTTGAGTTTTCATATCTCTCTGGGTCAGTTCATTTGGGATTGACACAAAGGATACTTATTTCTAAGAGGACAAGGACCCTGTCCCTCTCAGGGTAGAGCCCTGATGGTCTTCACTTTTGAGTAGTGGGAAGGAACTGGAGAATGAGCCTGATTTAATCAGATTTCTAAGGGGCATGGCCACTGATGAGACCCAATCCCAAAATTAGACTTCCGACTGAGAGTAGCGAAGCTCCTCTCGCCTTATTCCTAAAGGACAACATTCAGTGAAGAAGGTGGTTACCCCTATCTCAGTCTGGGTGTTCTCATTGTGTGAATTGGTCATCTTTGCATTTCCCCATGAAAGAGAAATGATATCCAGATACCCTGCACAGATGTAGTTTCTTAGATCCACTGAAAGTTAAAGTGCCAAAGGAAAAGCTCTTTGGGCTGATCTTCCACTTTGATGTAGAAAAGAATCCAGACAACAGCTCTGATTATTTCTCTCTAACAGAGGAACCTAATACCTGGGCAATTGCTTCTGTAGAAAAACAAATTAGAAATGAATTTCTAAAGCTTGTAAAAGGCTAAAAGAAGTATGAGGCTGGTTTCTGAAAGGACAGTCTGGTCTGTCTGAGTTTGAGGATCCCACTGAGACCATCCCTTTTCTTTCTCTCCTCTTTTCTCATGAATTGTTGCAGGGATAGTCCTTAGAAAAGGAAAATTGAGTGGAGTTTGGGAAGGAAGCTGAGGAGTCAGCCAGTCATTTGGGAGACTGGGGGGAACCAACACCTAGAAACAACACCTTTCTTCTCAGTGAAATCAGTTTCTAAAGAGGGCAACAGGCAGTGTTAACACCTGCCTGACAGTAGCAGCAACATGTCTGTCACCCAAGGGGGAAAAGCAACACAGTGGTTTAGGAATCAGAGATGGCAGCTGGCTGAAAAGAGGAAGATTCTTCATCCAGAAATTGAGCTGGAGAGAGTCATGAAGCCACATAGGGACCCTAGGTAGGGCCCTGAGCACCTTCACCTTTGGGTAGTGGGAAGAAACTGGAGAATGAGCCTGAGATGATCAGATTGCTAAGGAGCAAGGACATTGATGAAATTTGATCCCAAAATAAGCAAACTAGGCTTCTGACCAAGAGTACCATTTTTTCCTTAATAGTATTTTATTTTTTCCAATTACATGTAAAGATAGTTTTCAACATGCATTTTTGTGAAATTTTGAGTTCCAAATTTTTCTTCCTCTCTCCTTTTCCTCCCCCATCCCCAAGACAGCAAGCAATATGATATAGGCCATACATGTACAATCTATTAAACATATTTCCACATTAGTCATGTTGTAAAAAAAGAATCAGAACAAAACCAGGAGAAAGAAAAAAAAAACAAAAAAAAGTAAAAATAGTATGCTTCAATCTACATTCAGACTCCATAGTTCTTTCTCTGGATGTGGATAGCATTTTCCATCATGAGTCTTTTGGAATTGTCTTGGATCATTGTATTGCTGAGAAAAGCTAAGTCTATCATAGTTAATCATTGCACAGAGTTGCTGTTGCTGTATACAGTGTTCTCCTGGTTCTGCTCACTTCACTCAGCATCAGTTCATATAGGTCTTTCCAGGTTTTTCTGAAATCTGCTTGCTCATCATTTCTCATAGAACAATAGTATTGAGAGTTCCACTTTTAACCTATTCCTCAATGATAATAGTGAGGGAAGATACAGGATACAGGATACCCTTTCCATTGTATCTCAATCTGGGTACAACCTTAGTCAAGGAGTGAGGGAGAAATCTTTCAAATGCAGATATTTCTTCCCTTCTTGAGGTTGTCAGAGAGGCACTTTCTCCCCCTGTTGACTGTTTTCATTTTCTAGAAATTATCATGAATACTTCTCATCAGAAATGTCAGACTGAACTAAGTGATTCATTTATCTTGTCATTATGTCTTAGACAGTGACCCCCAGGGAGATGCTCCAGACATCCGTAACATCCAACAATTATTCATTCATGGAGCTAACTTTCACGAAGTAACCTAGGCCCTTTCAGACACTTGTTTATATTTTTTCAGCCTGTATAGTCTCAGAGGATGCTGGATTTTGCTTATTTTACCTGCTAGATAAAGTTGAACTTTACTGCATTGGTCCTAAAATTCTAATATTAAAAATGAGAAAGGTAGGACAAACCCACTAGGGATTTGATGAAGTTTATAATCAAATTGTTCTGAATTTTATAAGTTTGATTCTATTTGACTTTATAAATTAGAGACTTCATCCTTCTAATCTTTGCCACATGGCAGCTTCTCTAATCCCCTGAGTTAGCTGTTCGCCCTTCCCTGGGTCATGCTTCACTATGTCTCACGTTGGACATACATGAGATACATACCTGATGTTAGATATATGGAAAAGAGGTTTCTTCACTTATCTTTCCCAAACACAAGATGCATTTGAAACTCACCTTTCCTCAGCCCTCTCCCCCTCAAAAAAAGAAGGTGTCTTGGTCATCCTCTATTGTCCTGTCATTCCAAACAATGGAGCTCCTCTTTCCCAAGAGGCAAAGGGGTAGTGGTGAATTCTTTAAAAGTAGAAAATATTCTTCTACGCCTTGCCTGAGATGGTTCAGACAAAGCTTGCCTAGAAGCAGGGAGATAGAGGAGGTGGTATTTCCGACCTCCTTCCAGTCCTGGGTGTCGTGATGGAAAGAACACTAGCCTAGGAGTCAGACAAATATCTGATCGTTAGTTGGAAAGAACCTCAGAACCATCTAGTCCAACCTGTTCATTTTGCAGATGAGGAAAATGAGGCACAGAAAAGGTTAAGTCACTTGTCCAAAAACATACAAGTAGTTAGGGGAAGAGCCAAGATCAGTCAGAGAACATGGATTTGGAGCTGCCATTTTGCCATTTCTGTGACATTGAGCTAAGTCACTTAACAAGTTAACTAGCACTGATTGCCAGGCTTAGTGATAAATGCTGGGAATATAAATATAAGCAGAGAGGAAGACAGGCCCTGCCCTCAAGAAGTTTACATTCTAATGGAGAAAGGTAATACCTAAAAGGAAGGTGAAAATGATTAAGGTACCCAGTGGTGGGACATAGTAGAGAAAGTCTAGACAGTCAAGAGTGTAGCCTGGAGAGAAATGAAGGCATGGCTGGCCTGGGAGTCCTTCTTAAAATGGATATGCTGGAAAGAGTCAGCCCAAAATATGGAGAGGCACCAGGGGAGGAGGCTACTTCCAATGTGAGAAGTCCAGGGATACAGTGAAAGTTCCAGGGTGAAGAGATTTCTGGGGCATGGCAGAGAAAATCTGAAGAGTTAACCTAGCCCCCTCCTACATGTCCAGTCTATGTACTCTGCCATCTAGCGACACTGGCATCCTGCCTGTTCCACAAATGAGACACTCCACCTCTCACCTCCAGGCATTCTCTCTGGCTGGAATGTTCTCCCTCTTCCACTGCAACTACTGATCTTTCTGGCTTCCTTTAAGTCCCGACTAAAATCCCACCTTCTACAAGAAGCCTTCCCCACCTCCTCTTAATTCCAATGCCTTCCCTCTCTTAATTATTTCCTATTTATCCTGTATCTAGCTTGCTGTGAATATATTTGTTTGCCTATTGTCTCCTATATCAGATTATGAGCTCCTCTAGTACAGGGACTGTTTTTTACCTCTTTTTGCATCCCTAGCACTTAGCGGTGTCTGACACTTAGTAGGTGCTTAACAAGTCTTTATTGAATAGAATTGAGAGTTAGGAGTGAAGCCTGAAGAGGAATGTCACTGCATCTTAAGCCTGGGTGACTGGGAGGATGGTGGTATCCCTGATAGTAATTGAAAGAAGGAATATTCTCAGGCAGGATGGTAGGATTGGGAGAGGAACGTATATGAGGGAAGAAGAAAGGTAATGAGTTCGATTTTGAATGTGTTGAGTTTTAGATCACTACAAGACATCCAATTTGAGATGTTTAAAAATGAGTTAATGATGCAGCTCTGGAGCTCAGGAGAGATGTTTGTGCTGGATATGCAGATCTGGGGAATCACACTAACATGTGCCATAGATTTGTCTCATGAATTTGATTGCCATAAAACTGCCAAATTGCCAAAAGAAAATCTTTTTGTTAACTATTTTCTATTTATCCTGTATATAGCTTGTTTGTATATATTTGTTTGCTTGTTGCCTCCCCTACATGAGCTCCTTAAGAGCAGGGATTGTCATTATTGCCTCTCTTGCACAGTGCCTGGCACATAGTAGGTACTTAATAAATGCTTCTTGATTGACTGACTTAGCCTTTCCCTTGTAGAATGCTCACCTGGTTGCCCACATGCCCATACCTAGAAAGATCAACACCTGCCTTGGTCTCATGTTTAGATCCTAGCTTTTCTTCAGCCCTGTTAATTTGCCAGCACTGTCTATCCTGGACTGGAATCCACTCTGCCACAATCATTGCTATCTTGGACAATCATTACTATCTTCAAGTATTGAACTATGCAAGCCTTAGAAAAGATAGACTCTCTGGGCTTTAGTTTCCTCCTATGTAAAACAAAAGAGTTGGACTGGCCAGCCTCTAAGGTCCTTACCTCTAAACCAAGGGTGGGGAACCTTTGGCCTCGAGGCCACATGTGGCCCTCTAGGTCCTCAAGTGCAGCCCTTTGACCGAATCCAAACTTTACAGAACTGATTTGCTCTGTGAAGTTTGGATTCAGTCAAAGGGCTGCACTTGAGGATCTAGAGAGCCACATGTGGCCTCAAGGCCACAGATTCCCCACCCTGCCTAAACCTATGACAAGTAAGGGAAAGAAATATGACCACAACTCCCCTGTCTAAATAGAAGTCACAAGTACATTGGAAGTGAAAATTTGTGAAACCATTGCTTCTGACCCCTGTGATTTCATGGGTCCTCTCTGCCTCTATTTGGTTCCTCCTTAATCTAGTTAATTCTCCTGTAGCCTCTTCCCAGATCTCTATCTTTGCTCCTAGATTTTTTTCTATTGATTCAGCTGTTTTATAACCCCAAATACTTTGTCCATCTTGCCTCTAGCTGGGAATGTCTATGGATTATCTCACCTCCCCAAGCCAGACTTTCGTTATCTCTCTCTTGGTCTCAACTTCTCTAAGACCTTCCTATCACCTCTTGCCTCAGAGGACCCCATGATTACATCATTGTCATATCAGTCATCACCATCAGCAAATCAAACCAGCATATCAAAATTCCTAAAGTCGGACAGGATTGGAACAACCGAATAAAAAAACCTATATTTTAGGATAATTAACAATAGCTACAACGTTAATACATAGCTAACACATATATTGCTTTAAGATTTGTAAAGCACTTTACAGACCTCTCATTTTATTATCTCAACAACTCCGTGAGGTAGGTGCTATTATTATCATCAAAGAAACTGAGGTAGACAGAGGTTAACAGCTGCTGTCTGAGGTACGATTTGAACTCATGTCTCGACAACTAAATCTGTATGTTCTTCCACTTTGGGAAATAACAGTTGAAGGGGGAAAGGAGGGAAAACACTATTTCTTTGGCCAATTTTGAGCATTCAGTCAGCTCCTCAACAGGGATAGAAACTGCCTAGATAGGAATGAACAACAGAATTTCTGGTTGCTTCATAATGGGTACCTCCAAAAAAGATCACTACCAGTGGACTCCTACAGTAGCAGTAATTAGGAAGTCTCATGAGGAGCTGTCAGATTGAAGAGTCTCGGCTCTTTCTTGAGGATCTCGAGGATGGGTGGGAACAGGAGAAAGAGGTCATTCATGGGAGTATGAACAACTCAAGTGGCATGTTACTTTAATGCAGAGGAAAACGACTAATTAAAAGCAGAAGAGTATCATCCACCATGAGGAGACTTAGCTGATCAAATGTCTTCCAAATGATGAGAATAATGACGACAGCACACAACGGCAAGCTTTCCTCACAAGAATCCTCTAAGTTAGGGCATTACAGGTTTTTGTAATGAGACCTTCCATGTCTCCTCCAAGAGGCGACTGTTGGCTAGGTCCCTTGAGTTGCTTCATAGGAGGTATAGTTGGTACATACCCACAAATCTGAGAGACTAGAAGGTTCTCATCCATATCCTTCCTTAACTCTGATTAGCTCACATAGTGTGATGTATAAAAAAGTTCAAGAGACAGTGTTTCTGGGTAATTAATCATTTTATTAATCATGCTAGCAATAATTAATAAAAGGGGTCAGTGACACTCTCAAAGTGACACCAAAGACCCTTCATGGAACCCACTCAATGCTTATATGCCCTTGGAAAAGTGGGTATTCCTGGGGGTGGCAACTGACTTTGATTGGTTAACAATTAACGAGAAGAATGAATATTATGATGAGAGGTAGACCTATTCTTTTTTTTTTCTATTTTCAGATAATAACTTTAATCACAGTCTAGCCAGCTTCCCACCTCAAAAAACAAACAAAAACCCCATAAAGTTTTAACCCGTCATTTTAAGTCACTTTATGTACACTGGTATGAATTTTGCAATAGAATAGTATAGATTTAACAAGGTGCGGTGAGAATTTTAATGTTAGTGTTAATTTAAGCATTAATTAAAATGATTAAAAGAAAATCAGCACCTAACTTTATTTTGTAAGAATCATTAAAGATTAGACACTATGAACAGAGAAAATAAAAATGTGAAAATGACCTGAGCACAGAACTGTGGTGGGGAAAGCTGAATATGTATTAAGAAAATAATATTAATGTTAAAAAATCAAACTAAAATTGGTTTCCATCATTCCTTCTTGTTATTAAAATTTTGTTTTGATGGGAGGGATTTAGATTTTATGGCAAGGGTTCTTTACCTTTTTTTGTCATGGACCCCTATGGCAGTGTCTTGAAACCTATGGTACCATTCATCAGAATATTTTTAAATGCATAACATAAAATACATAGGATTACAAAGGAAACTAATTGTATAGAAATAGTTACCAGAATTTTTTTTTCATGGTCCCCAGGTCAAGAACCCCTGTTTTGCAGTAAAGGCTTTATTGGGATACAAGTTAAGTTGTGGTTAATAAAGTCACACTTCAATGGAGTCCCAAGTTGGGGAGGCTGGAAAGTACTCCAGATTTAAGAGACATAATTGTAAGTGCAAATATAATGGCTGCGTATGGCTCACGAATTAAAGGGACAACCAACATCCAAGCCCAAGGAGGAAAGGGGTGGGGAGGTGTGCAAGCTGAAAATGAGCAAATCCTAGGATGGACAGCCATTTACTTAATCACATCAAAAACTTCTGAAGCTTTCTGCTGTACACCTATTCTAATGAAGGGCTGGGGGATGTGACTGATCACTAGGTCTTGATCAAAGAGACTTATCTATGCCCATATCACCCATTCTAGGGTAATCTAGGCAAAAGGAGGTCCACGTCTGCTCAGACCGGCTAAGTGGAACACAATGGCCTGGAATTCACCTTGGATTTAATTCTTTGGAAGGTTCTCTAGTTGGGTGGATTGAAAGGCACGTACTCTGCGAATTTGGGTAATCTCATCTATCAACAATACCCTTCGGAGACTGAACAATTTACATGCTTCTGAAGAAAAAAATCCTGGTCCTAATTCAATAATTGATTATTAACATAAATAATCATTTCTCTCAATAGAGCAGTGTTCTTAAGCAGAGCTGAGGATTCTCATTATGTCTCCCTCCTTGCTCCAAACCCTTAGAGGATCTGGGTCTGCCTCCTCTTTGTTATACATATGTGCATGATGTTAGTCTTCTCGATCAGTGAAAGTGAGTGGTGACTAGATACACCAACTAAAGTCAGATCAACAAGCATTTCTTAAGCTCACTATGGGCCAGACCCTGTGCTAAATGCTGGGAATATACATAAAAGCAGAAAGAAAGAGTCCCTGCTCTCAAGCAGCTTACATTTCAATGAGGGGGAAGACAATGAATAAAAGAAAGCTGAAAGGGGGCAGGAGAGGGGAGGGGAGGGTGAAGGGGACCTGGTAGAGAAAGTCCAGAGAGTCAGGAATGCAGGCTGGGGGAGGAAGGAAGACATGGTTGGCCACGGCATTCTTCCGAAAGTAGAAATTCTAGGAAGAGCCATCAAATTAGAGGGAGAGCCAAAGGAGCAAAGGTACTTCCGATGTGAGATGCCCAGGGGTGGACTGAGTCACCAGGGTGAAGAGATTTCTGAGATGTGCATGGTAGAGAAAGTTGGGAGAGTCAGGACTGCAGGCAGAAGAGGGAGACCATTCACATAGATTTTTTTGGTCCTTTTAATGCCAGCGATGATGATGAACTCTGCTGTTGGGACTTCTTCTGAGATATTAGGTGGATCTTGGTAGACAGAGGAGTCCAGAAGAGTCAAGAAGAGTCAAAAAGACCTCGGTTCAAATTTTACCTAGCTGTGTGACCTTGGGCTCTTCCTCTGTCAACCTCTGTTCCCTCAAATGAGGATAATGACAGCACCTACCCCATGTGGTAAAAAATGAGTGAAGTACTTTGTAACCCTGAGAGTGCTATCTATAAAGTTGAGACTTTATATTTATTTTGTATTTGCTCATGTATGTACATAGTCCTTCTTGAGAGAAGGGATCCTCCCTTCTTTCCTTCCTTCCTTCCTTCCTTCCTTCCTTCCTTCCTTCCTTCCTTCCTTCCTTCCTTTCTGTTTCTTTTTTTTTTTGCATCCCCCATGGTTATCACAGTAACTGGCATATAGTGAGTTCTTAATAAATGCTTATTGATTGATTGGCCAGTTGGGCTAGATAAAAAAAAAAAAATCCCAAGGATTACCTATCCCATCAATGCCCACATCAAAAGAAGAGAAAAATTCAGGAACTTCAAATGTGGTCTTCAACAGTTACTAGCCACATGACCCTGGACAAGTCTGACTGCTTAAGTTTCCTCATCTCTAAAATGAGGACAATAATAGTGCCTACCTCCTAGGGTTATTGTGAGGATTAAGGGAAATCATATTTATAAAGCACTTTTCAAATCTTAAAGCATTGCATAAATACTAGCTATTATTATATTGGAAGCATTAATGATATTCATGTTCCATAATGTAATTCAAATGTGTAGGATTAAATGAACTTTTGGGGGAAAAACCACTTTTTTGGCATCATTTGCATTTTGGAGCAACCTATGGACCACAAAGAATCCTCAAGGACCAAATGATGACCATGGAGCCCCAAAGAGAAAATCCTAAGTGAGACAAAGTGCCACTAATTGGTAGACAGACAAGGTGCTGCTGTTGAGTACTGGGCTTTAGGATTTCCTCTACTGTCTCAGTCAATCTTTCTCCATTTTGCCTGGGACTTTTAAGACAACAAGAGTCAGGAGTCCTGGCTTTGCCTCCTATGAGCTTTGGTTTCTTTTTCTGTAAAATGAGGGGGTTGCGCTTCTCCCAGGATGGGAAGTTCTAGCCCCAGGCTAGAGGAAAAGGCTGCATCCGTGGGCGATCTAGCCAAAAATAAACTCTAATGACTGGGTTCTGCAGAGCTTGCTGGAGACCTTCCAGGGTGATCGTTTGCACTCAGGGTGGCAGCCAGAGGCTCAGTGTGAGGCTTGGCACAGTAAACACCCCCTATTCTCAGACCTATACCTGCAGTTCCAGTTTGCAGCTGTGCCTACAAAGGGTCATTGATAGCCTGGCAAAAGCATTCTAGGCAAAGGGCTTCTTCCATTCCCTGATTTGGGCAAATAAAGCATTCTCTATTTCCAGGACATGTGTAGGGACACGAGGTATAGTGGGTTTCCTTCTAATCTAATTCTCCTTTGATGCCTCTAACTCCCCAGTGCAGGGAGAGGGCACAGTCACTCTACTAACTCCACGGGTTGGGGAGACTCACCATGGGGCCCAGTCTCCTCTTTGGAATCTTCCCTAGCATTTCCTCAGGCAGGATGGAGAGTGGCTGGAAGCCCTTGGCACAATATTTTAGAGTCCCCCCACCCCCCGCAGTGGTTCCCCCATTAAACTGTGAGCTTCTTGAGAGCAAGAACTAGTGTGTGTGTGTGTGTGTGTGTGTCTTGGGGCTTTGCCCTTCTTTGTATCCTCAGCCCTTAGCACAGTGCCTGGCACAGAGTAGGTGCTTAATAAATTCTAGTTGACTGATGCAGGCAAGATCTTTCAGTTCAGGACACTATGACTGCTACCAATGTCTGATGCAGCAGCTTTCACTTTTAAACTTTCTAACTTCTGGAGCTAAATCAGGGGTTCTTGAACTAGGGTCCTTCTGGAAATAGATTTCAGGGAGTCTGTGAATTTAGATGGAAAAAAATCATATCTTTATTTCAATATAATTTATTTTCTTTGTAATTATATGTATTTTATTTTATGCATTTAAAAACTATTTTAAGAAGGTGTCCATAGATCTTATCAGACTGCTCAAGGGGGTCTGGGACTCACAAAAGGGCAAGAATCTCTGGTCTAGGGCCTCTATTATAACTTAGGGTCTTCACCTAATGATACCACCACATTCTAGGTTCATGCACAGCCCAAATATACTGTAAGTATACTTACCTAGCCTTAATCATAGAATGGTCATTGTCCCAGACAAACTGAGACCTGGGAAAGATCTTAGCTTAAAAAGGCCAAGATCTCTCACTGCATCCTGGGCCATCTCCATCCATTCAGATCTACATTTTGCCACTGCTCCTGAGGAGAAGGTGAGGCTGGTGACTTTGCACAGACCTCACTTGCAAATCATGGCACCACTTCCACCATGATCACCTCTTCAAGAACAAAGGACAATCACAGTAAGTATACCATGAAATGAAGTCCACTGAAGATAGGCCTTATGCCTAAAAATAGGGATAAGGACAGAACCTGGTATTTCAGTGACATAAACTCTCAGGTGGGGAAACTCCATCTACCAATGCAGGTTGGCACCTTTCTTACGACTCAGAAAGCTGCCCAGAGCACTGAGAGTTAAATGCCTTGTCAAGGATCACACAGCCAGCATGTGTCTGAAGCTAGACTTGAACTCAGGTCTTCCATCTGCAAGGCCAGGGCTCTATCCACTACTCTACCTAGCTAATAATTTTTATTTCATACCTACCTCCATGTTTTGTCTGACTGCTGACGGAGTTGGTCTATCATTTCCATTTCACAACTCCTCCTTCTCTTCCTCTTCTTCCTCCTCCTCCCTTCTCTCTCTTTCTTGTCTCTCTTCTCCTATCTATATGCCCGCCTCTGTGTCTCTCTTCATCTGTCTTCTTTCTTTGTCTCTCTGTCTCTGTCTTTCATGCTCTGACTCTGTCTCTCAGCCTTCTTTTTCTCTCTCTCCTCTGATACAGGACCTGAGAATGATCAACTCTGCTCAGAGGGGATTCTCTGGGGACCCTGTGGGCCTAGACTGGAGGAAGCATCAGCTGGCATTCTGTTTTAAATCTCAGGGGAAGGAAATAGTGCTCTACTCAGAGGCTGTTGCCCTTAACCTGGAGATCGCCTGATGCTTCCATTAATATTTTTAAGCCTGGAACTGAAGGTGAAAATCAGCACTTTATCATGAAGGCTTATTCCTACTCACTTTAACTGTTGCAGCAGACTAGCTTGCCTTATTAGCTAGGTAGTGAATTGGCTAAAGACGGGGCCTGGAATCAGGAAGACCTGAGTTCAAATCTATCCTCAGATATTTACCAGCTAGATGGCCCTAGACAAGTCATTCAACCTCTGCCTGCCTCAGTTTCTTCAACTGTAAAAATGAAGATGATAATAGCACCTACCTTGTATAATAATGACATCTTCATTGTGACAATCAAATAAGGTAACATTTAAAAAGTGTTTAGCACAGTTCTGGGCACATAGCAAGCTCTTTATCAGTGTTTATTGACTTCCCTCTCTCTCTCTACTACATAAGTCACCACTTAGCTCTTGTGCTCATATATGCATACGTGTGTGTGTTGAAGGGGGTGTCTTTTGACTAGAGTTTGCATTAGGCAGAACACTCCTGAATTTATCAGAGTAATAACTCATATTTCTATAGCATTTAAGGCTTCTCCAAATGTTTTACTCACAACCACATTGTGAAATAAGAGTGCAAATATTCTTCTCCCTATTGTTTGAAGTGAAGAAATTGAGGCTCAGAGGTAAGTCATTGAAATGACTTATCCAAAGTCACACATCAAGGAAGTGTTAAAGGTGGGACTAGATTCTGAGTCAAGGTCCAAGGCTCCCCATGACTTTGGCCTCACACTTTCTCTGTGCCCTAATGTAACCTCTGCACCACATCACTGATTGCTGGATTTGCCTTTCACTGTGCTGCTGTCTCTGCTTCCCTCTGCTCCAGCCTCCCCCACTTCCCTGAGTAGCCCTGCCCTAGGCTTTGGACTGGTTTGGGAGGGGAATGTCTGGTAGGCTGGAGGAGTGGGATCACTGGGAAGCTGAGAGTTACAAAGAAACAGAAGAATAGATTCTGCCTCTCCCCAGGAGGCAGGAGCTGGAGGCAGCAATTCCCAGTCCCCCATCTAGTTATTCGATTTCTCTCTTTGTCAGGGAGATCTATCACTATAGCACCTTTCCGCCCAAGTACTCAAACAGTCAAACAATGAACCTTTCTCAGGCCACAAAAGCCAAAGGAGAGCCAGAGTTGGCATGAGGGGGGGAGGGGGAAGAATGGAAAGAAGGGGGGAAGTAACAAGAGAAGGACAGAGAGGAAGGAAGGAGGGTGACAAGGGCAAGGAGGATTCTATACATGACTGCTCTTGGCAGTTGTGTGGCTGTCTCTCAGCTCTGGGACTTCCTGACGCATGGGACAACCCAGAGCTAGAACCAGTGGATGGGGGCGCGGGGCTACGAAGGCAAGGTAGGGAGCTGCCTAGGGTGAATTGTGTGGGGTTGGGAGAGGAGGTGCACAATGACAGACCCTCAAGCAGTTGCAACTAATGTACATATTTGTAAAGCCAGAATGTCCACTCCCCTGGGGTCCTGGATTTTAAATCAATTTGCATGTGTTGACGGTCACAGCTCAAAGCCCTTGATGGACAGTTATACACAGGGGGCACAATTTTCCAGCCTTGCCCAAGGCGTGCATATGGCTTTTCTCAACTTTGAGGGAACCTCTTCTAAACCAACTGGTGGGCTGTGCATTCTGTGGCTCAGACCAGCTTCTGTTTCTCCTAGAAATGCACAAGGAGTGCAGGATTTTCCCTAGATTACCTAGGGGTATATGCCCCATGGCCTTCTGGGAAAGTCCTCTATCTGCAGGGATGTGAGACTAGAGGGCTGAGAGCAGGCATCTTTGACTCACATCACCCACCAACACATCATTTCTCTTTCCACCTTGAGTCTAACTCAGGAGTAAGAGGGAGCTTGTGAGTAGATATTTTTTTTTCATATATGATTGACAAATTCCATGTTGAAGTAAGGAAGCAGCTGACCCCATGTCCTTAAGGACTAAAAGAAATTGAATTGAAGATTCAATGAGAGAGGCCAGTTAAGGTCTTCTGGGACCCCTAGGCACCAAGACTCCCCCTTGAACTTCAAGCTATCTCCACATCTCTCATTTAGCCCAATTATTTCAGGCCCTCTTAAGCCTCTCTGCTTTGGCAGACAATACATGTAGTAACACTCTGGGATCTTTGTCTCATATATAGTTTATAATATTTAAAAAAACAAAATAAACAAAATAGGGGATTGTACTCAGAAAATTTTTATATTTGTATTATATTATATATTTATAGCATATACATATGTATTTAAAACATTGTACTTTTAAAATGGAATAACTGTAATGCTATTTTATTCATAAGTTCTTTAATATATTTTAATTCACATTTTAAGGTAGAAATATAGCATTGTTATTGATAAGTACCTTTCCTTGGAGGTCTTCATTCAGAGGCTGTCATTTATATTACAATGGGGATTCTTTTTGGATCTAGGTTGGGCAAGATAGCTGCTGAGGCTTCTTCTAACTTTCAAATTCTGTGATTTTGTGATTCTATTTCAAATAAAGTCAAGTTAAGAACTTTAAAAACTGAAATTATGAAACAACAACTATGTGCCAACAATGTGCTGAGTACCGTGCTAAGTGCTGGGGATATGAAAGCAATCAGAAAGAAAAGACAGTATCTGCTCCCAAGGCACTCATAATCCAAATGGGGGAAACAACATGCAATAATTAGGTGCAAATAAGACATATCCAGGCAGGATAAATTGGAGAAAATCCCAGAGGGAGGGAACTAACATGAAGGAGGCCCAGAAAAGGCTTCTTGCAGTAGGTGAGATTTCAGGTGAGTCTTGAAGGAAGCCTGGGCAGTTAGGAGAGAAAGGTGAGGAGGAAAAGAATTCCAGGCATAGGGGGGGCCTTGTGTTTCCGTGCCTCACTGTCATGTGTCAGTGACTCCCCTTTTTTGTTTGTTTTTTTAAACGAGACCAATAGAGTGCATGCTCTGGTAGATGTTACCAAGCTGGAAAGGTTTTGCCTGTGGTCCTAGCTAGGCTGTCATTTGAATGATTAAGGGACTAGAGACCCATTTACCAGGGGGGTTTCCATTGGAACGTAAGCTCTTTGAAAGGAAGGCTTATTTTAATTCTTTGTCTTTCAATCCTCTGTGCCTAGGTGAAAATCCAGAGCTGATACTGCTGCCTAACACAATACCAAATTGGATTCCTAACCACTTTGCTTAGAGAGCCCTTAATATACATTTTTATGTCTCTTGGGTAATCTGACCCTGAGCAACCCTCAAGAATGCACTAACCCTGGCTTCTTTTTTTCTTGGATTTCCAGTGCCTAAGGGAACCAGCAAATATTTATTGTCCATTGGGCCCAACACTGTGGCTAGGTTCTGTTGGAAATGCAGAAAAAAGGAAAAGGCAAGGTCTCTGCTATGAAGGAATTTATACCTCGGTTGGGAAGAGATGTTATGAAGGTAAAAGTGACGAGAACTGGCAAATGATTGGATGTGTGGTACGAATGAGAGTGAAGAGTTGAGGATGACAGCAGTGGCTGAGAGGATGGTGGTGCCCTCAACACTAATAACTATAATACCTTCAGAATAATTTAGAATAGGGGTGGGCTTGGGGGAGAAGATAATGAGTTTAGTTTGTTGAATTTAAGTTGCCTACAGGACATCCAGTTTGAAATGTCCAATAGGCAGTTGGTGATTTCAGAACTGGAGTTCAGGAGAGACTAAGGCTGGATATACAGAGCTGAGAATCATCAGTATAGACATGACGATAGAAGCCATGGGAGCTGATGAGATCACTAAATGAGATACTATGCAAGGAAAAGAGAAGTTGGCCCAAGAGAGAGCCCACAGTGATTCAGCCAAGGATGCTTAGAAGAAGCAGCCAGACAAATAGGAGGGGAATCAAATGAGAGGGGAGACAACAGAAACAAATGAACTGTTCAGTTGCTCTGCTTTGTCTCCTTTGATCAGTTCCATTGTCCCATGCACTCTGAACAGGAGTCTAGCTTTCATCTTCTTCCTTCCCCTATAAAAAGGACTCATGGCTGAGGAACTTCCAGGTCGTACAGAAATTAAGTGATTAGTTATTGTATAGTTCTTGGTTGGTTATGTCTTGTAGACTACTCACATCTACCATATATGTACCTCTCCACTACCCTTTGGATGACTTTCAAGTTTATTCCTCCAAAGGCTGATCCTTAATGACTCATAGCCACATAGGACATTCTAAAGGTATTAGTGGGTATCATGATCTCAGTCATTATTATTGCTTAAGCTATCCTGTGATTTAGCATCATTGGACTATCCTGACCCCCATTCCATGACATGTCTGTCCCAGCTTCACTGGTTTTGCTTCCCACTCAAACAATTCCATCCCACAAGTCACCGTCTCTTGCTGCATCAATACTGCAGCCTCTCTCCACTGATGGCTGGCTCCCTTCCATCTCTCTCTTTCTCTTTCCTTCCCAGCGTTTATCATTCCCCCTCCTTTCCCCACCTTTTCTGCTCTTTAGATTAAATCATTCCTCTTTTCCCCAAAGAGCCATCCCCAACCCACTCCTCTCACGAAGCTCCCACTCCACTAAGGGAAAACAATGGGGTTTTGACATCTCCGGTTTCATTTCTTTCCACTTGCTGCTGACCCTCTGAAGGGGGAGGAATGTCCCCAAAGGGGTTAAGCAGACTCTTATCCTTGCTGGGATTCAAAGAGAGGCAACCAGCTAATTTCACTCACCTTGCTGGAACACAAAAAAATTGCCCTGGTTTTAAAATGATAAAATAAAATAAAGTCTCTAGTGAAAGATGATGCTAACAAGAAAAGTTGTTCTTTAATCCGAGAGGAGCCAATAAAGTCCCAAAGGGAGAGTCTCACCCAGAGGTTTGGGGGCAAGGTGGAATCTTTCTACCCTCATTGGCTCTAACTAAAAATGGACCCACTGGAATGTTTATAAATAGCTATAAAGTATTGGAGTTGCATTTCCAATGAGTTCTAACAATCCCATTCACTAATTATGCCTTCCAACTCTCCAAAGATGCAGAAGAGGCTCTTTTATTTCTAATCACTGCTGTTATCCTTCGATATTTCCCAAGTAATAATAATATTATTACTTGTGATATTTAATCATAATATTTAATTATATCAATTAAATCAACGTTAATAATCAATACTATAACAATCATTATTACAAATATATTTTTATAATGCTTGTGACAATATAATAATTATTATAAGTAATACTTGTAATAAGTAATAAGTAATATGAATATAACTAGTAGTGGTGGTAGTAGTAGTGGTAGTAGTAGTAATAGTAGTAGTAGTAGTGGTAGTAGTGGTGGTAGCAGTGGTAGTAGTGGTAGTAGTGGTGGTGGTGGTGGTGGTAGTAGTAGTAGTAGTAGTAGTGGTAATAGTAGTGGTGGCGGTGGTAGTGGTGGTGGTGATGGTAGTGGTAGTAGTAGTAGTAATAGTAGTAGTAGTGGTAGTAGTGGTGGTGGTAATGGTGGTGGTAGTAGTAGTAGTAGTAGTAGTAGTAGTAGTAGTGATACTTGGAGTATTATACTCTAAGTATTGTCCTTTGCCCCCTGGAAAAGTTTCTATTTCTTTTTCTAAGGTTATCTAAAGAGCATAAATGAAATATTTTTGAAAACATAAAGAAGAGGGGCAGCTAGATGGCATAGTAAGTAGAGCACCAGCCCTCAAGTCAAATCCAGCCTCAGACACTTACTACCTATGTGACCCTGAGCAAGTCACTTAACCCCAATTGCCTCCAAAAAGAAAAGTAGAAAAAAAGGAGAAAATATAAAGAAGAGAACAGAAAGAAGTTTAGGAGGGGACACAAATAGGGCAGTGTTGTTACTACCATGTTAAACTTAATACATGCTTTAATAAAAACAACTGTATGTGATGTAACAGAAGATTACAGTTTCATATACAACCTCCTTTTTGTTCTTTGTATACTAAAATGTACATATTTCTTAAATTCATAGTAAAAAGAAAAAAAGTAAAGTTTTCTAAATTATTTCCACTTAGTGAATTTTGTGTTGATTCTTTCTTTTTTTCAGTCCAGACCTATGATTTCAAATTGTAGGGATCTCCTAACATGGAAATTTCCTCCATTAATATGCAGTTAGCCAACACATCTGCATATTGTAAAGAATTGCTCAAGACACAGACAGGTGAAGTGACTTGTCCATATCACAGCCAACAAAACCTTGTTAGCTGTGTTTAGGGCATTCAAATCTCTATACATTCAACCTGAGTGGTTTAGGTCAGGGTTGAGGAACCTGTGTCTCGAGGCCACATGTGGCCCTCTAGATCCTCAAGTACAGCACTTTGAATGGGATTGGGTCAAAGGACTGAACTTGAGGACCTAGAGGGCCACAAGTGGCCTCCAGGCCACAAGCTCCTCATTCCTGGTTTAGGTAGTCAATGTCCTTTGAAGCTCTTCCATCTCAAGATTCTAATGCTGGCTCTGTGCAATTTTGGAGCCCCCGCTGCCTTTCTCAGCGTCATCTCATCTGTAAAGGACTGGGCTAGATGGTTTATTAGGCCCCTTCTAGCTCTAAATTCTATGGATCTACAAACAAAACCGCATCACATCTGACTGATAGCAGTGACCTTGGAGCTATGTGCACCTGGTTTGTGGCTGGATGCCCCAGGACTTCTACCTGCAGTAACTTAGATTCTCCTTGATGCTAAGACAAACATGCCATGAAGTGGGAACCAGATGCTGCTACGTCACTGATGACAGGCTTTTTGTATTCTAAATACCCAAGTGGGCATGGCCTTTCCTGGAGCCTTAGTTCAAATCCAGCCTCAGAAACCCACTAGCTGAGTAAATCTGGACAAGTCCTTTAACGCGTCTGCCTCAGTTTTTTTCACCTACCTCCCAGGGTTGTTGAGATAATATATGAATAATAATGAGATAATAAATGTATAGTCATATATATATGACTAGTCATATATATGACATATATATAGTCACATATATGACTATATATGCATATATATAGTTGAGATAATATATGAATAATAATGAGATAATAAATGTATAGTCAGCGCTATAATGTTAGCTATTATTATCATGATGAAAGTACTTCGTAAAACCTTAAAGGTCCATATAAGTGTGAATTATTATTGACTTGTGATTTATTGTTGGTATTGTTATGAGAGGCAGCATGGTATAGAGGATAGAAAACTGGTCCTGGAGCCTGGGTTCCATTACAGCCTCTAATGAATCCTGGCTCAGTCAATCTGGGCAAGTCTCACTTCTCAGTGATCTAGGCAACTGTCAAAAGCTATAACTTGAAGAACTGGGGTGTTAGTAGAGTGTTTCCCCACCCAGCTTTTCCATCTAGCAACGAAATCAGTGGTCCGGTTCCTATCCTGGCATTCTCATTTGTCCAAGCTCTTCATTTTACAGATGAGGAAACTGAGGCCCATAATGTTCATAGAGGGAGACAACCATTTGGGAATGGGCCAACCACACAGTCATAATATCAGACAACTAGGCTGCTTTCCAAGAGCTTATGTTCCCTCTTGGCCAGTCTCCTTCAAAGAGTGCTGGTTTTAAACTACCACATGTCAGATACTCCAGGCATATGTCTCATTGTCCCATGGGGGAGGCCTCTCCCTTGCCTCTTCCCCCATGGAATGTTTATAACACACATCATGAGAGACAATGTGATGTGATGATGGTGGGGGGAGAGAGAGGAAAGAGGGAGAGACAGAGAAGGAGAGAGAGAGAGAGAGAGAAAGAGAGAGAGAGAGAGAGAGAGAGAGAGAGAGAAAGATAATTGAGTTTTAGTCTGGGCTCTGCTTAAAATAGCTGTATGACTCTGAACTGATAATTAGCTATGCGACTCCAATGCAATGGATTTGGAGTCAGAGGTACTAAATTCGAATTGAGGGGCAGTGATACAGTAGTTAATAGAGTGCTGGACCTTCAAGATCTAGATTAAAATCCTACCTCTCACTCTGTAGGATATGGATTGTTATTTATCATTTATGATATTGTCCAGAAAACATTATACTGTTTAACTTTGTGTGACTAGAGATTGTTCGAATCCAGAATGTTGCCCTGATCTCAGGAACTCTCCAGGAATGCCAGAGATAAATACAAAGAATTTTGGGTTTCTCCAGGTCCTTCTTGTTGTTTAGTTATTTTTCAGTTATGTCCAACTCTTCATGGCCCCATTTGGGATTTTCTTGACAAAGATGCTAAAGTGGTTTGCCATTTCCTTCTCCAGTTCATTTTACAGATGAGGAACCTAAGGCAAATAGGGTTAAGTGACTTGCCGAGGGTCACACAGCTAATAAGTGTCTGGGGTTGAATTTGAACTCAGGTCTTCCTGACTCCAGGCCCACTGCTCTATCCACTGAGTCACCTAGCTGCCCATCTCCAGATCCTACATCCACCCAAAACATTCTTGTTTTGGGTCCTCACGACTAGGTCTTATTTTGGGTCCACCTAAGCTTGCATTGTGTGTTTTGGCTTCTATCTCAGTTGTTCTTTTTACAGGCTGCCCCCACAGCAAGATTACTCAACTGAGTACACACGATTTGTTGATTGATACCCTTGTCAAAATTTTGGAAGCAAACCTTCTAGAGCTTGGAGGACAGGGAGCCACCCCTTCTCCCTGGCTCCCTCTCCCTACGAAATGACTTAATACATTTTTTTTTCCTAAAACTATTTCAGATTTTGAGGTTTGTTCTCATGAACAACAGTGACCATGGACAACTCACTTGACCTTGACAAGCCTATTTCCTCATCTATAAAATCATAATACCACCTATCATACCTACCTCATAGAGTTGTTGGGAGGTCCTAATGAAATAATATATGCAAACACCCTGTATACTTTAAAGCACCCTGTGTCAGTTATTAAATCTATGATCCTCAGCTACTTATAACCGACTTCTTTGGACCTTAAACTTCTTATTTGTCAATTGAAGAGGTCATACCATTCATTAATTTAGTGAACATTTATTATATCTTCATGGCACGGTGTTAGGCAATAGTGCCTAGATGATCGAAAGTCCCTTCCAGCTCTCAAATTCTATGGTTCAACGACTATACTTATAAAAACCATCCAGGTATGCAGGAGTCACCTGTGTAAGCTTCATTATAACTTTCTGGCTTATTCTTCTGATGCCTACTATAGGCATCCAGCTCCCCCTGAAAAAGATTGGTCTCCTTAAGGGAAACAGAAGACAGCACATTTGTAATTGTCTTCATTTCTAGATTTCATCTTTCCTGCCTTAATTTAGGAACCCAAGAAAGAATCACAGCTATCGAGACTTAATCTGGTTCACCTGGTACAAGGAAAGATGAACTGAGGTTCAGAACCTGCCAACACATCCCCAAGCTCAATTTTCTTGCTTAGCTTACTCTCTGGACACGGCTGATGTGATTGTCTGGGCTGGTGCCTATTTTGTCTTCTTTATTAGACCTTTGTTCGGGAGGTGGGGAGAGGAGAAGGGAGGTGGATATTCTTTATTCTGAACTTCCAATAGGATGGGACTTCCCCTGAGGGCAAAGAGGCATGGGTTCAGTTCCCTGAAAATAACCTGCTGTGCAATTTTCCAGGGGGAAAGGAAGTAACAATGACCTCACACCCCAAGAGTATCCCTGGCCTGCTGTGGAGATTTTCCCACCAGTTCCCATAAACCCAACTACACATGGTATACTCCCTATAAGGATTCACTAACTTCTCTGATGACTGCTGACAGCAATAAGACATAGAGATGCTGAATCTTAGAACTAGAAGAGATTTGAATGTCCCATAGGCCAATCCTCTCACCTGACAGATGGAAAGACAGGAAAACTGAGGCCCAGTAAGGTTAAATGACTTACCTAAAACTACACAGCTAATGGCACAGCCAGGATTAGAACCTAGGTTTGGGAACTCTTGAAACCAAAGCTCTTTACATTACACCAAGCTGGTTCCTCTAGGACAGGGGTTCTTAACCTGAACTTGATTTAAAATTTTTTTTAATTTAATATTTTATTTTTCCCCAATTACATGTTGAAACAATTTTAAACAATGTTTTAAAGTTTTGAGTTCCAAATTCTATCCTTACCTCTCTCTCCCCTCCCCCCTCCCTGAGAGGTTAAGCAATCCCTGAACTTGATTTAAAAAATATTCTAATAACTGCATTTCAAAAATGGGTTTCCTTTACCATCCTATGTATTTTCATACATTCAAAAGCATTCTGAGAAGGGGTCCACAGGCTTCAATTGAGACTGCCAAAGGGGTCTATGACACCAAAAAAGCTTGAACATCTCTGCTCTAGGGAGAACAGAGGTCAAAACTACCAGATCGCTTAATGCTACAGACCTCTTTTGGACCTCTGGAGCCCTCACAAACAACTACTCCCCCAGCATATGGATTTTGGTGGTGATTCATGAAGGCAGCTCAATTCTGAGCCTGAGCTGTAACCAATGTTATATTGTGTTTATCAGCCTGTATAGGCCTGAGTCAGTGTTTCTATTTTCCTCTACAACACAGATGCTTTCTTGTTAAACTTACTTGACTATTGTATTCCCAAAGTGCCAAAGAGCCAAAAGGGGAACTTTTTTTCAAGGTGTCCCTGGCTGTCCCAAAGTCACCCACACTCTCCCTCCTCTTTCTGCGCTCTGCTTTATTAAGCACCACACCCCCCAAGTATTTGCAAGATGCCTGGTTTCCTCGGGAGGGAGGGGGAGGCGACGGAGAGGCTACAGCAAAGTAGACAAAAGATTCCTCACTAAAGGCTGTCATTGTAATAGAATGCGGTAAAATTACATACAGATGCTCAGCTCCTTCTCCAGGCAGAAAGTCGCTGTAAATCAAGAAAGTCTTAAATTTCTGCTCCTGATGGCGAACTGTCCTTAAAGAGCCCTGAAACTCGAAACCCTGGGCAAAAAGAAAACTCTCAGTTATCCAGGGCTGAGGCTGCAGCTGGTGGATTATCCAGACTCTTGGCTTCTCCTTTTCTCTGGCCCCCCCCCTCCAAACTCTGCTCTCCTTTTGTTCATTTCTCAGGACATTAGCACCCCTGTGAGAGGCTGATGAACAGAAAATCACAGAAAGCTAGAGCTGAAAGGGACCACGGAGATTGAATTCTGTCTTTTCGTTTTGAGATACTTAAGGCTTAGAAAGATGAAGCAATTTGGCCAAGTCTCATTTGTGACAGAAGAGAACCCAAGTGTCTTTCCTAGACCAGTTCTTTTTGCTTCACTCAGTTAATCAAATTCTAATTCCTTTAAACCAAGGGTTATTAGCCTGAAATACCCAAACCCCACAAGTGGTCTGTGGATAGATTTCAGGGTATCCATAGCTTGAATGGGAAAAGTACATCTTTTCTGGGGGAAAAGTACATTTTTCACTAAGCACTAAAATTTAATATTTCTTTCAATTGTGAATGTTGACAGCAAATATGATTCTGAGAAAGGGTTCAAAAACTTCCCAAGACTTCCAAAGGCGTCCCCAACACAAAAAGAACCTCTGAACTTTAAAAGTATCTATCAAGCACCAACTGTGTGCGTAGCATTGTGAGAAAATCTACACTGCCCCTGCCCTCATGGAGCTTATAATTCGTAGAGAGATATGACAATTACAAATAACTAAAGTACAAAAATAGTAAGAACAAAAGAGAACATGAGTGAAATTCTTTCAAATCCAAGGAGGGAAAGGTTATTATTGCCTTGAGAGATCAAGGATAACTTCACAGAGGAATTGACATTTGAACTGGGCTTTAAAGAATGGGTAGGAAAGCAAGAAGTAGAGATGGGAGGTGGGAAGAGGGTGGGTGGTTATTCCCAAGCACAGAGAAGAGTGTGAGCAAAAATTTAAATGCAAAAAAGTATATGGAAAGTTATAGGGGATGATATGGCCAATTTCGCGACAGTTTAAAGTACATGAATAGGGATAGTATGAGATGAGGCTGGCAAGATGGTAAGGAATAGGGTTATTACTAGAAATTATATATAGCCAGATCTTACCATAGAATGAGTGACTGTGCCCCTGGAGAGAGCCATCCATACTCTTGTGGATCCTTCAACCTTTGGGAGGAGGACAGAGGTGGGGGAGGGGGGAGAGAGGAGACAACAATAAGCAGCCCTTTGGAAAGGGGAGCCACAGTGACAGTACCCTAGGAGAAATGGCTTGGGTAGGCAAGGCAGCAGCAGTCATACTTTGTAACATAGTTGCCCACTAGGTTTGAGGGAGAAAAAGCATAGCCCAGTCAAAAGTTGGTACTCTGAGGCAAAGCTCAGTTCGCTTTGCACTCATTGTGACTCCAATTTATTATGCAGGGGCTTGAGTACCCAGCTAAAGAATTTGAACCTTGGTCAGTAGGCAATAGGGTTTTGATTAGAGCTGTGTGACATGATCAGATTTTAGCATAAAGAAGAATGGTAGTGGTATGTGGAAGGACTGGAAGGAGGGAGGCATTACAGTAAGGAAGACACATTTAAGGACTATTTCAGTTGCCAAGTTCAGTGGCAGCGAATATTTTGTCTAGGGTGGTAGCAGTGGGAATAGAGAAGGACTAAGTTGAGCAAATATTGCCAATTTAAGTCCCACTGACCTTCTCACAGTACCTGGCACATCTAAGGCCTAATAAATGCTTGCTGACTCTTTGACTTGCTAACCAACTAGATATGAGACAGCAAAAGAGGGACAAGTCAAAATAACAAGTTTTTATAGCTGGAAAACTGGATGAACAGTGGTACCACAAACAGAAACAATAGAGTCAGAAGGAAGAGAAGGTCAAGGGGCAATGGCAACAATTAACTTGGTCTGGGGCATGTTGAGATTAAGTGTTGGTGGGCTAGCTCTTATTTTCCAGGAAAAAAGGTGAAAATGCAAAGTTTGGAATATATATTTTCTGTCTTGTGAAATAAAAAGTGAGAAAAGGAAATGGTTAAAATGAGTTAAAATGAGATTTTAAGGATTATCTATAATTGCAGTTGAACGCCAGATTCTCCCTGATTCCCCTTACCATGGAGGAACATGAATGGTCTATAACCTGTCTTTCCCCTTGGAGTAGTTTTGCAAACATTCCAGGCATGGGGGACAGCCAGGGAAAATGTCAAGAGGGTCTTGCTCAAAAAACAGCAAGGAGACCGGTGTCACTAGGTGGTGAAGTAGGTAGAGGGCTGGGCTGGAGTCAGGAAGATTCATCTTCTTGAGTTCAAATCTAGCCTCAGACACTTACTAGCTGTATGACCCTGGGCAAGTCACTTAACCCTATTTGCCTCAGTTCCTCATCTGTAAAATGTGTTGAAGAAGGAAATGGCAAACTGTTCCAGTATCTTTGCTAAGAAAACCCAGAATGGGGTCATGAACAGTCAGACACAACTGAGCAACAACAACCTGACACATACTGTCTACATGCCCCTTACCCTCTCAGCACTCCATATAGACAATTCTGTAAGATTAGAAGTTGAAAGGCAGGTGCTGACCTGCACTTGGACAAGGAGTTTCCTTACCTGGGAGCTCCCTATACCAATGGAGGAAAGCATATTTGTCCATGTTTGTTTGTATGTATTTCATATCCCCTTTGTTAGGTTAGAAGATCCTTGTGCACAGGGATTGTTGGTCAGCATCATTGTCTGACCAGCACTGGACCCAGGACTTTTTGCATTGTAGGTGCTTAGTTTGTTGAATTGTATTGAATGTCAGAGAATAAGCTTTGTGCCACAAAAATCTCCATCTGAAGAAAACAACCCAATTTCATCTAAATAGGTATAAATGCGGTCAGGTCATTCATATTAAAAGCAGTGTCATAGAGTGGAGAAAGCACTGGCCTGGGAGCCAGAAGATCTGGGCTCCAATTCTGTACGACGCTGAATTCTCTGGGCCTCAGTTTCACCATCTGCAAAATGGGCACACTAATATTTGCCCCTCCAACCTACCTCACAAGTAGGAGTGTCTGAGGAGAGTGAGGGGTATGTGCTTTCTAAACTTTAAAGTACCTCATAGACGTGAGATGTTCTTGTCAGAGTCTGGTACAGCAGGGTTCTAGCCTTGGCTCATCTGAATATTGTTTAATAGAAATGCTTCAAGATATTAACACTATATCTGGGTGGTTCTTCAGAATAAAAGGGCTTTTCTACCTTGTCCTCCAGCCTTAGATGGTTCTGATGCTTCCCTTTCCACCTCCTTTGCCAAGCAGTCAAATCCTATCTCTGTACTCAGATGCCAGGTCTACACAGCTGCAAAGATTTCTGGTTGGTATAAATACTGTCACATGAATCAATTGTCAGGTTAAGTCGACGAGCATTTATTAAGTACCTATCACTGTGATAGGCACTGAGCATACTAAGAAAGCCCCCTCTCCACCCCCCACTCCACCCCCAGCCCCAAAGGGGAGGAGGCTCACCTAGCTCTGGCACATAGCAGACACAATAAATGCTTGTTGAATATTTGACTGACTGATTGAGCATTTGAGTTAAGCAAGATCTCAAATGCTTTTCTCTCAATGACCTGGCAGAGCTAAGGTGTCTGTCCAGGTCCTTTCTAGCCCTAGGGTTTTCATTCAAGCAAAGCAGGACCTGAATTACAAGGAGAATAACAGTTGGTTAGAGCTAGGCTAAAAGGGGACCATATTAGGAAGGCACTCCAAAAGATGGCCCTTGCCAAGGGTCCTTCAGCATTCACAGATGGGTTTGATCACTCATGATTAAGAGGCTTGATTTTCCTGTAAGAGGTTCTTCGGCCAAGTTTCTGATCACAGTTTTCAGGTCTTCAGCCATGTGCCCTTAGGCCCTCCACACCTAGGATTTCCTATTAATATATTGGTAGGGGGTGAGTGGAAGAGAATGGAAGTGCAAAGGGGAATTGGGAGGGGAGGGCAGAGAGAAACTGCTGAGTAAGGGAAAAATGAATGTTTGAGCTGAGAAAGCCTGGCTCTATAAGGGCAAAGCAATATGGAAGTTTGAGGACTGGGACTTTATCTAAACTTTGTTATCTTCCCCAGTGTCTAATGAAATGCTCTGCACATAGCAGCTGCAGAAATTGGTTGAAATCCATTATCTCCCTCGATCCTGACTACAACATTGTGTGGTGGGAAAGGCAAATACCAGGGCAACAGTTTTACAGGTGAGGAGATAAAACTACAGTTCAGAAAAGGCAAATGATATACCCAAGGTCACTGAAACCCATTGCTTCTGATGGATGTTCTTTTCCCCACACTACACTGCCTCTCTATGGGAACTCTCTTGTCCTCGTTTAATTTCAGCCAACAACTGGTAAGTAATAGTATACCCATTTTAAAGATGGGAAAACTGAGACCCAACAGCAAAATGACTTACCCAAGGTTGTTCATTTGGCTAGGACTAGAAACTAAAATCTAATTTTTCTTACTCTCAAGGCCAATGCGCTTTCTATTTAATCACCAGCTGGTCTTATTAAAGACATATTTCCAATTCGGGACCTTTAAGAAGAGACCTAGTATACGGGCAGGAATGTTGTTACTACTTCGGACTTGGAAGACTTCAAACAGTATTTTGGGGGGGGCCATCTACTATATGTAAAACAGTCATCCAACAGTCCCCTTTTAAACATATCCCTGACTAGGATCAAGATTTCTATCCCCCGGGAAGTTATTAGTTCCATTCATTCATCTCCTTGGGGGACTTGACGCATCACCTGTGCTGCACCTCTTGTAAGACTGCAAATTTGTTTTCTGCAAGGTTTCTTAGTACCGTATTAAACTTTAAGGTCTGTGGGGGCAGAGTCCAGGTCTTGTCAAAACTTTGTGTCTGCCTGCAAAGATTTGTACACATGTGGTCTGGGGTGGGGGTGTAATTTATACCCTCTACCAAAGCAGATTGCAGTCTTTGAACTCAGAGAATCTTCAGGAAGTCGCCTGAGGCTCTGAGTTAAGTGACTTGCCCACAGTCACACAGCTAATAACGGGTACCTGATGCAGACTATCAGTTGTTGCTGACTCCAACTCCAACACTTAATCTACTCTGCTGCTCTGCTTCTTATGCAGTGAGCAGTTAATATCAGTTGAATCCATTAATTCATTCTACTCCTGTGTGTTGAGAACCTACTGTGTGCAAGATGCTGTGCTAGGCACATTTGCGGATATTCCTTTAGCACAAACTCTGGGGGGCTGTGCAGGCAGCAGCAGGAGGCATCCTGCTTGACCTAGGTGAGGGCAGAAGAGAGATTGCACTTTTTTTTGTTTTTGGAGGGGGGAAGGCAGGGCAATTGGGGTTAAGTGACTTGCCCAAGGTCACACAGCTAGTGTGTCAATTGTCTGAGGCCAAATTTGAACTCAGGTCTTACTGACTCCAGGGCTGGTGCTCTACTCACTGAGCCACCTAGCTGCCCAGATTTCACTCTTTAAAAAAAAAAAAAAAGACAAAAATTAAAATAAAAGGGTCTACTTTATAGTGAGAGTTCGGAACTTCACGTGAGAAGCTCCGTAGTCTCCTTTGGGGCAGAGGCTGACAAACCCAGTTAGAGTGGCGAGGCACCTACCAGGCTGGCTGCTGATCCTGTTGGCTGATTTCCCGGGATTGAATGCGGGCCTATAAACTCAGATTTAAAGGACTTTAATCCGCACTAGACTCCTGGATATCATTCCCCATGACTTCTTGGCCGGTTTCAGGTATTTGAACATATGATATAAAAATTATAATAATTAACTTGTTTACACATATCTTTTAAAGGGCCACCTGCCTGAACTTTCATCCCTGGTGGGGTCAAGGAATATGCCAATGCACATAACAGTATAACCAATCCCTCCGCCACCCTTTCGGAGCCCAGGGAATTCCTTCTCTCATGCAGGTTTTCTCCCCTCCCATGGACTGCAGTCCCCGGGGAAAACTCAGCAGTAAGTACATCAGCCCCACGATCCCGCCTTCCATCCACACGAGCTAGGAGATGAATGTCCAGGGCGCTAAAGCGATCCGATTTCGCGTGGAGGCCCGGCTCTCCTTTTTCTCCCTCCCTCCCTCCCTCCCGGGGATCTCCTTGAGCCAATCAGAGCACCTCGAAACGTCCGGTTGTAGAGCTGTGGACCCGGGGATCCGCCCCTCTTTGTTGAGCGGGCCAATGGGCACATTCGGAACATCGGCGGCGGCCGGGTGACATGGTTATATGTCACAAAATAACATTCGATAATGGAACATGGAATAAAGCGACGGCCGCAGCAGCAGCAGCTGCAGCAACAGCCTCAGCCGCCCGGAGAGGCTTTGCTGCAATGAACCCCCACTGCCCGGAGGTAAGAGATTAGAAAGGCCGGAGCTCGCCCCGTTTCTCCTCCACTCCGCCAGTCTCTCCGAGCCTCCTGCATTGGAACTGGGAGGTAAGGGGGTGGGGCGGGGAGGGATTCAGTGCTTCAACCGGAGTCGGGCTGCTCACTTCACCTGCAGGGACTGGGCAGGGGTCCTTGGGAGAAAGAGGGGGTGTCCGAGGCTACGCGCCTCTGCTCTGCGGTCCGGGGCGCTCACATGCTGTTGCCTTGGCTTCGCGGTTAGCGGCATCTGGGCACACAGTGGGGTTTGAAACCGTGCCTTTGGACTGCCAGGTTGTCCCTCTTTCACTTTCCGCGGACTGCCTTTATTTTTCCTGTCCCTTTTCCCATCTCCCTCCGTCTCTGTCCCGGTCTGTCTGTCTGTCTGTCTACATATGTGGGGCGGGGAAAGGGGGCGCGGTGCATTGTGTCGATCGTAAAGCGGACCCTCTCGGCGATGCAGGGGAGGTTGTGCTCAAGGCACTCCCCTCTCCTGTCAGCTTTTCGAAAATGCAAGGATGCTTGGACCCAGTGCGAGGACGCCGAGCATAGTACACTCCCCGCCCCCCTGACAAAACAAATCTACCCTTCGCCTCCTTCTCCACTTGACGGTATGTCTCTTCTGTCTCTGCTGATTTTAGGCACAGTCCCTAAGAGAAGAGGTCCAGCTGCCATCTCTCTGTTAATAGTAGTCTCTCCTTTGCCTGCTTCCTGCGGCAGCCAAGAGTGCAATGGAGAAAGCTTCCTTATTTATGGGGCACTGATCCCGGTGACCAGACATATCTCTCACTTCTCCCCACACTCTCCCCCACCCTTCCCACCCCATCATGACTGGCTCCACATCCAGCGCTCACCACTGCCCCCACCCCAAGGGTGGCAAAGGAACGCGGTCCAGGAGCACTCACGCACGATCCATGTGCCTCACCAACAATGGGGGGTCAGAGGAGGAAGACAAAGAAGGAGGGGTGCTGTTCCATGTCAACAAGAGCGGCTTCCCCATTGACAGCCACACCTGGGAACGGATGTGGATGCATGTGGCAAAGGTACACCCCAAGGGAGGAGAAATGGTAGGCTCCATCAGGAATGCTGTCTTCCTGGCAAAAGTAAGTAACCTTGCTCCCAGCACTTTCCCTCTCCCCTCCTCAACTGATTGATCGGATCTTCCTGCAATCTTTCGAGGTGGTTTTCCTTCCCCCCCTCCCCTTTACTCACTGGGATGGATGTCATGGAAGATGTAGAAATTGGGAAAGGACAGGGAAGAAAAGAGGCTTTCAATTCAGGGATTTCAGTCCCAGAAGACTATGCCTGGGCATTCTTGAGCCTTGAGTAGGGGGCTGTATTCCTTAATATGTACCTTCACTCTCCACTTCCAATTCCCCCACCCCATCCCCCCAATGAGAGCGATCAAGCTATGGACACCACTCAATACCGCCTAAGCCAATAACACGTAGCGCCTCCCTCCCCCCCAAGGGGAGACAGCCCTACTGCTGCTATTCGTCCTTGTTTCCTCCCTCTTGCAAGTGATTTAGCAGAAGATGAATGAATTTGTAGTCACTCAGGTTTCCCCAGCGTGAATCATTTCTATGCTTAGTGCCAATTTTGTATGACAGTGGCATTCACCCTCGAAATTAGAAAAGAGCAGTCCTCATCTTCCTAGCTCCTCTGGGTAATCTGGGATGAAGTTGTTGCCTCTTAATTGGCGTTTGGGCTGTAGATATAAGGATTTTTCAATTAAATACCAGGATATATTCTTACTAGGTAGATGAGACAGAGTGAAGTGGGAAAAATGCCCACTAAAAAGCTTGAGGATCAATCAACCAACGAGCATTTATTAAATACTTATGTTGCCTATGCTAGGCACTAGAGATACAGAAAAAAGTAAAAATAGTCCCTGCTTTCAAGGAGCTCACCTATGGGGAGAGGAGGGACGGAGACAACATGTGAATAACTTAGGTAAATACAAATTATATACAGATTACATGAAAGGTGACTGAATGGGTATGTCACAGGCCAGAGACCTGGAGTGGCCTAATGATGCCCTAGTAATATTAAACCACTTGTAAGACAATAATGTTGGTGCAGGCTTGGGTGAAAGAGAGCAAATGACTCTCGACTACGACTGTTCTGTGGGTGGATCATATTGTCCCCTCCCTACCCTCCCTCTCCTTGAGAGTATGCTGTCAACTCCTATGGAGCCTGAGTAAAGTTTAAGGTAGGATTGATGGTGTTTGTTTGCTGTGTCCTCAACCTCCCATACTTGACCCTGGAAGAAAGATGGAAGGACACCACCACTAGAAAAAGGGTAGGGTTTGGTCCTAGGATTTATTAAGTTCCTCCACCACTTGTCATGGAATTATAGAACCTTTGGAAAGAACCTTAGAATCCGGGCATTTCATTCTAATAGCATCCCTGACAGGTTGAATGCCTTCAGGTGATAAGGAGTGCACTACTTCCAAGACAGCTCTGTTTTTGTTCCACCATTCAGTTGCTAATGATGATGTTTTATAACTCTGGTCGTCAATTTTGTTCAACTTGAGTGTCCAGTATGTGCTGGGCACTGAAGACCTGGGTTCAAATACCAGCTCTGCCACTTAATAGCTATGTGACCTTGCACAAATCACTTAACATCTTCTTGTCCTTAGTTTCCTCATCTGTAAAATGTGGAGATTGCACCAGATGGCCTCTAAGGTCTCTTCTAGCTCTAAATCTATGATCCTATGATATTCCAATATTCTGATGGATTTATGATCTTATCAATATGAATATTTCTTCCAACAGTTGAGATTGTAATCCATCTATGCTTTATGATCCCAATTAATTCTTATACCATCCTCCCACAAATCCCCCACTAGGAAGTCCATTCTCCGTTCTGGAAGCCTTCTTCTAGATATTTTAAATTGGACAGACACCATTCAATTTAACATTAACCTTCACTCTCTCCACTTGACCCATTCACCTTTCCCCTTATGATAATACATCTCTCTATTGGCATTTTTACTGTATCTCTTGTGCAACTCCTTCTTTGGTAAGACGTTTCAACCAGCTCGTGCCTACCATGTTCCTCTCCATAACCCTTTGTGCAACTGACAATTTAATTCTTCAAAGACTATGGTATTCCATTAGGTACTGGGGAGACAAAGATAAAAATGGACGTGTTTGCTTCCCTTAAGGAGCTTATATTCTACTGAAGGAACTATGACATGTATATAGACAAATACAATGCAAAGATTACAACAGGAACAAGGGAGAGATCTCTTTTAGCACTAATTTTTTTTTGGAGGGGAGAAGGCTGGGCAATTGGGGTTAAGTGACTTGCCCAAGGTTACACAGCTCCTAAATATGTCAAAGGTCTGAGACCAAATTTGAACTCAGGTCCTCCTGAATCCAGAGTGGGTGCTCTACTCATTGTGCCACCTAGCTGCCCCTGAGAGATCTGTTCTAGACAAGTGTTCTAGAACATTAGAGGAGGGGGAAGAACACTTTTAGTTTGGGGAATCTGAAGTGGCTGCCTGAAAAAGGTGGCATCTCAACTGAGGCATGGAGGTTTCTAAAAAGAGGGGGCGAGGAAGCAGTGTATTCTAGGCAGGGGGAATGTCTATTGGACGTCAGAGAACAATTTAGTAGTTCAGGCTGGCAGGAGCATGCATAAAGGGGTATCAGACTAATATGAAATGAGTCTGGAAAGGTAGATTGAAGTTTCCTTCAATGCTGGGTAAAGGATCTTATATTGTCTTCTAAAAGCAATGGGCAGAACTTCTTATGCTTTAGGCAAAGTTACTTTGCATATAGTTTGTATTCACCACATGTATTGCATATGTATTTCACCAAATGTAGTTCTCAGGAACTTCCATTCATTGGTTCTACTAATATCCAGTCCATCCACTCCTCAGTGGTCAAACTGATGTTCCAAAATGTAGGTCCTGACCATATCACCCCCATATTCAATTAATTCCAGTAGCTCACTATATATCCAGTGGCTCAAACATAAAATCCTCTGCTTGGCTTTTTTTTTTCCACTAATGTATTCTATATTTCTCCCTTTAATTTTTTTTTAGCACCTTCTATGTTATTTATTTAATATTTTTAGTTTTCAGCATTGATTTCCACAAGATTTTGAATTACAAATTTTCTTCCCGTTTCTACCCTCTCACCCCACTCCAAGATGGCATATATTCTGATCGCCCCGTTCCCCAGTCAGCCCTCCCTTCT
>CM053626.1:245607383-245638111 GCA_028646595.1 Phalanger gymnotis | reverse complement strand
TGTTTTCCTCTGCAATTCAATGGCTTCTTTGCTGTTCCTCACCCAAGGCACTCCATCTGAAAACTCTGAATTTTCACTGGCCACCCCCCAGGCCTGGTAATCTCTTTATTCTTATCTCTTCCTCCCGACTTCCTTCAAGTATCAGCTAAAATTCCACTTTCTACAAGAAGCCTTTCCCATTGCTACTTAATCTTAGTGTCTTCCCTCTGGGACTAGCTCCAATTTATCCTATGTCTTGTTTGTAGGTAGTTGTTTACATGTTGTTTCCAACACTTAAGTGTAAGCTCCTTGAAGGCAGGGTCTGTCTTTTGCCTTTCTTTGTGTCCCCATCACTTAGCATAGTGCCTGGCACTGTGACATGCTTGCTGACTGACTGTCACACCTCTCACCTGATTCTCCTACTCGTTTGATTGCTTCTCCTTAGTTCCTTTGGCTAGGTCACCATTCATCCCCCCTTCTCCAAAAGGTATTTATACCCAAGGCTGTATCCCAGGCCCTCTTTTGGCGATCTCAACTACTTCCATCAGTTCAATAATCTTTATGGAGATGATTTCTACATCTGTAGAATTCACTCTAATCTTTCCCCTGAGCTCCATTTCTCTATCAGCAACTGTCTGCTGGACATTTCTACCTGGATATACCAGAAGAATCTTAAACTCAACATGTTCCAAACACAGTGGATCAATTTCCCTCTTCCAAGCTTTATTTCTTCTGCTGAGAGCACCACTAAGACCTCAGAATCACCCTTGATTCTTTCCTTTCCCTCAGGCAGTTGCCAAGTTTTGTCAATTCTGCCTCCACATCATCTGTCACTCTTCTCTGTTAACATAGTCCTTGCCTAGTTTTAGATCTCCTCCCCTCTTGTCTGGGCTATTACAACAGCCTCTCAGTTATTCCCCCTGCTTCCCATCTCTTTCCTCTCAAATCCAGCTGCCAAAGCAACCTTCCTAACTCACAGATCTGACTGTGTCACTCCTCTCAATTCTTCAGTGGCTCCCTCTTGCTTCTAGGATAAAACACGTATGGCTCAGCCTAGTGTTTAAAGTCTGTCACAGAATGGTACCAGCCTGCCTTTCCAGCCTTATGTATTGAGCATTACTCTCCTTGTATTCTATGGGCCAGCCAAACTAGCCTGTTTGTGTGACATTTCATTTCCTGTCTCCTTACTTTTGAACCAACTGCACCCCCCACCAATAGCTGGAATACCCTTCCCCACTTACCTCTTATTATCTTTAGTTTTCTTCCAAGTTCAGGTCAAGTGACACATCCTCTGTAAGACCCTCTCCTGATTCCCTTAGCTGCTAGACCCTCCTTTCCTTCTTCCACCCTGGGCCTCAGACATTTACTGGTTGTGTGGTCTTGGACAAGTCACTTAACCTCTGCCTGAGTTACCTCAACTGTAAAATCATCAACTTTCCAGGGTTGTTGTGAGATTCAAATGAGATATTTGGAAAACTCTAAAAACAGTGTCTGGAGCATAGAAATGTTTCTTTCCTTCCTTCCTTCTCCACTCTCCCCCACCCCAGACAAATCATCTTGTATTTGCTTTTCATATATTTTGCAAATAGTCATGTGTACTCATGTAGTCTCTCCCAGTAGAACATAAGCTTGTTTGTTTCATTTGTGACTTTGTATCCCTAGTACATAGCACAATGATTGGCACAAAGTAGGCACTTAATTCAGTTGAATGGTTGAACAGATATCTGTTGCCCCCTTCCAGCTATGAAATTTGACATTTAATAATTATATTTCTTCCTTCTAGAGCATATGCCAAAGTGAAATAGAAAAGGGCCACTAAACCATCTTGAGGGCCACATATTGACTTAGAAAACCACAAAGCAACATTATCTATGTTTTATCGTATCTTCAGTTTGTTAAATATTTTCCAGTAATCCATTAGGTTCTAGCCACATTCAGGAGAAGTGCTGTGGGCTTCGTGCAGGCTATATGTCTGATGCCCCTTTGCTAGTGAAACACAAAAAAATATTTGAAGACAGCTTTTACTCAGTGTAATACGTGGAAAAAGCTGCAAGCTAAGAGTCGGGCCCACAGATTTCAAGCTCAAAGGACTTCAGCCTCACCCGTGTTCACTTGACAGGGGAGGAAACTGAAGTCCAGAGAAGTCGTGACCTAGCAGAGATCATCCGGGTAGTGAGTAACAGAGCTGGGATTTGAATCTAGGTTCTCTGACATGAAATCCAGCAATTCTCCTCCACCCAAGATGCCTGGGTTCTAGTCTTCACTCAGTGGCAGTGGCCTATAGCAACGGTGTCAAACACACATCCCACAACACTCCTGAGTGCTGCCTGAACTAAATTAAAATGTAGTTCCTATCTGATTTTAGTGTGTTGATGTATTTTTAAAAAAAGAAATATATAAACATTTATGGTTTTCTAAGTCAATATGTATCCCATAAGGATCTCATGTAGGGTTTAGTGACCCCCATGTCTATTTGAGTTTGACCCCACTGATATACAACAAAAATCTTACGGGGCTTAAAGCCAGGCCTGTCTTCAACCAGCTTTGCCAATTACTATCTCTAGGACTCACTCTATGTCACTTGGCTTATCCAGTTCTCAATTTCCTCTAATATGAAAATGAGGATGATAATATTTGCACTACTCTACCTTACAGAGTTATTTTGAGGATCGAAGGAGATAATATATGTAAAGAGCTATGGAAATGTTAGCTATTTTTAACTCCATAACCTCGAGCAAGTCTCTTAAGCTCTTTGAGCCTCATCTGGAAAATGTAAAGGTTTGACTGGATGATTTCTAAAGTTCTTTACAGCTCCTAAATATTCTAGTTTATACCCCAGTCTCCTTTTAAACATCCCAACTTCCTCCAATGACTCTTGCATGATGGGATTTCTAGATGCCTTACCATCCTATTTACCTTTCTCTGGATGCGATCAATTTTTCGTTAATTCTTATTGTTTTCAATTGCGTTTGACTCTTCATGACCTCATCGAGGTTTTCTTGGCTAAGATACTGGAGCAGCTTGCCATTTCCTTCTCCAGCTCATTTTACAAATGAGGAAACCGAGGCAAACAAGAGTAAAGTGACTTGCCCCGGGGTCCCAGAGCTAGTAAGTGTCTGAGGCCAGATTTGAACTCAGGAAGATGAGTCTTCCTGACTCCAGGCCTTTCGCTTTATCCACTGTGCCACTTAGCTATGATTAATTTGTTATGTGTGTTTATTCCATTCATCAAGTTGCAGCCTCAAAGACATCTAGCCTCAAGTCTTTTTTTTTTTCAATTTTGTTTGTTTTTGTTTTGTTTTTTTGGAGGGGGAAAGTGAGGCAATCAGGGTTAAGTGACTTGCCCAAGTTCACACAGCTCGTAAGTGTCAAGTGTCTGAGGTTGCATTTGAATTCAGGTCCTCCTGACTCCAGGGCCAGTGCTCTATTCATTGGGCCACCTAGCTGCCCCTAGCCTCAAATCTTGAGTGTGACTTGTGACCATGGGCAAGTCATTTGGTATAGAGCAACTCAGTGCCCTAGGCACCTGCGGATCTATATGAAGTGAAAGGTGTTTCCTCACTAAGAACTTCAGATACAATAATAAAGAAATAACAAATCTGAACCAATAAATAAAAAATTTTAAATGTGAAAAAAAAGTTGCAGCCTCTCTGTGCCTAGGTAGATAATTTGCTGACTTGCTGTGGCTCAAACAATTCATAACCTCATGTGCAGCCTTCTGGGCTCTCTACACTTAGCAAGGCTAATCCTTAAAGGACAGACAGAGAGACCTTCTGGGGCCCATCCTTGCAGCTTGGTAAATGCTGCCAGTTTGTTCTTTGCCTGAATAGTCTTCAAGGTCTCATCTATGTCATGATGAGGCATGGAAGGACTGGCTTTTTTCTTCTGAGAATGCAGTCCCCAAACTGAACACAATACTCAAGATGTGGTTTGACCAGTGGGACTATTACATATCATGACCTGAATACTATACTTTGATTAATGCAACTTAAGATCAAATTAGCTTCCTCTTCTCCACTCCCAACCGTAACAGTTTAATCAATAATACTGTTGGCTCAGAAAAAAAAATCCCACTATTTGTCTATTAAAGACCATTTTGGGGGCACTGGAAAATACATCTGCCTGCCTTTTGGCAGGAGCCTGACAAGTACAGGACAGAGAGGACAGGAGTTGGCTGCAGTCTGGAGTTCAGTTGTTCCTTACTGGGTATTTCCCCATGAATCAGCGAGACACTAACCTGTTTCTCTCAGGCTACACACTAGTCTGAGTCTCTCCCAAACTGGGAGAAATAGCTCTGAGCCTAAGATTAACCTTGAATTCTTACTTAAAATTCTAAAGGACCAGAGTCATAGAATCTCAGACTAGGATGAGATCTGAGGTCTTTTCTCCTTTCGTTCTTTTTTGACCTCTCTATGACATGTGACACTGAACCATCTGTTCCTTCTAGATGTCCCTTCTTCCCATGGCTTCTGTGACATTGATTGCCTTTTCACGGTTCTCCTCCTAGTTCTCTGACTGAATCTTCTTTGTCTACCTGGCTAGTTTCTTGCTGTCCTTCTACTCCTTACTTGTGGATATCTCCAAAGTCCTTTCCTTGGCCTTCTTTTCCTCTCTCTCTTTTCGCCCTCAGTGATTATAGCCATTCCCATGGCTTCAGCAATTACCCTTACACAGGGATCGGAACTGGACCTGTGATTTTATTGGTATAGGGGAATCCCTAGTGAGGATACTCCCTCTACCAATTCAGGTTGGCTCTTTCTAGTCTTAGAAAGTTGCCTTAGGCAGTGAGAGGTTTAATGACTTCCCCAACCTTCCTGCACTGCCAGGTCTACTTCCCATCCCGAGGACCTAGCAAGAGTAGCCACTATGGAAAGCACTTCCTGACTTTCTTGTCAATGATTCTTTCCCCCTTTCCCCCTGCTGGCTGGATGTTCACCCCCACACCCCATCCTCTGCCAGAGTCCTGATTCTATTCCAACCTTCTCACCCACTCTTCCCTCTTCAAAGGTGGTAAGCCAGGCCCCTCAGCGTCAATGCCTTTGCTGCCTGGACTTGGCTACTCACACTGATTAGATGAGCTGGGAATCACCAGCTCTCACTACACACTTTGCTGTGAGATGGAAGACAATTTGCCCTTAACATGTGCTTTGCCACTACACCCTTTAGTCTCCCAAATACTGCCATCTGACTTGCTACTGCCCCCTAGGAGTCCCTGGACTTTACCATCTGCCCTGCAGTTAAACCCTCAGGACTAACAAGTCCTTCCATCTGCTCCTCAGCTATGGGTTATCTCCCCCAATTAGAGTGTTTTAATATTTGTATTCCCAGCATTTAACACAGTGCTTGACAAACCTTAAGTATTAATACATGTTCTTCATTCATTTATTCATATATTCATTCATTTTCTTTATCTGAAATGGCCACCTATGCCATCCAAATCTCTCTGTGTTATAGTCTTTTCCTTCCTTCAAAAATCACCTTAGGTTCTGTGTTCTCCATGACCTCCCCCTTTCCCCTAAGTGAAAGGTATTTCTCCTTCTTCAAATTTCTGATAGCATGTTGCTTACTTTGCTTTTACTCTTATCTTGTATCATAGTTACTAGTCTAAATGGAGTTCCCCCTATTAGATTGTAAGCTCCTTGAGGGTAAGGTCTATGTCTTAGATATCTTCATATACTCAGAATTTAGCACAAAGTGTGTTGAACTGATGGCCGACTGAATCACAGAATCAAAATTCTCTCCAATCTCATAGTTGGAGGAGCTAGAGAATTAATGTAATCCAACTCCCAACTAAATAGAAATCTCTTCTACAAAATGGTTGTCCCATTTCCACTTGGAGACTTCTAATAGTAAGAAACTCACTACTTCTAGAGGTAGACCATTATACCTTTGGGCACCTCTAATTGTCAGGAAAATTTTCTTTATCTTGAGCTAAAATCCTCATCTCTGTAACTTCCAGCCACCACTAGTAGTTCTATCTTCTGGGGCCAAGAAGAACAAGCCTAATCTCTCTGCCTCATGCCGCCCTTCAAATACTTGAAGACTTCTCTCACTCCCCACTCCTGGTCCCCCAGCCTCCAACATCTTAAGTATCTTCTACCCTCTGATTATCCCTAATTCCATCAACCAGTCCTTAAATGTGGCTTCATTTCTAACCCCACCACATTAGTTACCTCCTACTGGATGCTCGTTAGCTGGCCAATGGCCTTAGTTAAATATGACCCCCAGAAAACAGTCCTCCAGAAGTGACCTGCCCGAGGGAGGACTATCAGGACCATCACTGCCCTCCTTCAGGATATTATGTTTCCATTAATAGAATCTAAGAGCACATTGAAAGATCATTCATACTTTTGAGGGGCGAGCTCCTCCTGTCTGGGTAGGGGTGGGGAGAAAGCTTTGCAGTCAGTTTGTGGTAGTCAGCCCATTCCTCCCTCCCTCTCTACCATTCTCTTTAGGGCCCCTCATTCCTTCAGCCTCTCCCTATTACTCAGTTCTGGTTCAGTTTGGCCCCGTTTCTGCCAGCAGCTGTGGTGGCACCAGCTCCGGTTGATACCAGATTATCTTTGTCTGAGGCTCAGATTCCTGACTGCCCTGGGGCCAGAGTCCTGGTCTAGCCTGAGCATGTGGTCACAGTGTACATTCTCCAGCTGTTCTCCCAGGCTCTGAGAAATAACTTTTCTTCCTTGTCTTTTCTTTTCAGGATAGAGACAGCCAAAAACTTTTCTTTCTTTACTCTTTTTAAAAGAATTCCAGTTCTCCCCTCCAGAAAGCATCCACCATTGTTTGGCCATGATGCACACACACCACTTAGGCTTGAGATGATTTTTCCTTATATTCTCCCAGCAGGCCAATTTGTGTTTGCCTAGACTGAAAGGAATCGAAGCCTGTCCCCATATGCTTGTTTGTGCCCTGTTCTACAGGTCTCCCTGACCATACCCCCAACTCCTGGTCTTTGGGCTAGCCCAGCTCTCTTCCCTAGATCTTGGGCACAGGGTCACAGAGTTGAGATGTTGTGGTATGATAGGGCACCTCTAGGAAGTGCCTCAGGTGGACTACATGCCCTAGGGCAGAGGTACCACATGCAGTCAGAGGACCACACCTGGCCCCCAAAACTCCCAAGTACAGCCTGAACCAGATTAAAATGTAATTGGGAAATACTTAACAAAATAAATAAAAATGCAGTGAAACATAGATAATATTACATTTTGAAACTACGTCAATATGTGGCCCACAGGGCTCTTTATACAGATTAGTAGCCCCCATTTCTAGTTAAGTTTGTCCCTACTGCTGCAACAGCAGGGGCTCATGTAAGGGAAAAGGGACCAGGCAACCTGGATACCAATTTCAATTTGCATTTGACTGCTGCAGCCTGGGAAGATCATCTGCAGTGAAGAACTACTCAGTCACAGAGGAAGAGGGTGTGATTGGGAAATAGCTATTATTAGGGCCAATTAAGTAGAGCCCTCAGCCATCCCTTTCTCAAAGACTTTTAGGACAAGAGTGCACTGAGCTCTTCTCTGGTTGGAAGGAAATGGCTCTTTGCTGTCTGAAGATCCTCTCCTTGGGGTTCAGCCCTGGCCTCTCCTCTTCAGGTTCTGACAAAGAGCTTCCCTCTTTTTCCTAAGTCTGAGCTTAGAGAATCATCATAATAATAGTAAGAGTAACTACTTGGATTAACATAACTTCTGTCTTCATAAAGTGCTCTTGTATCTAGCCTTATATTTTACCTCCACACCATCCCTGAGGGTTGGGTAGGTGTAATATCTCTCAGAAATGCTACAGAATCTCCTATCATTTCCATAAAAATGATGAGTACAAATCCACTTAACCCACTCACTGTATCTAGCCAGTTCCAAGCTATGCTTCACATCTCATGCATCGGCTCCATCCGTCCATCCATCCATCCACCCATCCATCCATCCATCTATCTACCCATTCATCCATCCGTTGGCTCCATCTGTCCATCCATCCATTCATCCATCCATCCATCCATTCATCCATCCATCCATTCATCTAGCTTTCCATCTATCCATCCATCCATCCATCCATCCATCCATCCATCCATCCATCCATCCATCCATCCATCTAGCTTTCCATCCATCTATCCTACCCTTCTTGCCATGCAAAATTTTGGCTACCCCTATAGTATTCTACCCCCATCTTTTTCCATTTCTTGCTTTAGGTCCAGTAATCAAATTTATCCTACCATCACTTCTGTAAAGGATTTGACAGTCACCACTTATGGCTCTACTAACCTTCCCTATGACTCCCCAGACCCAAATTTCCTTACCTAGCCAACAATCCACTAAATGTGTTATCTACCTTTGTTAAACTATAACATGTGCTTTGCCACTACACCATTTAGTCTCCCAAATACTGCCTCCTGGGGGCAAAGACTACCTTACTTTTGTGTTTGTGCCCTCAACATCTAGGATAGTGCCTGGCACATAGCAGGTGCTTAGTAAATGCTTTTTCATTCATTTATATGCAGTCTAAGCTGTACCTGAATCACTATGTCATCAAAGACACCCTTGGGTGGTACCAAGTATAATCATGACACATGAGATGTTTAGGCAGTTTGGTGGCAAAGTGAGTAGAGTGGGCCTAGAGTCAGGAGAGACCTGAGTTCAAATCCACCCTCGGATAGTTACTAGCTGTGTGACCTTGGGTAAATCACTTAACCTCTGCTTGCCTGTTTCCTTAATTATGAAATGGGGCTAATAATAGCATCTACTTCCCAGGGTTGTTGGAAGGATCAAATGAGATAATTGTAAAGTGTTTAGCACAGTGCTGGACACATAGTAGGTGCCATATAAATGTGAGCTGCTATCATTATTAGGAATACAAAAACACATTACATTGAAATTTTCCTCCTCCCCCTTCCAGCCATCCGGAACACTTAGAGAAAGCAAGATTTCCTGGATTACTGACCAAGTACAGCTGTACTCTGTCCTAAAAGCTCATTTGGGTCGGCACCAAGACAGTTCTGTCCCAAAGCAAAAGACTTGCAGCCAGTTTTAGAGCCACTGGAGCCGTAAGAGTCACTCCCTCTTCTCTTTAAATATCTCCTTAAAATCGCCTTCACACCCCAGAATGATGGTACGGTTATTTGTAACACCCAGGGATGTTTCAAAGCTTAAATAAGATAATAGACACAAAGCACTATGCAGCGGCAGCTAGGTGGCACAGGGAGTAGAGCACTGGCCCTGGAGTCAGGAGGACCCAAGTTCAAACTCGGTCTCAGACACTTGACACACAATTACTAGCTGTGTGACCCTGGGCAAGTCACTTAACCACAATTGTCCTGCTTTCCCCCCTCCAAAAAAAAAAAGCGCTATGCAAACCCTAAAATGCTATATAAAGGCCTGTTGTTGTATTGTTGTTAACCTAGTCACCAGGCTCCCAGCTGATGATGACTTCATTGTTGGAGCTTTCTACTGCCTAGAAATAAGGCTGTACACCAGCTGCTGTCCAGGCTGGTCATAGGGTTGGGACAGGACACCAGAGCAGGTTACTATCTCTGATTTCTCTTCAACCCTCAATGAATAGAAGACTAATGAAAACATCAGTGCCCACCATTGTGTCTTCTTATGAGCTAAGGATTCAATGTCCTATCTTTCTGATCATTGAAATAGAGACTTTTCTCCTCTTCTCGCCTCCACCAGCCTTTCCTCTATACCCTTCTGACTCCTAACCAACAACTACAGAGACAGAGACAGAGACAAAAAGACAGAGACAGAGGGAGACAGAGAGAGAGACAGAGGCAGAGAGAGAGAGAGAGAGAGAGAGAACGAACAGAGAGAGAGAGGAACAGAGAGATATATAGAGAAAGACAAACAGGGAGAGAGAGGATGAAAATTATAATGTCTTCTCTTGGCACCAATCGGAATGCCAGGAAAAGAACCTTCCAGGAATGGATTTGCGTTTGCTCATGAAATCCTACCCTTTGGAGGGGGGAGTCAAAGACGGAGTCTCCCTGCAGCGGGGGCTTCCTCTCAGTGAGGGAAAGGGACATAATTAGTCATCTCCCAACAAGGGTGAGATAGCTGTTCCCAAAATAGTCCTGCCCCTTCACTCTGGGAATCTTCCAACGCTAATTGAGAAGTTAGTCCTGCATCTGAACTCCAGCCTGTTATTCCAGATGTCAGTGTAAATTGTAACGAGATGAGATAATTCAGTTCTTCTGTCATGTCCCTTTACCACCCTCACCAAGGACCCTGCCACGTATGAGGTTTTTGAAATGGGTACCTTGACAAGAAGTGTTAGTCTACCCCACGGAATAGAACACGTTGGCCCAAAGCGCCTCTTTTATTCTCCTTCCTTCCTCAAGCTGCACTCTCCATAGTTTATGCTGTCCAATTCCACAATAATTTATTAAACACCTACTATGTGCCAGGTACTCCAAAAAAAAAATCCCTCTCCTTAAAGAGCTTACATTCTATGTGGAGAAAATGTACCCATGTAAATAAATAAAAAACACATATAATGAAATTTCCAGGGAGAGAACATTGATCTAATATGATGAGCTGTTTGTCAACAACAGAAAGAGGGTTTCAGAGGACACATTGGAATGATCATGATAATAGTTACCATTGATAAAGTGCTTTAAGGTTTGCTAAATGATATACGCATATGTGTGCATACATATACATGCACACACACATATATATATTTATCTATACAATAATAATAATAATGATAGCTGACATTTATATAGTGCTAACTGTGTGCCAGGCACTGTGCTAACTGCTCTAAACTTATTATCTTATTTGATCGTTACAACAACCCTTCAAGGTAGGTGCTGTTATTATCCCCATTATATAGGTGAGGAAAATAAGGCAAACGGGGTTAGTTGATTTGCCCTGGATCACACAGTTAGCATATGTCTGAGGCCAAATTTAAACTCAGGTCTTCCTGACTCCAGGGCTGACACTCTATCCACTGATCCTCACAACTATTCTATGTCATTATTATCCCCATCTTATAGATGAGGAAATTGAGGCCAAGAAAGGTTAAATAGCTTTCCCAGAGTCATGGTACCTGAAGTAGGAGGAAAGAGTGAGATAGGCACAGTGGAAGAATAGAGCTAACATGGATGAGTGTGAGGAAGGATGGAGCGGTACTCAGGGAAGGGCGCTTTTGCCTCTGCATTCTGTGATTGAATCACAAATATTTTGAGTAAAAACATAATGTAGTAATGATAATAATAATGGCCACTGTTTGCATAGCTCTTAAAGGTTTACAAAGTGCTTTTCATATGTTACCTGCTTTTGTCCTCACAACAACCCAGTAAGGTAAAGGCTATCATTATTCCCACTTAACAGATGAAGTAACTGAGGCTGAGAGAGGTTGAGCAACAGCTAGTAGATTGTCATCCTTTTCATAGTGGCAAATAAAATATTGGTTTTATTGTTATCCCTGAGAAAGAGGTAGAAAGTGGTGGGATGGTTAAGGTAAGGGTCAAGTCCTGAGATCTTATTGACTATGGAGAGGGAGGCAAATTTGAGGTACTTTCCTTTGGCCAGGTCTGTTCTATTGTAAGACTTATTCCAATCTCCCCTAGAGTTTTTTTTAAATTTTTTTTATTTGTGTGTGTGTGTGTGTGTGTGCGTGCACGCACGCGCGTGCATGTATAAAAGTTGTGTCCAAAAAAATGGTATGTGTGTATGGTTTTCTTTTTCTTTTTTTTTTTTTTAAATTCTTGGACTGGTAGCTGGCGTGGAGTAGGAGAGAGTATGGGACAAATATCTAGTCCCTGGTCCTGTCTGATGTCTTCACCTGTGTCAGGGAAGTCTTGAGGCCAGGCTGGTTATAGAGGCATGAGACCTATTTGAGGTACTCTCATCCACATCACTTCTGCCCCAGGATTCATTCCAGTACCCTGTACGGATCAATGGGGGGATCAGCTAAAGGAACTAGGGATGTTAGAAGAAAAGATTCAAGGAAAACATGATAACCATCTTCAAGTATGTGAAAGGCTGTCCCATGGAAAAAGGAATATACTTTTTCTCCTTGATCTCAGAAAACAGAATTAAGAATAATGGTTGAAAAGGAGGTGAATTTAAAAACTTTCTAACAAGTGGAGCCATCTGACAGTGGAACGGACTGTGGCAGAAGGTTTTGCCCTCAATGGAGGACCTACTTTGAACAAGAGCTGCATGACCACCTGTTGCATGTATTAGAGAGGGAGAATTTTTGTGCATTTATGGGAAGTCTGACATCCCTTCCAATTCTGGGATTCTGTAATCCCGTTAAACCTTTGGAATCCTAGGACTGTCCTGTTCCAGGGCCCTTTTGTTTTCCTTAATTCCATCTCTCCTCCCCTTCTTGCTGGTTCTGGTTAGGCTTTTGGAAAGGGCTAGTCTGGGTCGTTAATCAGGCAATTACCCACTATAATTGGGGTTTGATTGTGCTTACTATTTGCTGAGTGAGACTCGTTCATGTCTGCCCCACCCTCTAGGGAGTCCACTGTCTGATGAAGAAAATGGGTTCCCTGTCCTTAGGGAACTCCCAGCTGGTCTTTGGATTAATTTATTCCTAATGGTGACCTTCACATTTTCCTACTTTTCCTCAAGGCAGGAGTTAAGATAAATTAGATACTGGCTCCTTAGCCATGCAATGCGGAAGTTTCACAACCATCCTGAATGGTTATATTATGAATTCATGTTATCCAACTTCAGCTGGGCCCTCACTGCTGCAAGGCAGCCTTTTTATTCCTTCCTAATTGATTCCTTATTTCATCTTCCCCATCATCCCAATCTCTTTCATACTTCCTTATTACTACTGAGAGTATTGCCATCCTCTCAGTCACCCCCATTCATAACTTTAGTGGCATCCTCAACTCTCCACTGACTCTCAGACCACAAATTCAGTCTATTGTCAAGTCTTGTTTTTGCCTTCCTGCACCTCACACATACATCTTCTCTACACTCACACAGTTGCCACTTTTGTGCAGGCCCTTATCACCTCATGTCTGAACTATTGTAATAGCCTGTTGGTTAGTCTCTCTATCACAGATTTCTTTTCACTCCAATCCATCCACAATCCAATCCATCCCCATTCCAATCCATCCCCAATCCAGTCCATCCCCACTCCAATCCATCCAGCTGCCAAACTGATTTGCCTAAGGTATTATATCATGTTATGTTATGTTATGTTATGTTATGTTATGTTATGTTATGTTATGTTATGTTATGTTATGTTATGTTATATTATATTGTATTATAATATCATATTACATCATATTATACTATATTATATTAGGTATTATATTGTATTAGGTCTATATTATATTAGGTCTAACCATGTTGCACCCGTACTCAGTAAACTCCAGTAGTTTTCCATTACCTCTAGGATTGAATATTAAATCCTTTGCTTGCATTTAAACACTTCCACAACCTAGGCCTTTTCTAGTGTTCTCACTCCTTACTTTCCTCCATGTACATTTGGATCCAGTGACATTGTTCTTCTTGCTGTGGCTCTGACGTGATACTCCATCTCCTAAGGTCACGCCTTTGTGCCGGCTGTTCCCCACGCCTTTCATGCTTTCCCTTCTCACCTCAGCCTCCTGACTTCCTTTAAGGCTCAGCTCAAACCTTGCCTTCTGCAAGTGTCTTTGCTGATCTTTCCCCCACTGCTAGTGGCTTCCCTCTGAGATTACCTTCCATGTACACTGTATATCTTGTATGTACGTAGTTTTATATGTTGTCTCCATTAAAATGTGAGCTCCTTGAGGGCAAGAATTGTGTTTTTGCCTTTTTTTTAAAATATTCCCAGCACTTAGTACTGTGCCTGGCACATTGTAAGCACTTAGTAAATATTGACTGACTGAAATAGGAAATTTTAAAGATGAAAGAGCAGGGACCTGGAAGAGCTAGGATCCAGACCTACCTCATTTGAAAAATGTGCCAAAACATACTTGGGCAGCTAGGCGATGAAGTGGACACCAGGCCTGGTGTCAGGAACACCTGAGTTCAAATCTGGTCTCAGACACTTACTAGCTGTGTGACCTCACTTAAAGGTCACTCAAACCCTGAGGTCAAGGCCCTGCTTTGACACATCTTGACCCTGGTCAATCCACTGAACCTCTCAATCCTCAAGACCAGGGCTTCTTAAACTTTTTCCACTCATGACCCCTTTTTGTATTTCAGCAGCAATTTGCTGGTATTGCATGGTGTGATGGCATGCGCAGTGCAAAGTGTGCATGTTGTGTGTTCAGAATCAAGGCTTCAGTGAAGTTTTGCAATACAACATGGGCAAACACTGCCAGAAACACCTCAGATTTGATTTTTAATTAATTTTGGCCATTGTGTGTTCAGAAACCTTTCACTGTTGCCAAATTTTTCCCCAACTCTGAATTGGGTTGAGACCCACAGCTTAAGAAGCACTGGTCTAGGCAACTCTTTAGGAATGTATGTTGCAGAGAGTTTCCTTATATCAATAAAATCAAAGGTCCTGCCATCTTTATCCCTATTCCTGTTTTTATGGACTGAATCTTCTAAGCTCTGAGGAAAGACTTTATTCTCACTGTGGCTTCTCCCTGAGGGAAGGATCCTTATGTGTTTTGCTTTTACTGAGATTTTTCTTTTCTTTCTTTCTTTCCCTTTATATTAAGGCTCTATGTGGTCCACCCACACAGGAGCCATTCAGCTCCCTCGTGCCCAAGCAACACCACAGTCAGCATTCATTTGAGCTTTTATGCCAGATAAGGCATCTCTCCCTATACAGGAGGTATACCAGTCTTATGGAATCAGTCAGATGGAGACTGCCCAGAGGAATACAGAACAGGAAGGGTTCTGAGCTCCTTTCTATTTCGTATTCCTTACCATCCAGGCATATTTGGGGTTACAGACCTCATCTTGCTGCCTATTATGTGGTGCTGTACATATGTAGGTTCTGCTGAATGTTGAATGGTTTATTGGATTAAATTGAACTTGACTGAATGGAATGTGTGTGTGTGTGTGCGTGTGTGTGCACATGCATGTGCATGCACGTCTCTCCCTGGTTATAGTTAAGATTCCCTGAAGACCTTGTATTCTCTTTTCTCTACCTTCTCCTTCACCTATCCCCCACTCTTCCTAGGATAGGGACTGTATAGATGGTAGACACTCAGTGACGATTGGCCGGTAAAAAATGGGGATCTGAGGATAGGCAGGCAAGGCAGAAAGATGAGGTGGAAGGGGAAGTCAGAGGGACTTTCCTGCCCTGAGCCAGGAGGAAGAGACCCTTTCTAACTTCTCTTGGAATGAGAGAACAAAAAGGTTGTTAGGGGAAGGAGATGTTCCCCGGCAGCCTCATGTTGCTAGTCGATGGCCCAGTCCTGTCTCATCTCTAGGTGCTCTGGGAGATAGAAACTAAAATGTAAGACGTGGTTCGTGCCCTCAAGAAATTCGCAGCCCAATTGAGGAGAGGTTATGAATGCATACCGAGTAGTCAGAGAATGAGAATAAGACCATGGTGGTACAGTGGAAAGAATGCTAGACACCCAGACTTAAATCCCACCTGACAGCCACCCTAGGCAAGCCATTCAACATCTCTGGGCCTCAGCTTCTCTGTAAAAACAGGGTTGGACTAGATGACCTCTGAGGTCCCTCCTAGCTCTAGAGCTATGATTAGATAAGTGTGGAATTTGGAATACTGAGGGCTGCAAATAGAATAAGGATCCTTAGGACTGGAGTGAGTTGTAAAATGGCAGGTACTTAATAAATGCTTATTAATTGATTAAAATAAGTGGGCTTCATGGAGGAAGTAGGGTGTGGGCGGGTATATGGGGAACATTCACTCTTTGCCCCTCTTTTGGGATGGGGATCAGCGGTAAACCAAGTCCTGGGACATCTTGCCTTGGGACCTTTCTGTGTAGGTATGTACTTAGTCTGCTGTTCTATGGAAGTCATGTGCCTATGTGCTCCTTTCTCTGAGCCTGGGATCATAGATGTTCTGGGACACATGGCCTTACCTTCTCCTTCTCTCCTTGTTGACAGACCTGCAGATGAAAAGTTCTCCCTCCAGAGGCCCTGGACCAAATTCATCAGTGGATTTAGTTAACATCCACTCCATTGGTTTCCCCAGCATGCATCATCCCAAGCTTTCCATCTTTGATTCCCATGCCACGCCCCTCTACTACTCACTTTAGTCCCTATTCCTAAATCCTTGTTTGGTGAAACAGAGAATACAGCGATGGCCTTCTTCTCTCATCTCTCAGAAGTTCCCAGTTCCTGTCTCTTGCTTGAGAGCTGGACCCCAGAGTTGCCCTTTGGTACAATTTTTTTCCTCTCTGTATTTTCCTTTGTCTCTCTTTCTTTCTCTGCAGCCTTCAGTGCCCCCAGTTCCAAACTACAGGATATCCATGTCCATCCCAGAATGGCTTCACGCAATCCAGAATTACATGAAGACCCTACAGTATCCTTCTGACCATGGACTGGGAGCCTGCTGAGTAAGAGGACAAGGGAAGTGGGTAAAAGGCTGTCTGATCATTAATGGAGGGCTTCATGAAAACTGGTGAAATCAGCCAAGAAGAAGGCCTCATGGATCCTCTAATTGGTTCACTGAAACTTCAGGAGAATACAATTGAAATGAAATATTTCTTTGGGTCGGGGCTAGGCTATTGGAGAGGAGGGTCACCTTGGCATTCCTGAGGCAATTGTTAGTAACCCTCTACTTCTCCTCACCATAGGTCCCTCTCCTCTTTCTCTTCCTCTTCTGTTCTTCCTGATTTCCCACTTCTTTCATCTCCCTTTTCTCAACTTCTGCTTTTGTTCTAAGTTCATCAGTGGTCCCTGGCATTTATTACTTAGCCCCATCCTTGGCCTTCAGGATTGCAAAGGAGGTTGACCTGACCTCTGCTCTAGGGTATGGACAACTCTGAAAGAAGGGAGCCAGAGTTCTATAGTTTGAGGGTGTTCTGGATTGGGGAAAAAATAGTCCAGAATGGCAGATGTTTAGTGTCAGATATAAAATCCAGTTACCTCAGACTCTTACCTTAGGAAGTTGATATGTAGGCTATCTCTTGGAGAGATGTAGTCGGATAAAGTCTAGGTGAACTCAAACTGGCTAAAAAGCCATATACAAAGAATGGCGATTCAAGGATTGGTGTTAACCTAGGGGAGGTCTCTAGTGGAGCGCCCAATGGAGCTTTCCTTGACCCTGTCCTTTTCAACATTTTATTGGTGACTTGGATAGTGCCATAGAGAGCGCGCTTGTCAAGTTTGGCTATAACAAAATGTTTGGACTGATGGTTACTGGGTCAGATGACAGAATCAGGAACCAAAAAGATCTCAGTAGACTGGAACAGTGGGCCATATGTAATTAGATGAAAGTTCCAACTTCAGTACTTGAAAAGAGCTAGGTGGTGCAGTGGAAGACCTAAGTTCAAATCCAGTCTCAGATATTTATTAACTGTGTGACTGCATCTCTGTCTGCCTCAATTTCTTTATCTGTAAAATTGGATAATAATAGCACCTACCTAATAATAGTACCTACCTCTCAGGGTTGTTGTGAAGTTCAAATGGGACGGTATTTGTAAAGTGCTATATAAATACCAGCTATTACCATTATCCGTATACTAATGCCTTAATAGGCAGTTTTGTTAGCTGCTGTGGCCAAAAATAACTATCGTCTGCTGGCCAAACTTCTGATGATAAGACTTTCCAAATTTAACTCTTCTAGGATATCATCCATACAGATTGTCACCAGGTCTATACTCAAAACATTTCTAATTTCATGTTGTTAGATGTCCCGCCCAGCTCTTCGTGACCCCATATGGGGTTTTCTTGGCAAAGATACTAGAGTGGTTCACCATTTCCTTCTCCAGTGGATTAAGGCAAATAGAGGTTAAATGATTTACCCAGGGTCACCCCTGGGTAGTGAGTGTCTGAGGCTGGATTTGAACTCAGGTCTCCCTGACTCCAGACCCAGTGCACTATCCACTAGGCCACCTACCTGCCTCTTTTCTAGCTTAATAGGATCTACACGACCTTGCAGTCACTGACATATTGCTCTTAAGAACCCAGGGTCACCCCTACACCATGACTAGGCATGAACTGAGTGGATTTCAATTAGGATAAATAAAAACTACCTGCTGCTTGTTGTTCAGTCGTTTCTTCGTGTTCCACTTTTCATGACCCTATTTGGGGTTTTCTTGGCAAACATATTGGAGTGGTTCACCATTTCCTTCTCCAGCTCATTTTACAGATGAAGAAACTGAGGCAAACAAGGTTAAGTGACTTGCCCAAGATCACCCAGACAGTAGGTGTCTGGGGCCAGATTTGAACTCAGGAAGATGAATCTTTCTGACTCCAGGCCTGGCACTCTATCCACTGCACCACCTCGCTGCCCCCAAACTCCTTGAACTTAGGTTCAAAAAATCAACTACATAGTTACAGAATTAGGGAGACCTATATCAATAGAATTTTATGTGAGAAAAATGTGCTTTTTTAAGAATTAATTTCAAGTCCAGGATGCTATACAGAAGCCAGCAAAGTTAATGTCATCATGGGTCTGCAATGATAAAATCAGAGCACTCACTGAATTATATAGATGTAGATATAGACATTGATATAGACATGTATGAATTATATAGAGAGATATATGTATATATACATGTAGATTATATATAGAATATTATGTCAACATTGTGATGCCACATTTTTGGAGACACGTGGACAAACTGTAGTGTGTCCAGAGAAAGGACATGATCATAAGAGGATCTGAAATATGCCCTAGGAAGAATTATTGAAGGAACGTGACATGTTTAGCTCAGGGAAGAGCAGGAATATGAAAACACAAAATATTTGTCTTCAGATATTTGAAGGGCTCTTATGTGGGCAAAGGACTACTTATTTTGTTTGGATCCAAAAAGGAGACTTAGGATTAATGGGTGGGAGTCAGTGAGAGGCAAATGTTGCTTCGGTATCAGGAAGAGCTTCCTAACAATTAAAGATGTCCAAAAATGGAACAGGCTGCCTCATGAATCAGTGAGCTCTTCATTACTAGAGGTGTTCAAGCTGCAACTGCATGACCAAGGATTCTAGAGAGGCAGTAAGTATCCATTAGGTATGACTGCAAATAGATGTGCATATATATTCATAAACATCCTTATGAGAGGCAGCTTGGGTAATAGATAGGGAGTTAGCCTCAGAGTCAGGAAGATCTAGGTTCAGGTCCTGTCCCTGCATACCTGGACAAATTACTTTTTTTCTTCAAGTCTCTAAAACTCTTAAATTACAGACAATTGGCTAATCTGTATCAATGGAGGGAATTTCCATGCTGGGACCTCCCCATATCAATGATCACACAGGTCTGGACCACCTGGAAGGGGAAGGAATAATAGTACTTAAATTATCTACATCACAGGATTGCTGTAAGGATCCAATAAGATACATAAGCACTTTGTAACCATAAGTGTTCATATAATGTAATTCTTAGGAAGCAAACTGCCACCTTTGATACTAAATAGAGCCTTTCTCTGACCTTAAGCTTGGAAGGAAGGCTACCCAGATTTTGCATCCCTTTGATCTCAAATGGATAATGAGACACTTTCCCCCTAAATAGAGTCAGAAGCTACCTTGTCACTGAAAGAAGAAAAGCCACAAAGATGGGAGTGTGCCTTGCTTTATTTACACTTCTTGAAAAGAAGTTTGTGGACTGGATTTTTGCAAATTAAAATCTCTTTTAATTGCCTTGCAAAGCCTAGTATCCAGTGAACTTCTGGTAAAATGAAGACTTCTTTTATAATCCAAATGTTCATCCCCTCACTTAATTGCATTCTAAGCCTAAGCATTTTTTTATAAATTGAATTCACTTGAAGCTCAGTCCACCTGCAATTTTTGGTTTTCTATTCTGGCCCAGAACTGTGGTTTTGTCTGTGTATGGATCTCTTTACCAAGGAAATTCCCCCCACCAATGTAAATTAACACCTGTTCGGAAACTTAGAATTATAGTTGTCTGAGGCACTAAAGTTAAGTGACTTGCCCAGGGTCGCACAGTCAGTATAGTTAGAATTTATTTTCTTTACCTTAGGTAATAAGATCATTTATTTAGAAATGGAAGTTAGATGATTTACAGATACATGGTTTGTCTAGAATTTATTTGCTTAGCTTTGAGGAAATCTTAACTCATTTAATAAACTGTGCAGAGCCAAATGACTAAGGATACAATGAGAGTCTGATAATAGAATAGAAATCTCCTGTTGTATGACAGGTGTAGGGAAGCCCCATCCAAAAGCATGATTTTTCACAGCATGGCCTAATGGGGTCCAGTGCTTAGCTCAGTACCTGGCACATAGTAGGCATTTAATGAATGATAGTTGACTGACTGCAGAATATGAATAAGCGGCAACTTTAAGGATGCCTGATAACTCCCTTGTTGTCTTCAGGAGAGTTTTCTACTGGTAGGGACTTCCAGGATTCTCAGCGGGCACCTATGCCTCTGTCACAGACAAACACCAGCTTTCATAATCTGTGTCTAGGCAAAAAAAAAGCAGAATAAAGGAATTGAAAAAGACCTCAGAAGGCATCTCATAGAATTGGATCATCAATTTATATTATAGTCAGAGGAGAACCTTAGAGATCATCTAGCCCAACTCTCTCATTTTACATTTTACAGGTGAAGAAACTGAGGTCAAATGCCTAAGGGACTGGCCTAGTGTTACATGAGTAGTAGCATCTGGGATTTGAACTCAGGTCCTGTGGTGCCAAACCCAGGGCATTTTCTGCTTAGCCACACCACCTCTCAATATTTAAACAATCGGGACCCTCCACAATGTGCCCTTTGCTTTTGTCCACAGCATCCAGCCTTTAGTTAGTCTTTAACCAATCTCTGGTGAAGGTGACTTTACTACCTTCCATTCCACTTCCTAACAGTTGTAATTGTGGGGAAGTTTTTCCATACCTCAAGCCTAAATTTGCCTCCCTACAACTTTCACTCATTGTTTCTTATTCTAGAAAAAGGTTTTAGAAAGTTTTGCCTTTTAGGGCCAGAGAAAATGGGATGAATCCCTCTTGCCCACAACAGTGCTTCACATACTTGAAGACAATGGTCATATCTCTAAGTCTCCTCTTCTCAAGCTAAATTTCTCTAATTCCTTCAATACTGCTTGTTATGGCATAATCTCGAGGTCCTTCACCACCCTGAGAGTCTTCCTCTGGATTCTTTCAAGCTTAGTAAGGCCATTCCTAAGTATGGGACCCAGGACTGAACACAGTCTGCCAGATACGGTCTGACCAAGGCAGGGGAGTTGTAATTAATATTTTCTCTGTGGGCACACATGCTCTTCTTGGCTTTGAGGCAGAGACGAAAAATACAAATTATTTCATATGTTTAGATTCATAGAGAGAGAACAGGGTTCAATCTTAATAAACCCACAGCCAGGGATATTTGCTCTCTTCAGAAGAATATGGCCCATTTCTGCCAGTCTTTCACTGCCTAGCTTCCCAGAGTAACCAGCCAGTTAGTCACTGATCATTTACCAAGCACCTACTATGTGTTAGGTGCTGTGCTGGGTATACAAAGAAAGGTAAAAGAAATGGTGCTCCCAAAGGGTTCAGGCATTTTCTCAGATTTAGGAATCAGTGTCAAGCGTGAAGCTAGTGGCAATACTAACTTGGGACAACCCAGGTGTGGCTCACTGGGAGCTGTTCTAACTCTGCAGCACCAAATTCTGCCATAACTTTACAGTCATCTTGGATCTCCAGGTCAGGACCGAGGCTACTGGAAGCCACTGGACAAGCCTCCAGAACATCATCCCCTCTCAATCTTTACCTTATTCTTTTGTGGGGTAGAATGAATAGCCTCCCTTGCTGAAATGAGAGATGTGCTTCCTTCTTTGGGATATTGGAAATTTTGAGAGTTTGCCATCATTTTCCCTTTACCGACTCCACACAGATACAATCACACAGGGACACAGTTCTTTGAAATTCGAAAAATGAGGCCGCTGAGTGGGTAAGTTGTATCTCCAGCCTCTAGGCCACCCCTCCTTTTTCTTTCTCTAAAGCAGTCAACCAATCTTCATTGTACCCTGCACCCCTACTCAAGCATGCTGATATCTGCCAAACTGTAAGGGACAGCAGCATCCTTAAGGTGTGGGTACCTGCCTGGGACTCAGTTTCCTCTGCTTTAAAATGAGGAGGTTAGATGAGATCCTCTCTAAGGTCCCTTCCAACTCTGGGACTCTGAGCCTGCTGCATTCCTCACCACAGCCCAAGTTTGAGGCAGGGGTGGGGCTACCCTGGGGGCTTGGAGCTTTTAAAGTATGTTCATGGGTTTCTTCCAACCTTTCCATTGCTCCGCTGCAAGCTCTTGAGAAAACTTCCTGGCCTGTAGTATGTGCAGGAAGCATGAAATCCTAGGAGTGCTAAATACACGAGCTAAGGATATGGACAGATTCAGAAATACCCAGCACACTCCAGTGAAGACAGTTGGGGAAACACCTTTCTTTGTCCCTTTGTATACAGCTCTCTCCCTAGCACAGGACTTCCCACTCAGGATATGGTGCTGAGGCTGACTTAACTGACTGGCTGAAGCAATGAATATTGAGACCCTTCGCTGTCCTTTGCATTACAGGTTGATGGAAACAGCAAAAGAGATGACTCGAGAATCTTTACCTATCAAATGTCTCGAAGCTGTAATCCTGGGCATGTATCCTTTCTCTTGCATAAGCTTTACATCTGTAGAAAAGACCAGCGAGAAAAGCAAACTCCAAAGATGATGGCATCAAACATGGTAAAAAATAAAATAAAAATAAATAAATGCATAAATGTGTCATGTGCCCATGGGCATCCCGGATGGCATAGAACAATCATTGCAACAATCATCGTAATACCACGGATTACACTTGCATGGTGGTCATGGTTATCCAAGGCTTTCATAGGCAAAGATGCAGCTCATTTGATTCTCAGTGATGCCTTCCCTGCCCCCATCCCCTGGAGGTGAGTTTTAAACTTTTCGGATGTTTTTCTTGACTTTAGGACCCAGAGCCAAACCAAGTCCAAAGGAGTGGTTAACTCCTTGGACCATTTCCATTAGCCTCCTTGATCACGTAGGCTAGTGCTAGGGCCAGTAACCCTTCCTCGTCACAGGGATTAGGAGAGCAGCGCCTCTGTGATCTGGAAAATCCATGAAAATTTTTTGGCCCTCCCTTCGTACCAGAGGAGAAGTCTGAGTTATTATGGTATTAAAAGATAAAATATGATGATATTTATGCATTTTTAAATTTCTAAACTTTTTCTGTGTCATCTGCTGGCCATCTTGTGTCACCTGTGGCTTTTGCAAAACTCCCCCCAAAATTCCTATTTGATTTCTTATGCCAGTCTGAGATGTATCAAAACTGCACTGGGGAAAGTTACAGTGTAACTGTGATTTTCTAGTTACACGGGGTAACATATATTTGCAGGACATCTTCATTAATGAAAGTCTTGTGAGGGGGGAGCCAAGAGGTCATTGTTTCTATGCCTTTGGACCAGAAGTGTCTCCTGCATCACACTAGGTGCTCCCTGTGGCAGAGCTGTAACTAGGGAGCAACGAGCAGAACTTCGCCTCAAGGTGCTGAATTTAGAGGGTAATGACAGCACTCCCGGTCCCTCAACAATATAGAGACAACAGAGTTTAGCACCTAGTTAGCAAAAGCAATTAGTTAAAATGGGAAGCTTCCAAATGGTTTCTGGGATTCAGTCCCAGGTTTCTGTCTGCCTCTGAGGGTGGTGTGCCAGCCCTGATCTGTTGTACCAACTGTCTCAGTTATGGTTTATGATTCCCTACCCAGATTTTAAAATTCCTTGTTATAGCTCCATTCTTAGGACAGTGGTACTCATGAGCTCTCAGAGGCTCCCAGAGGCAGAGACTGCATTCTTCCCTGTATGTTAGGAGTTCTCTGAGGACAGAGACTTGTCTCCTTTTTCAGGAGAGAGGTTTCAGGAAGCTTCTGGAGGGTAGGACCATGCTTCTCTCGGGCTAATGGAAAATCATAGGACTTTAGATTGAGAGCTAGAAGGAATCTCAGAGGCCATTTTGAATCCAACCCTTTCATTTTACAGATAAGGAAACTGAGGCTCAGAGAGATTGAATAAGACTTATCCAGGGTAACACAGCTAACAGGTAATTGTCTGAGGGAAAATTTGAACTCAAGGCTTCCTGATTACAAGTCCAACATTCTAACCATTACAACAGAGCTGTCAAACATGCTGTCCCATGTGGTTTGTAACACTCCTGAATGTGGCCTGAGCCACATTAAAAATGTAATTGAGAAATAATTAACAAAACAAATAAAAATACAGTAGAACGTAGATAACATTACATCTTTAAACTAAGTTGATATGTACCCTACAGAGATCCTTATCTACAGTGTGGTGGCCCATTTGTATTTGAGCTTAATTGCACTACAGTGCCTCACTGTCCTTCTCTCCTGGCTCCTACTTCCTATGAATTTCACATGCATCGTGTGTTTGGTACATGGTGATTAGGACACAGAAGCCAAGACTTCTCATTGCCGTTCCACTTGCCACTCCCTCCATTTTTCTTGGTTCTTTCATATAGAGAATATACTCTGGTCTCAGCTCAGAGGTTCCATCCGGCTCTAAGATTCTCTAACAAATATGTGGGAAAGGAAAGAGGTATCTCAGTGTAGGAGAGGGAAAAGAAAAGGCGCTGGACTTAAGAGTGTGAGGAGGCCTGGGCCATAGTCTCATCTCTGGAACTTATTAGCATTGTGACCACGGGTGAGTTAGCCTCTCAGAGCCTCAGTTTGTACATCTGTAAAATAGGGAAAATTATATGTACATGACTTACCTTGCAAGGTTGTTGTGAATAAAGCATTTTGTAAACTTTAAAGCACTACTTAAATATGATATATTGCTGTAATGATGGAGCAAGACATAAAGGACCATGAAGAGGAAGGAAAAAAAAGGAGATGGCCATCATATGGATGTGAAGCATTTGGAAATGCCCTGAGCCTGTATGGGGAAATCAGATGCCAGTTTTTATGCAAATCAAATTCAATTCAAAGAACACTTTGTGCTGTGTGCAAAGCATTTTCTTAGTCATTAAGGATGATAATATGAAAAATAACAAAGTCCTTGCCCTCAAGGAGCTTATAATAAAATTGGGCTTGAGGGCTGGATTGGCTCTGTGTGTGAATATGTTTGAATTTTACATAGGATTATAGATTTTGAGTTGGAAAGGAACTTAGAGGCCATCTTGTCCGACCCTCTCATTTTATAGATAAGAGAATGGAGGCCAAAAGAAATTAAGTGACTTATCCTAAGTCACACAGGCAGTAATTGACAGAGCCATGATCCAAATCCAGATCTTCTGACCCCAAATCTCCTGTTGTTTCCAGTTTTCAATAATACCTCTTGACATACATGAGAAAGAGCACTAGATATGAATCTGGGTGTCAGAAGACCTGGGTTCAAATCTTGGCTCTGCCTCTTGCTATCCATATGACCTCGGGCAGTCTAGGAGCTTCATCTGTAAAATGAGATGGTTGGGCTACATTATCTCTAAAGTTCCTTCCAGCTTTTGGTCCTATGACTTGATATACATCCCTATATACTTTGGCTCTCCCATTTATTTTGTCCTCTTGAATGTGGCCCAAGATTGTTATGCCTAACAAGAATTCTTAATGCGACTGGATAAATTAATGCTAATTAATATCTGACAGTAAGATGAGGAGAGAATTCATCCTTGTTTATTGTGTCTCAGTGCAGCCAAGTTTGCCAGGATTGTAAGTTAAGTTTACTGGTCTAATTTAGCTTAGCTTCTTACCCCACCTCCTGCTTTTTTGAAAACAGAATTATTTGCGCTTTTTCCAGTTCAGGAACACCTCTCCCATTTCTCACTGTCGTTTTTCACCAATCATAGCTCCACAGTCATATCCAGCAGTTCTTCCCCTGGACTGTGATAGAATTCACCTGGGCCCTTAAACCAATCAAGTATTTATTAAATGCCTATTTTGTGCCAGGCGTTGTCTTAGACCCTGGGGGTGCAAAGACAACATGAATCTCTCTGCTGTCAAAGAGCTCCTCTCCTTTTACAGGAGAAAACGGTACATGTTTAAGTAGATACCAAATCCGTAGGAAGTAAATAAATATGAGGTAATTGGTTTGGGGGAGGCACTAGCAGTTGAGGGGATCAGGGAAAGCCTCTTGTAGGAGGTGGCATTTTAACAGAGCTTTGAAGGAAGGTAGGAATTTTAAGAGGAAGATATGAGGACGGAATGGTCCAGGCATAGGGGACACAGTCTGTACCTAGGCTCGGACTTAATCATCAGAATGTCATATATGAGGGACAGTCTGGCTGGACCATATAGTTTCTAAAGGGGAGTAATGTATACAATGAGCTGAAAAGGGAAGATTGGAGACAGGTTATGAAGGGTTTCAACTCCCTGTTTACCATTTTTGTTCTCTCTGCCAATATGAAGATCATTCTAAGAGAAAAAAAAAACAAGCAAAATAAGAGAAAGCCCTTCCTGCTCTTATCCCTCTCCTCTTAAAACTGAAATAAAAAGACAGCTCCCACATGGCTGAGGAAAACAGCAGCCGGGCAGCAGCAATAGGCTTGGGACTGAGAAGGCAACAGCAGATGGCTTTGGGACTGTACCCTTTTGTGCTAACAGAGCCCCAACTACAGCTGCTGAGCATAGCTTCATGCAAAATTTATGGGTATGAACAATTGGGGGTGGGGGAAGAACATGAGATCTAATTCATTTCCTGGACTATGTAGCCAACTCTGGATTTTCTAAGGTTAATAGAAGGACAAACAAATCTAGACACAAGTATGCCTTGAAATTATGTATTTAGTCACTAAAATTCCTGGAGTTTCTTGGGACTATGGATGATTAATGTGTTGGCACCTTCCAGACATGCACATACACACACCCATGGGAACATGCACCCCCTATTTTAGTATAGGGCCAACAAACAATGGGTAATTCACTCCAGGGTTTCACAAACTCATAATTCAGGTAACATTTTGAGAGGACTGAGGCTGGAAGATGTTTGGCTCTGACAGCTGTCAGGCTCAAGGGAAATTAACTCTTGGACAAAGACATCAAAGGCTCTGGTTACAAGACCCTTTTCTCTTCTCCTTGCCCTTTGGTAGGCCTTGGTAGTCTTGTTTCCATCTGGGGATGTTGAGGGGTGAGGAAAAGGGTCATATAAGTAGCTCTATTATCAACAACCTTTGCCAGTCACTTTCTAGCTGTGTTGTATGATTGGTGAGTCTTTCAACCTCAGTTTCCTCATCTTTAAGAAGGAGATAATATCCCATTATTTCCTAACTGGGGTGTTATCTGGAAAGCACTTTATATAAAGCTGAAGGCCCTACATAGTGGGTTATTATTGAGCTTTTCTATATCTGAAAGCGAGATAATTTATTTCCCTTTTTTTGGATTCAAGTCATAGCCCGGGTTAATGTTGCACAAGAGGTTTTTTACTTACTCTCTTTTTGGTCCTGTGGGTATGCCCTGTGTAAATCTGCACATGCCAGATAAAGCTTTGATTCCCTATTATGTTCCAAATCATGGCAGCTGCCATCAGATGCTTCATCTTGAACAGCTGTGTGTCCTTAGATGTGAGATCTGAGTAGTCTAGCACATTCCTGGAAGGTTAGGGGATTTCTAGGCACTCAGGTCTCCCTTTTTGAAAAAGCTGAAGTTGACTCCCAGGCTTGTAGGCATCAAAAGTCCCATCTGAATGACCCTCTGGGGCAGGTGTACTTTTGCCATCAATGAGGAACATAAGAACTCTGCCTAACAAAGGGACAAACCCTTTTAAAAACATCAAGGGAGAAAAAATAAAACCATCAGGGAATTCTAAGATGATGAGGTTAGGCAACATTCAAGAGGTCCATTCCTTTGCCTCCCTGTTTTGACCCATCTGAGACCCTACTGAGCTAGCTGAGCGAACACAAGACTAGACAGAAGGTTGTAATTTCATTTTCCCTGCTGGTGTAATCTCTTGTGGGTAAGAGTAGGCCAACAGCACAGCTGTACACTAGATTCAACTCCTTTTGCAAAAAGAACATCATGATGAAGGACAGACCTGACATATTGGTTCCAGCTCACGTTGGCTCAAGTTTTAACTGTATAGGATTAGGTTCTGAGGAGTGGATAACCCTATGTAGTACGAAGTTAAGAGTTAAGAGATAACCCTATGTAGTAGAGGACGCTTAACCAAGAGTTGGGAGATTTGAGTTCTAGCCTTGGCTGTGCCACTAATTGAATGATGAGTAGGCAAATCTTTTACCCTGTCTGGACCTCAGTTTCCTCAACCATAAGATGAAGAGAATGGATTGGACAAATTCTAAGGCTCCTTCTAGCTCCATTGGGACCTTGGGACCCATAATGTAACTAAATGATCAGCAATAATGAACTGTTTTAACAGGATTTGGGTTTTAATAATTTTTTTGGTGAGGACCTATGATTTCAGCAGTGTTAAGAACTCCAAATACGGAAAATCCCTCTATCCACACAGATAAGCAAATTGTAACTTAAGAGTCTTAAAGACATAGTGAATAGGTCAGAGGCAAGCTTTGAACATGTGACTTCCTGACCGGTTCCCTATCCACTTCATCAGGGTGCATCTCATAACAGGGTCATTTTGTACTTCATAGGTATAAGGCAGGTAAAGTCTATTGGCAGGAAAGGTGCCTTCTGTTACCTTTTATCTCTCACTCTTGGGTTCTGAAGCCCACCTTTAGCCTCAGCCTCCTAGTGTTGTTGGGTGTGCCCAGCCACTTTTCTGGGGTCTCTGCACTGCCCCTCTAAAACTGCAGTCTCCTATCTAAGCAGGCAGTTATGTGGCACAGTGGATAGAGGTCTGGCCTTGGAGTTAGGAAGATATGCGGTTCAAATGCTGCCTCAGATACTTACTGGCTGTCTGGCCCTGGACAAGTCACTCGTGTCTCTATGCCTCAGTCTTTCTCACCTGTAAAATGAAGATAATAATAGCACCTAACATACAAGGATGTTGTGACGATTAAATGAAATAATATTTGTAAATTGCTTTGCAAACTTTAAAGTACCATGTAAATGCTATCTAGCTACTGCAGACCCCAGTGACCTCAGTGTAGGGAAAGACACAATAGAAAAATGCCAGTAAACAAACATTAATTTTACGAGGTAAGGTATGGGGAAACCTAGATTAACATGACATGAGTCCTGCCAGTAAGAAGCTTACATGACCTACGGGTTTTGGGTTTTTTTTCTTTAAGATAGCAATACTAAGCAGTACTAAGCAGTATGTCAAAACATGCCAGATGGATGGAACAGACAATATGTGCCCTGGTTCAGAGGTGAAAGAGAGATAACTGTGGATGGTGGTAGTTAGGAAGAGCTCCTTGAAGGAAGTGAGACCTGAGCTGTCTCTTGAAGGATATGCTCAGCCTATGTAGAGGTGAAAGAACATTCTAGACCAGTGGGTCACACTTGAGGACCTAGAGGGCCACGTGTAGCCTTGAGGCCAAAGGTTTACCATCCCTGGTCTAGACTTTAGCTATAACAGGAGAAAATTATGTTAGATATGAAGAATAGTCACAAGTAGTTGTTGAATGTCAGAATGGTTTTTGGTGATGGGGAGGGGTTAAATCTCTTTACAAGAGGTATTGAAAAATGAGAGTAGCTTAGTACAGCAAAAAACTTCCCTAAATTGTATCCCTAAACCCAATGTGTGCCAATGGTAACAAAAGGGACTGATTATGTAAGACTTTTCATGGATGTACAGAGGCCAGTTCTTACATAGAACTCATGCTGAGAGCAGAAGCTTTTCCCACTTTTGCAAGATTTTGATCTTTTATAAAAGGATTGTATTCTGATTGGTCTGCAATGGTTTCTAGAGAGAGTCCAATGCAGTAGGAAAATCAATGGACTTGGAATTAGAAAGTGGAGAAAGTTGCATAGCATAGTGGAAAGAATACTTGACTAGAAGTCAGGAGACCTGGGTTCTCTTCTGGCTTTCTCATTCATTAGCCATGGGACTCTGGAAAAGTTGCTTCTCATTAGATCAGATGTTTTCAAAGGTTCCCCTCCCCACTCTTATGTTCCATAAGATTCCAAGATTATAGGACCACCGATTGAAGGCTGGAGGGACCTTGTACAGGCCTCCTAGATCAACTCTCCCACTTCACATTCCAGGAAACAGAGGCTCCTAATGGAGACATATCTTCCCCAAGGTCATACTGCCAGGTAGTGGAGGAGCCAGACAAACTGTGTGACTTTTGGCAGGTTCCTTCCTTTCTCTAAATTTCAGTTTTATCATCTGTTAAATAGGGATAATGTATACTTTTTCTACCTTAAGAGTTGCTGTGAGGATCAGATGAGATCACAGATATGAAAGCTCCTTGTAAACTGTATTTTATTTTATTTACAGTATCTACATTTTTATTTAATATTTTTAGTTTTCAGCATTGATTTCCACAAGATTTTGCATTACAGATTTTCTCCCCATTTCTACCCTCCCCCCACTCCAAGATGGCATATATTCTGATTGTCCATGTTCCCCAGTCAGCCCTCCCTTCTGTCACCCCACTCCCCCCATCCCCTTTTCCCTTACTTTATTGTAGGGCAAGATAAATTTCTATGCCCCACTGCCTGTATATCTTATTTCTTAGTTGCACCTTTTTTTTAACATCTGCTTTTAAAACTTAGAGTTCCAAATTCTCTCCCCTCTTCCCTCCCCACCCACCCTCCCTAAGAAGGCAAGCAATTCAATATAGGCCACATATGTATCATTATGTAAAACCCTTCCACAATACTCATGTTG
>CM053626.1:245576978-245606883 GCA_028646595.1 Phalanger gymnotis | reverse complement strand
TTTTTTTTCAGTATTTTTTTGGGTCTCCTTTAGCAAGTCATTGACTTGTTTTTCATGGTTTTCTCACATCACTCTCATTTCTCTTCCCAATTTTTCCTCTACTTCTCTTACTTGCTTTTCCAAATCCTTTTTGAGCTCTTCCACGTCCTGAGACCAATTCATATTTTTCTTGGAGGCTTTTGATGTAGGCTCTTTGACTTTGTTGACTTCTTCTGGCTGTATGTTTTGGTCTTCTTTGTCACCAAAAAAGATTCCAAAGTCTGAGTCTGAATCTGAGACCATTTTGGCTGCCTGTTCATGTTCCCAGCCAACTACTTGACCTTTGAGTTTTTTGTCAGGGTAAGACTGCTTGTAGAGTAGACAGTACTTTGCCCCAAGCTTGAGGGGCTGTGCTGCTATTTTCAGAGCACTTCTACATGGTAAGCTCTGCCACACCAGCGCTCCTTCTCCCCTAAGAACTGTGAACCAGAATTATGACCCAGATTCAGGCTGGGCAAAGCAGGTTTTGCACTTCCACTCTAATCTGCCACTTAATTCCTCCCACCAGGTGTGCCTGGGGCCAGGGGCAACTGTAGCTGTAGCTCTGGAAGCAGCCTCAGAGCTGCACCACCTCTGCTGCCCCCAGGGCAGTGGCTGAAGGGCAAACTCCTTTCACTCTATCCCAGAAGCTTTTCCCACTAACCTTCTCTGTTGTTTTTAGTGTTTGTGGGTTGAGAAGTCTGGTAATTGCCACAGCTCACTGATTCAGGGCGCTATGCCTGTTTGGCCTGGCTCCTGGTCTGGTTGGCCCTGGCATGGCCCAGGCTGGGCTCTGCTCCCCTCTGCTCCCAGCTCCATGTGATAGACCCTTCCCAGGGACCATCTAGGCTGTCCCCAGCTGGAGCCCTGCTTCCCTTTGCTATTTCGTGGGTTCTACAGCTCTAGAATTTGTTCAGAGCCATTTTTATAGGTATTTGAAGGGACCTGGTGGGGAGCTTATACAAGTTGCTGCTTTCCCGGCCACCATCTTGGCTCCACCGCCCCCCATAAACTGTAAAATGCTAAACAAGGGCGTGGTTTTAGCATTTAGGTGTTGGCTAGCCCGGACTCAGATCTCATTGTCTTCCTCAGAGTTGACAGCACTATGATTTTTCAAGATGATCATCATCTTCCTTAACCTGGACCACTTAAGATACCTAACAAATGGCCAGCCTTCCATTGAGCGATTCCCCATTAGCTTTAAAACCCAATTCTCAGGAAATTACTTCCATCACGTTGTACTGGGGATCTACTGCAATGGCCGCTATGGCTCACTGGGCATGAGCCGAAGGTCCGACCTAATGGACAAACCTCTAACCTTTCGGACTCTGAGTGACCTCATCTTTGACTTTGAAGACTCCTACAAGAAATATCTACACACAGTCAAGAAAGTCAAGATTGGGCTGTATGTCCCCCACGAGCCCCACAGCTTCCAGCCCATTGAGTGGAAGCAACTGGTTCTCAATGTCACAAAGATGATGAGGTCAGACCTAAGGAAAGAGCTGGAGAAATATGCCAGGGACTTGAGAATGAAGGTAGGTATAAGGGCAAGGGGCATGATAGAAGAAAGGCAGCATGACTGGTGGAAGCAGTTTATCCTAAGGAATATAATTCAATTCCCTCATCCTTTACCAAAAACAGCCCAGATTGCCTAATATGAGACACCCTACTTTTCTGTATTTCCTTATGGGATTAGCATCTCCAGTTCTTCCCTACCAAGCTGGCTGGTTGCAATACCCCACCAAGAATCCTAGTTCCAAGGTTGCAATGGCTCAAGCGCCCATATCTGGTGGGATTTATTGCTGGTACCTGAAACTGAGGACAAACAAAAATTCCTGGTTCACTTCATGGTGCCTGCACAGTAGGTGAATTGTGTGTGTTCTTTAACCTCTGAAAGCAGGAAAGACCACAAAGGAAAAGAGATAGACTGTTCAAGTCTGGTAGTTTTAAAGCTGCATCATGTTATGGCTACATAACCAAGTGAAGGTTACTCCCACTCATGTGGTAGGGGAATGTTTCTACAGTAGGCAATCTGGGCATGCTCCAAGGCAGGAGTGGGGAACCTGCAGCCTTGTGGCCTTCTAGATCCTCAAGTGTGACCCTTTGACTAAATCCAAACTTCACAGAACAAATCCCCTTACCTAAATGCCTCTGATTCTAACCCTAACCCTTATTTGAAATGCCTCTGACTCTAACCATAATCTTAAAGCGCAGCACTTGAGGACCGAGAGGGTCACATGTGGTCTTGAGGCTATAGGTTTCCCACCCCTGCTCCAAGGCCTCACCACACACACACACACACACACACACACACACACACACACACGCGCACGCACACCCATCCCCCACCAAAACATTACTCTTTGCTCTATGTTTTGCAATGGCCTTTGGCTTAACACGATATATTTCTGACCTGATGTGACAAGATAAAACAAAGAAGAGCTCTGTAGCTTCACAAAAGTTTGGAAATCACTGTGCTGAGCTCTGTCCAGACCACACAAAAACAGGATTCGTGTTCTCTAGAAGATGGCATTCTAAAACAACATGATGCTCCCATCATGTTTGTCTTGCCTGTTCCTCTTTTTTTAGAACTTCTAAGTCAGGGGCCGTGTTCAAATCCTTCCCCAGACTGGGTGACCCTGGGCAAGTCACTCAACCTACATGTGCTTCAAGCATCTCCCTAAGACCTAGCTACTAAGTAAGTTATAAGCTGTAGAGGAACTCCCGTATCCATATTTCCATGAGCTGATCTCTTCATATTCGCTATCTGTGTGAAAACTAGGCTCTGAGAGGGGAAAGAACAATGCCCATCAGAGGTTTTGTTGCGATTATTACTTGGGAAGCTGACCTCTCATCTCCGGGAGAAAATGGGGGAGAGGTTCTTGATTATTTGGAACTATATTGCTTGTCATGAACACTGGAAAAGTGACTCCTCCTCCTGGAAGTGAAGGAGGAAGAACTCATCAGCTTTGGGAACCAAACTGGCAGGGCTTCAAGCCTTTGGTGCTCTTGAGCTAAGGGAAAAGAGCAAAAAGTGACATCTATGGAGTGACGCATCCTCTTCCCGACACCCTAAGCCGGGATGCCTCCATCCCCCTTTGGAAGCCACCTTTCTTAGAGCCTCCCAGGCTGTAGTCTTGGAGGCAGTGGCTGGGGCTATAGAAAAATATGCTGTGGGGGTATGGGGTGGGGAGATATTCTTGGGACCAATGATGGCACTTTTTTTTTTCTCTCTTAGATCTTGAAACCCACAAGTGCCCACTCTCCTCCCCTGGAGAGAAGTCGAGGAAAGTCACTATCTCCCCGGCGGAGACAATCAAGCCCTACAAGACGGCTTGGGAGGCGAGACAAATCGTGAGTAATGTTTCCCCTGGTCCCACCTGTGGTGCTTTAATGCTTCAAAATCTGGTGCTTTCCTAGTCCACAGGGACAATGCTAGCTACTTCTGGGACCTAGCATTTTGAATCAGACGGTGATATCCATAAGCAGAGATGAATGAAAGAGGAATATATCTCCTTTAATTGACACAATGTAAAGTGAACACCATTTATTACCATTATACATGACCACACAAACGTGAACCACCTTATAGTATGGACAACAGTCAGCTCTCAATCATCTACACAAATGGAGGAAAGAGAAGCACAGGTAATACTTAAAAAAAAAAAAAGATAACCTGCAAACCATTCCTGTTTGATTTGGGGAACTTAAGCCCAAGATCCACACCCAGACATTCACATATTCATCCCTGTCCTGATTCACCTCTTCTGGTTTAGTCCTCTTTCAAGGAGGATAGAGGCCAGTGATCCCACACCCATTTTTGGTTCAAGGGGACCTAAATGGGTGCAGTTGAGGGGCTAAAGGGGTATCCCAATATAGCTCATAAAATGGATGATAAATTGAAAGATAATGATCAAATATACTAGAAAAGCTCTGTCACTAACAGAGTTACTGACTGTTGTATTACTATACAACAGACATAATATTTTATACTTTTCCATCTGTTATCTTATTAGAGCCTCATAACGACCTTGGAAGGCAGTTGGGCAGGGCAGTATTTTATAGATGAGGAAACTGACACAGAGAAATTTAGTGTCTTGCTCATGATCACAAAACATACCAGTGGAATATCTGGGCTTGCAACCCAGACCTCTAGAATTATGGCTTAGTGCTTGGAAAATATCTAAGGAGGAAATAGAAATGACTTCAGTCTCTCCATAATGGTAGAGGTCCCAGTATTAACTCCAAGGAAGATACCCTTCCTGATAAAAGTAGCTGGTATTCATTGCTTGAAGTCAGAGAAATAAGGAAAAGGGATATCATTTTAGCAAGACAAACAAGAAAGCAGGATAGTTTATTTATAAGTTATTCTTTTTAAAGAAGCATTTTTAAGGAAATAGGATCATTTCAGGCCCCTTAGGCAAGAAGTAAGATGACTTTCTGAGCCAACCCCATCCACTCCAACCATTACTAACCCTAACCATCTCCTGTTTTGGATTGTCTGGGAAACTAAATCCAGGTGCATTTGTGAGTTAAGGTGACAGTTAAAATCTAGTGATCTATGTACTAACTTAAGCCAGTGGTCCTTTGCTTCCTGGAGAGATTTCAATCACATAGGGCAGAGGGGTGAGAGACAGCATGGTGTAGTAGGTAGCCTACTTGGAATCAGGAAAACCTGAGTTTAAGTCCCCTTTATCACATAGAAAGGCTGTGTGACCTTAGGTAAATCAGATAACTTCAAAGGAACTCCCCGTGTTAATGAAATCACAGGTCTGGTCAGAAAAAAAAAAAAAGGTAGAAAGGAAAGGAACTCCTGAAGTTCCCTTTGGCTGTGCCAATAGCCAGGCTAATAGGTTTATACACAGTCCACAGCCTCAGTCAGGGGGGGAGCCTGAACCAACTGACCAGGATCCCCAATATATAACGAAAACCTGTTAATCCTCAAACTCCTGTTCCATTCATCCTTTCCTTCATAATGGCTTCCAGAACAGGGTTCTGGGCCTAAGCATTTGGAGACCTAAGCATCTGGGCCTAAGCACAGGAGACCTATTCATAGATTGAGGAATATGGGGACTGACTCCAGGGATAAGTGTATTTAGCCGGAACTCAAAGGGACTTTACATTTAAAGGTAGGATTGATCAGACTCTGGGGCCTGATCAGGAGAACACAGCGTAAAGTCTAATTCAAGGATGTGGAACCTGTGACCTCAAGGCCACATGTGACCCTCTAGGTCCTTGGGTGCGACCTTTTGACTGAGTACAAGTTTTACAGAACAAATCTTTTTATTAAGGGGATTTGTTCTGTGAAGTTTGGATTCAGTCAAAGGGCTGCCTTTGAGGACCTAGAGGGCCACATGAGGCCTCCAGGCTGCAGGTTCCCCACCCCTGGTCTAACTGGTCATCTCTATAGTAATTTACATACATGATCTCATCTGATCCTCACAATCACCCTGGGAGGTATGTTATCCAAGATAAGGAAAGGAAGGCTCAGAGACGAAATACAACTAATACACATCAGTCACGATTTGAAAGTCACTTTTCTGACAGCAAGTCTGGTACTATTTCCACTATGTCATAACTGCCTTTTAGATAAGGATTTTTTCATCTTCTTTCACTTTATCTCAATAAGTACTTAGCATCTGATATGAAAAAGGCACTGGGTTAGGTACTGGTTATAGCAAGATAGGTAACATTTCTCAGGGTGTTTGCAATCTAATAGGGGCTTAATAATCATGATAGAATATAAATGGGAGGATAGTTATGGTCAGATAGTCTGATGAGAGACATACAGTCAGGCCATTAGGTATGATAGAAGTTCTACCTGTTTATGGGGTAATGAGGAAACAAGATCTTTTTGATGGATAGAAGAGTGCTAAGTTCAGATAATATTACAAGTTCTGACTGTGGAATAGTCCAGTTTGGGTGACTAGGGGGAGACAGAGTGAAGTAACAGGAAAAAATAACTAGTTTCTTTGGCATGTTCCTACTAAAGATGCTGATGGATAGAGTCCAAGTTTTCATTCTCCTTTTAGATCCAGAAGGTAAAATTTCTTCAGACCAGTGTTAGAATCTTTAGCCTAGACTTCATTCCCTAACTTCTAACTACTCTGTCCTGCAGCAAAAGTGGACCATACCTAGGCCTACTGAAGATAGAAGTTAGCATGCCAGCATCATTGTGAGTGCAATTTTAACTTTTGGTGGCAGGAGAAACAGTGGTTCCTCCTCCCTCCCACCTATGATTCCAAGTTCAGATTGGTTACCTGAAGAATGTTGGGTCCTAAGGACAAAGAAAAGGCAGAAATATTAGGTACAAGTATGGGAAAGTGAGACCAGAAGAAAGATTTGATATTGCTTTCCATTCATTATCTGATTCTCAAGCCAGGTAGACACCAGGGGTGTTATCATTCCCATTTTACAGATGAGGAAGCTGAGGAGTGGAGGGATTCAATATTTTGCCTATGGTCACAAACCTAGTAAATCCCAGAGGCAAGATTCTAACCCGCCTTTTCCTGATTCTAAATCCAGTGTTCTTCCATTACACTGTGCTGCCTCTCACAGAAACTCCTCCCAGTGACTGAAGGTGATGGGGAATTTTCCCATCCAAAAATTTGCTGACCTTGGCCACAGTTGGATAATCAAAGTGATGCTTAGCCCCACTCCTTACTGGAAGAGGAAGCTTTTAGTGAATGTGAAACAGGTCAAAGCAGAGTCAATGCTATAGGAACCCTTAACCTCACCTTTTGCCTATCACTGAAGGAATTTGGAAATCCATTGCCTTGCCAAATTTAGTTTTCGATTAAAGTCAACAAACACTGGTTTGGCATAAGCAGCAAAGCATTGTACTAAGCTTTGTAGATACAAAAACAGTTGGTGAGGTATCAGGGTGCTTGGGTACAGTGAAAAGAACCTTAGATTCGGAGTCGGAGAATCTGGGATCAAATCCCAGCTCTGTTACCTGTGAGAACTTGGGCAAGTCACTCTACCCCTGTGATTCTCATTGGAAATAAAATGGGGGTGGGGTGTCAAATTTGATGGCCTCTAGGACTTTCCAGCTTGATGTCTATTATATATGACCTTATGGCCCTGTTTCTACCCTCAAAGAGTGTACATTTTCCTGGGTGGATATAATATATACTCAGTAAGTAAATACAAGGTAATTTGAAGAGTTAGACAGCATTAACAGTTTGCGAGAAGAGGGAAGATTAGGAAAGGTTTCATGGCCAAAGTTTACTGATGAGGGCATGAAGTCAATAGAAAAATGGAACTAAAATAATTCTTTCCTCAATTCCTGCCAAGCTATGTGTGTGACCTTGGGCAAGTGGTTTAATCTCTCTGGGCTTCCATTTCCTTATTTGTAAAATGATTGGACTAGATGACCTCTAAGGTCGATTACAGTTCCAAAATTGCTCTTATGTTAAATCATGATACTGCTTTGAGTTTTAGGGTGGTAAAAAGAGGTGAGGGATGGACAAAGGAGAGAGATGAAAAGAAAGGGTGGCAGGAATGGTTCGAAGAGGTGGGGGCTAGAATAAATCCTCCAAAAGAAACCAAGTGTCCCTTCCCCATGACTTCAACAACAGCTCCTCCATCTCTAGCACCGCCACAGAGTGAGCTATAATTAAAACAGAGGACTTTCTTGTTCCTAACAGTATGTCCAGGGAAATAGTCATTTCTCAGCTCCTTCATCAAGCAGGATTTTCTCCAGGGATGGTTGCTTCTGATGAGACAAAATAATATAACACCTTCCATGCATTCTCTCATTTGGTCTTCACAACCACCCTGTAAGGTGGGCCGGGTAGGTATTATTTGCCCTCTTTTACTAATAAGGAAACTGGGGCTCAGAAGGTTTATGTGACTTGTCCAACATACAAGGTCTAGTCAGTGACAAAGCCAGAACTCAAACTCAGGTCTTCTGACTCCTACTCAGTGTTAGTTCACACTACTTTCTGAGCCCCATTCAGGTCTGGAGGGGGTTGGGCACTTTTTGCATAGCTAGTTATTTTAGCAATTCATAGGCCATTTGGTCATTTTTAAATGTCAGAGCCTATACTGAGAATTTAAAATGGCTGGCAAGCTTAAAATTTATAACAGGCACTTCACTGGATACAGAGCCCATCTGCTACATGCCCTGTTCCCAGTAAGGGTATGTAAAGAATACAAATGGCTCCAGGTCCTCGTCCAGCCAGGGCTATTTCCAGCTCCAGATCTTTTGCCCTTTCCACAGTTGTCTGAGTATTCATTCTAGAAAGTGGTATCAATGTCCCATTCTTGACACAGGTCAGATGACTGGGAGGTTTGTTAGCAACTGCTGGGCTAGTATTAGCAGGTTGAAAGAGAAGCTAAGGTCACTCTCATCATATCTTCTGGCCCCTCCACTCTTTTCAGTTTTCCCTCCTTGCCCTCACCCCCCTTGAAGTGTTAACCTTTACACCAAACAGAAAGTTTCACCCTACAGCTCACAGGCTCACAGATTTAGAGCTGGAAGAAACCTTAGAGATTCATCTAGTCCAATCCCATCATTTCACAGCTCCTAAAGGAGGCAAAGGAGTTACAGAAATACGCATTTTTCAAACGTGCCAAATGTTTCCTCTTTAGGATTATCCTTCTTGGCCATTGATGCCTGTGACATGGGTCTGAGTGTTAATCAGAACTCTCTTTCCAGTTAGAGGATAGAGGGGATGCTCTAGCCACCTCTGGCCAAAAAACAGCCATGCTCTCTAGAATGAGCAAATGGGTGTTTCTTTTAAGATGCAATGGGCAATTTATGGTAATTGTCAGCAGAACTATAGGAATTTTGTTTTCACTTTCTCTTTTCTTCCTTCTTCCCTTTCTCCCTTATGGCTGACAATCACTCCCTTCCTCCCCCTCCAGCCAAAATGTGATTAAAGATCTCAGAGGTTACTGAACTCTGAGCTAAAGTAAAGCCTCCAACATAATAGGGCCCAATTCAGTAAAATGGGATAATAAAGTTCATAGATTCCACTATTAGTTCTAACTTCAACCCAGTTATTGTAAAAAGTATCTTCAGACATTGTCTGGTAGAGCTTGGGGGCAGTTGAAATTTTGTTTTGGTTTTATCAATGAGGTCAAATGGGATGACCTTGCCTTTCGTAGTCTGACCCTAGTTAAGGACTCTGCCATGGATGGGGCCCAAGCTGCCATTCTCCTTTGTGGGTCCAGGAAGTAGAAATGTCCCCAGACCAGGGTTTCTTTAGTTTAAGCTTAACTCCCTAATCTCTGGCTACTTTGTTGTGCAGCCAAACGGAAGGACCATGCCTACAGAAGACAGAAGTTAGCATACCATCATCATTGTAAGTGCAATATTAACTCTCAGTGCCAGGGGAAACTTTTGCTACTCTTCCTTGCTGTTTACATTACAAAAACCAAACTGTGCACCTGAAGAATTAGATCAGGAGAAAGGGAAAATAGAAAGAGTACTCAGAATTGTCCTGGCTCAGATCCTCTGCCAAGCCCTGGCTGGTTAAATGGTCTGGGAGTGCAGTAAGGACAGAAGGGCCCAAGCCATTTAGTACCATGCTATAGAGGTGGTTCATGGTGACAAGTTGAAGAGAGGAGTGAGTTGAATGCTGGGTCTGGCCATAAAAGTTGACATGCGGTCTGATAACTCTAATCAGAGCCTGCCATCTGAACTAGTGACAAGCTGGAGAGACAAAGATTGGGGAATGTGACAGAGGCCAAACCAAACCTGGCTTGGCTAAGGCCTGTCTGTTTACATAGCAACTTCAGCTGTTGGCCGTAACAGCTGGTTAGCTGCCTATTGTGCTTGTAATCATAGCGGGTAAGGAATGTGAGGGAAGGAGGTTGGCTTTCAATGAGAGTGACTAGTGTGAATGAAATCTCCCTCATCAGGCATCTGCCCTAGTTGAGGCTGCTTTTTATACTGTCCTTTCCCCAAAAGCATGTAACACTTTAAATATAGAATTTAGCCACTGTCAATTTCCCATTGGACCCAACAACAAAAGAGGGGCTAGGGTTGGGACCACAGTCTAGCTTCCTATTGCTGATATTTTTGGTTTAATCTGTTTAGCAAGAGCTAAAAGGTTACCTGTTGGACACTTACCTTATGGATCTGTAAGGCCTCTCTCTCCAATTCCCTGAAGATTGGACCGTAAAATTTCCCTAGACTTTTCAGTAAAACAAGCCATTCCAATTAGATAGCAACCAGAGGGTGAAAAAATTATCTCAGGCATAGCTCTGAAAAAGGAGGAAGAGTAATAGGGGTAGGAGGTAGGGGCGAGGAAGCTAGAATTCTTATAGTCACCTCCTTACCCTAAAATCACTTCATCTCCACTTCACCAACTTGTCTCATCCCACCCAACCTAGAATCAGGAAATGTGTCATCAGAGGTGTCCCTGACAAAACTTCCTAATTCTGAAGCTTCTTTGATGCTTTGAGCCCATATTCTTCTCCAAAGTCTCCTCAGTCTGAAGCTAGCCCGGAGTATAACGCTAATAACTTTACCAAGATTTGTAAAGTGTTTTTATTTATATTATTTCATTTATCAGTGTGCTTTTTCTCTCTAGAGAGAACAGAATGCCTGTTCAGTCTCCATTCAGCCTAGGACAAACTCTGTATCTGACGTTTCAGAATCAAAGAACTTTAGGGCTGGAATAGTCCAACCCATTGTAATGGTAGCAGTGGGTTTGAGCTAGATGGGGAATCGGCCAAGGAGGGGCCAGATCACAGTGGTTTTATCCAGGTTCACTCTCTCTGTGATGTCCTCTTCACCACAGCAGAATGGCAGGGTTGGTATTGTTCAACTTGTTTAGAAATGGTTGCATGCTGTCTGCTGTCCTTTTGGCCAGCTATTTCTCTCCTCCCTCCCCCTGCAAATACCCATATTTCTAAGGCTCCCTAGAAAATTATCCATCTAGTACTACAAATACCCCAAAATGATCAGCTTGTCCTTCAGCAAGGGAAAAAATGAAGACTCCTTTGCCCTCTTCTCCAAATAAAATGAGTAAAAAGAAAACTAGTTTGAAAGAGGCAGTTTTCTTCTATTTTCCCCATGAACACAAGACACAAGAAATCTCTGATTCCACTCCCCATTTTTAGAAGGTGAGGGTGGAGAAAGGGTTTGGAAAAAGGGTGTTCAGACTAATCCCTAAAAATACTCTGGATCTAATGAAAGGTTCTTGGCTAAGTACAACCCCAGCTAAAATCATCATCTCAACACTTGTGATTCTTAAAAATAAATCTATTTGTAATCTTTCTAATTATATTTAAGGGAGAAACTAGAGGAGGCCTTCACACATAATAGCTTACTCTCTCAGGTTTGGCCTAGCAAAATTAGATGGCAAAAGTTGAAGAACAACTTGTCTCAATTTAGGCAGAGCCTCACCTGCAGTGGCCATCTGTCACAACCCAACTTCCCTCTCTCATGAAGGAAACTACAGGTGCTGTAGCTAGGAGGAAAAATGTTTCATTACCCACCAATGAATTTTGTGATTAATCACCACTAATATCACTGTAGCTTCCCCCAGAGAGAGAGCATAACAAGTTGCCAAATATAAGGCAATAGCTATCCTTTGTGGGTAGTCATCATAATGCAAACCCTGGGAAGGATCAACAGGAAAGGGACCACGACTCCTGCCCCGGGGGAGCTCCTAGCATAATGGGAGGTAGAACCAGCATCAGACTCACCGGGAAGCCTGGGAGACTGCTACATTTGTGTCATAACTTGAGGGGTGCCAAAAAAGGCTCCCCTGCCAAGAAAAATAAGCCTCCTTTATTATTTCTTATGCTTGAAATTTTACCATTAGATTCCATTTCTTTGACTCAAAGAAAGTTACCTATGAGACAGCTATGCAGCTACATAAAGCCGTATCAATTTATATGGAATTGTAAAATGACTATTAGACCACTTCTTGACAACTGGTTCTCCTTACGCTGGGGAGAAGGAGCTTAAGAATATAGAGTGGCAGAAAGCCTCCATTAACAAAGGGCTGAGATAGGTTAGACAGTGGAGGTGAAGCTTCCAAATAGGAATTCTATGTACTTTACAAGTGTGCCCAGGGCCAGCGCTGGGCAGAGATGTGGGAATATGAGTACACGACTGCTACCGAACATGGCCTCGCGCTCTCTCTCACAGACCTCCAGAACACAAAGCAGCATGTAGTACAAATTAATGTAATACTAAGGGAGAAAAACATAAAGATGCTATCAAAGGCAAGTGAAGTTAACTGGAAGTCTTCATGAAGGATGTATGTCTGCAGGCTAGCTTAGCTTGGTAGAGCATGAAACTAGTAAAGCCAGGGTTGTAGGTATGGGGTTTTTAATTTCTCCCCTTCCTCCCACAGCCTTAGATCGTACTCACTGGCCCTATCGTCTTACAGATAGATGTGCACAGCTGGCCACAAAAAGAACAGAGTGGATGTTCTATGTAAATTTACTGCATCTGCTGGAAAAACAATTGGTAGTTCATACTGTATTGACGGCAGGTCCCTAGGTCACTACTTCTTATGCAAAGAGCAGCAAATTCCAAGTATGGGGCAGGGTTTGACAGGAGGAAAAGTTATATTCAGAACTGTTTATCCATGCAAAGTGTCTCCACATTACTTAAAGGGTTTAATAGACAAACTATGACTACAGTTTGACAGAGACAGGGTAAAGCAGAGTTAACACATTCCAGGTCAGTAATATGCCATGTGGCAGCTGGTGAGGCACTGGATAGAGCAGTAGACCCTGGAGTTGGTAAGATCCAAGTTCAAATCTGGCCGGAGACACTGTCTAACTTTGTGGCCCTGGGCAAATCACTTAACTTCTGCTCGCTTCAGTTTCCTCAACTTTAAAATGGAGATAAAATAGCACGTACCCCTCAAGATTGTTGTGAGGTTCAAACAAGATATTTGTAAAAAGTGCTTAGTATACAGCGCCTGGCACATAGTAGGTGCCATATAAATGAATATGCCTTTCCCCTTCCCCACTGTGTGTGAAAGTTCAACAGGAAAAGTAAACAAATTGAGAGGCCTATAGGGAATCTTGTGCTGAATGACAAAAAAAACCAAGAATGTGCTAAAATGAGCTGAGGAGACATCATGGTTTCTGTACAGTTTGAGGTCACAAGTTGCCTTACTAATGAAAAGTATCAAGGGCAGTAATCTCAACGGAATACCCAGACCCCCAAATCTGAGTAATTTAAAAGACAGTCAATTGTCCTTACTCGAGTAAATTATAAAGGACTTGCCAAAACGTGCTTATTTTTCTATTGACACCAATTCACAATGTTAATGAACAGCTTTGAAATATGGTCATCTGTCATCTAAGTTAACAGAAGGGAGTTGGAGGCTTGGATAATTCAAAACATTAGATAACACAAAGGCCATTTATATCTAATTAAGGAATGGGATACATTACAGGTGTACTTTGGTTAATGCTCACAGATCTCTGCTGCTGGAAAAAAAAATTGGAAGTTGATGCACTACTACTAGCATGTCTCTAGACCACTTTTTCTTTAATGTGAAATATAAGAGATATCTGTGATTCTTGAAAGGCACATTACAATTTATCAAACATTTTCACATTCACTGTCACATTCCATCTTTTCAACAACCTGTAAGGTAGGGTAATTAATGACATTTACATGAAGCTGACACTATGTAATATGTCAATAAATAGAAGTTATTGTAACAAGATGGAAAAGTAGACAGTTGAGATGGAGCTAAGTTGGAGATATTTTCTGAGGGAGTGAATTTTTTAGTTATTTTGAAGGATAAGGAGAACACAAATTGTTGACATGTTATCCTGCCTCTTCTCCTCCCCAACCTTTCAGTGAACAGTTAAGATTCTACTTCCAGGAACCTATGACCTTTGGCTCAGGCAGTGGTGAGACCTGGCTATTTACCTATTTCTAGTTCCATCAATATGAAATTACATCACCCATGTTGATACCAGAGAAAACCATTCACTGGAAGGAAAGAATGCCTTAAAAGGCATCAATCAAGAAACTCTTTAACAATATCACACTTTCATTTTGGGCTTCCTTTAGCATTTGTGGGGGGGGGGGGAAGCACTAGGTTCATGTACAACTGGGAAATCTCATCCTCTCAGGAAAAGTACAGAACCCACTGAAATAGAATCCATCATTCACGGAAAACTTTTTATTAGGCCTTGATGTCTTTTACCGAAGAATGAGAAAGTGGGTGAAAGGGGCCTCAATATCTTTTAGTTGGACAATTGGGTTGGTCTAAATACTAAGAAGGGATTGATCTTTTTAAAAAAGAGGTGGTAGGTCATCAAATAAATACTCTTCCAATCATATTCTGCTCAGTATATGAGCATTCAGAGAGGACAATGCAAATCAAATTCTATTTCTTCCAAACTGCAACATTTAAATCTCTCTACTTGTTCATTCTTACTTAAGAGTTTATGTTACAGTGGGGGAAATGGGCACATGATTTTCAAACAATAGAAAAAATTCATAGCACCATATTTTTCCCTCATGATCTCATATAAAACATTCACTTTGATTTTGTTTCTAAATCTAGAATATTAACCATGCTTCAATGATAATAACATTGGATACATATACAGCCCTTTTCTCTTTTTGTTGTTCCCCTAAACCACATCAGGGATACCAAAAAGTGATGTTCATTTTCTTAAGGAAAATTTGGCTCATTCTATAATTTCCACAAAAATCTATTTTATTATTAAGGTCTTTATCAGGCTTTTAGCCAGAGCTATGCTTTAGCTAGTGTGACTAGTCTTAGGAGAAGTAGGACTATCAACTTTGAAAATGTATAACTTGACCCTGAAAAGTATGTCACCCAAATTTGTGGTAGATACTAAGTACTAATGGGGAGAGGGCATAGATAAGTGCCTGAGGGCCTCGAGAACAAAGTCCTGTTCAAAGAAGCTAACTACCTTTCTCTCCCTTCCTTCTTTTATTCTTAGGCCAGCACTCCCAAATAAGAAGGTGGCTGACCTCAGTACTCTGAATGAAGTAGGCTATCAGATCCGAATTTAACTAAGCCATAATGGCCAGTGGTGCTTCTGTCTGCACTTTACCCAGCACATGGCATCTTCGGGAGCATTTGCAACTCTTTATCAAGATCCTGTGAATTTTATTTTTAAGGAGTCACCTAGAAATAGTATAATTGGGTGATATTTACTTTTTAAAAAAACCTATCAAGTGGCAACCACGAAAAGACAAAAAATAATAATTATGATTATAATAAGCCTTACCTGGGGCTGAACTATCTCCTTTACTCCAAAATGAGAGGACTACTACTTCAATAGTGGATCCATATAATTTCTCTCTCTTTCCTTTAACTGGCGCTGAATGCTGTGCTACACTAGAGACAAGTTTATGAAGTCTCTTCTCCCTTTTTTGGTGTTTGGACAGTACTGGCACACACACAGAAGGGTTAACTCATGATCAGTATTAGCAATATTCAGCAATAACTGAAGCAGAGGTGGGTATGGTTTTTAAAAGCATTTATATTACCTCAATACCTGATAGATATGCAAATTTGATGGTATTTAAATTTTTCTGATAATTGATTTGTATTGTTTCCCTAACATTTATATAGTAGTGATTTCCTTGTAATCTGAGGCTCTCATCATGCATGCCTATATTGAAATTTAAGGTATTATTATATGCATGTATTTTCTTCAAAAGCAATGGAACTCTACTGGCATCACTGGAAACCATCTCCAGGACTATCCTGTCTCTCTTCCTTAAAGGCATTCCCTGACAAATGGGTTAAAAAAACCAATGCATTGTTCTATTTTCTGTCACTAACATTTAAATGTTATAGATTCCAGCAAAAAGCCCACGTCTGGGAGCTCTTTGAGGTAGAGTTGGTGCTGTTAGGATTGTCTCTGACAGTGGCATATATTCTTAGTGGGCCAAGGCCAAGAATTAATTAATGTGTTTGAGCACCACTTGACCTTTCTTTTCATGTTTTATTTAATTTGGATACTGAGCCAGGCCTTGTCTCCAAAGGATTTACTGCTGTTAAATGCACAGACTTTTTCCTGATGTCTTATATTAAGACTAGACATGACAATATGATCTTTTGTCACCCTTGCTCATCAATGCCGTTCCATCTATTTATTCAGAAAGTAAAATGAATTTAGGAATATGATTAAAACAAAACTTTTGAGGATAAAGATAAAAGCATTGGCTAAGCATTTATGTACCAGTACAGCAAAACATCTGATAGTGCTATCTTTATCCATTAAATTCAGCACTATCCATTAACTTTATCCATTAACTTCTGGCCTTAAGATCCAGATTACCATGTAACTTCTGGCTATAGAATATAGTTCTTGCAGCACAATGACATAGAGTACTTCTTTACTAGTAGGTCAAAGCTAAAGATGGATTTTGCTGTTGTAAAAGGAAAAAGGCAAACCTTATTTTTTAGCAAGTGGGTTTTTCCCCTTCTGCTTTCTTTCATTTGGCCAGTAGAATAAGAAAGTAGGTAAAATGAGAACCTATCTGTCCTAAATCAACATAAACCTTAACTACAACTTGGAGAATGCGATGGAAATTAATATATTCCTTATATTCACTAATGCACAAATAAGATTACTTTCAACAAACTGGAATTAGTGGCAATTATTGATTGGGAGGTCTAAATCACATGGCATGAGATAATCAGAAAACTTACTATTATTAAAAAGCAGTAGAGCCAGCAAAATAAAACCACATGGTCTTCTAAAATACCTATCAGGTTGAATATCTTAAAATGTTACTCTTCTATACCTCTTAAAAGACAAGTTTATGACCTTAATGGCCCTTAAAATTCAGATTATAAAGGGTGTTCCTAAAGTCTGGACACATAGGCAAAAATGCATATTTCCAAGAAATGAAATGAATGAAATTTTCAACCATATTTTATTTAATTGGAATATTAACAAATAACATCTTCAATATGATTGCCATCATTTGTTATGCAAAGGTTGATGCGCTTTGCAAGATTCACATGAACTCAATGCAGTAACTCCACATTGCTGTCAATTTTCCTGTGTCCAGAGTTCAAGGACACCCTGTAGTGATGGCTAAGTACATCATAAACAGTGCTACAGAACTGGTGCCCCATATTTGCATAACTGCTTTTGTCCATTCATCAACACCATCTGAAGGTTTGTAGGGTGGCGAGTATGCTTTTGACTAAGTTGCAAGCCATTCTTCTTGAGCCTGTAACCAGATTTATTGTAACACTGTTACAGTATAAACTCATCTTAGGAAGCGGGGAGGGATATATGAAGCAATACCAGATTGTGGCACAGCCTGTCATTTGTGATAGAAGGGGAAAAAACAAACAAGAATGTATCCTGATTCTAATGTACTGATATGAAATCCTTAAAACTGCCAACTTGTTGAGTCAGTCAACTGATAAATTATGTCCTCCACATTCATTCCTTACTTTGGAGATTCACTCCTCCAAAGTAAGGGCTAAGTAGTCATGTAAATGTGTAAGTAGTACGTACATTTAAAATGTTCTTTAATCAGCAGCATATCTTAAATCAGTATATCACTGTGATTTTCTATTGTATTCTGCTCTTTTTAACAGAGGGAATCCAAAAATAGGTTGGATTGAACTACAGGTTTTCCTTTTTATGAGTTATGGAATGAGGCTTGAATAAAGCACAAGTCTCGATAGCTTAAATCACCAAACCTGTATGTACTGATATTCCAAGATCAAAGATGAAAATTAATTTACATTTAGAAAACATTAAAATGGGTAAGAAAAATCATGTTGTTTTACCTCAAATTGATCAAGTTTTATTTAATTGCCAACAGCCTCAAGTATGGCAAATATATTTCTCAAGGCTTTGTAATCTTGTAAACAAAACCAATTATTAATCCAGAGAGAAATTTATCAAACTGTATCATGGAAATACATGTAAAGTTTAAATGTGTATCAGAAACCCTGATTTTAAATATGGTTTGTGCTGTTTTGAGTGCACTTGATTTCAATAAGTGATATTTAGTATTTTCTATTATTCTAAAATTATGTGTATTTCACTTTTTCTAAGTCAATTATTTCTTAAAAATGTTATTAATACTGGTAAATAAAGCTTTTAAAATTTAATTCAGTCTTCTTACACCTGATGTTTTATAAGCTGTACAGCCATGTGAAAACTTGTATTATTTTTTTTAAGTACAATCAGAATCTTGTTTATTCTCTTGGACTTTGTTCTGGAAAATGCATTTTTTAATACTTATGAAAAACTGTGATTGTTTCAGTGAATATTTTTCTAGGTATATGAAAACCTGTACAATGGTATTTTAGGGAATACCAGACAGGTGCATGTTTCAGGTTTTGCTTTTATTATCACTTGTATGTTTCTACACAGCATGGAACTTTAATAAAAATGTCTTGAAAGTTCAGGGGTTTAGTTCTTATAAAAATGTGAACTGGCATGATTTGTTTTTGTCTAATACAGAGCATAATTCACTATCCTTTAAGCTTCATGTGAAATTCAAATATCCTGTAAATTCTCAAACTTCTTTATCATGTATTTTTATCCACCCCACCTCCTCCTTACATACAAGTTATCTTTCCAACTAAATATTACAATAGCTCACCTATTACTTGGCATCACATTAGATCTTAAAACCTGTGAGGGCAAGAGAATGATGGAGTCATGGGAAGGCTGGTTGGCCTACTACATTAAAAAAGTCTGTACTTTCTCTATTGGTGCCACCACCAAACAGGTATTAAGAGTACAATTATGGTGTCCACAGACTTCTAGAAAACTACTAACCTTTCAGTGTGGGGTACAATATAGTTCAACAGGTTATCTAAGTTGTCTTAGTGGGACAGTCAATCATTAAGAATGAAGACTATTGTTAATTTTTAATTGTCATGTACAATATCCTGATACCCAAAGGTAAATGCCAAACATTTTTTCCAAGCCATGAATTCCTTTTCACTTAAAAAGTGTGCATTGTATTTCAGTCTTTTTTTTCTTTTTTGGAGGGGGGAAGGCAGATTAATTGGGGTTAAGCAGCTTGCCCAAGGTCACACAGCTAGTAAGTGTCAAGTGTCTGAGGTTGCATTTGAACTCGGGTCCTCCTGACTCCAGGGCTGGTGCTCTACTCATTGAGCCACCTAGCTGCCCACTTAGCCCCTTCTTCTTAATGAAGCATATCGAACCCAAAAACAATCTAGTAGGATTCTGTTTCAGTATTATCAGGTTTTGCTGCCATTAGCTGGTGGAGATGAAGCCCAATTTCTAGGAGCTGTAATGTCCGCTTACCAAGAGTCGGGGCAATAAAGAAAAATGGATAATTAGTTCTTCCTACTCAAGTTCAAATAATTAATGAGAATGTTATTGAGAGCCTTTGGCTTGAGTCCAAAAATAAGAGTTAGTTCATTCTGCAGTGAAGATACTAAAGTTAAGTGCAATGTATCTTAAATCTGCCAAAGTAAAGTATTATACGATAAAATGCCTTAAAGCCACATTATTTTGAAGAACACTGAAAACTGTATAATCACAGTTTGAGTTACGCTTAACTTGGTAGCAAAATAGCAAGAAATCTATTAAGAGGTCCTTGTTAGTTCATTCACATACAACCACAATCAGTGATGAGTCACCATTTTTTCCCAACACTAAAATGAGATTCTCATGTCATTTTGATTTAATACTTACTGTATTTAACTTGCATAAAATGGAGTATCTCAGTAGTGCTCTTAAGTTGACAGCACAAAAGAAATGTAAAAAACCCTAGAAATGCAGTGAATATATTACTTCAAAACCCAATAAATTTATAAACATGAACAAGTAGTAGTTTGGCAAAACTTTTACTGAGCAAATCCTTATATGCCATCAAGGGTTCCCTAAGGTCTACTTCCTTTGGGTATATCTTTTAGTTTATTTTTAAAAACTCGTTGAACTAAGTGTTTTTTAAAAGCATTAACTTTTTCCCTACTGCTTTCATCTTTTGGCAGAAGTATCCTATGTAAAGGAAATTCATTGTTAATTCATTTTTATAACAAGTACAAAATGACTACTTAATATAAAAGCATAGGATCTGGTGGTTGATGTGTTGGCTGGTTTTGCTGGAATACTTTTTTCCCCTCTTTCTTTTTCAATCTTTGTTATGAGGTATTCTTCAGTGGATAAGGGAGTCAGAAAGGACATATTTGGAAATAAAGGTGATGTTAAAAAAGAAAGCCATAAAAATAAGACTAAAAGGACCAATTTTTTTTTCTTAAAAAGTACGGGTCTTTTGATTCAGATTCTCAAACAAGGAGATTTCCTCCTCAACTGCTATACATTCAAACATACCTACACATATACATACATACATGTGTGTATGTGTGTGTATACATACATATATATAAATAATTTATTTCTTCCATTTGAATTCAACAGTCCAAGAAAACTATTTTCAGCATTCATTTGATCTGATCCAAAAATGTATGCAATAAACATGGCTTTTTTAAAAAGCAGATTCACGGTTCAAAAAAAAAAATAACCAATAACTTAGAAATAAACAGGTAAACAACAACTAAAGTAATTAAAAATAGTAATGAAAAATTCTTAGGTCACACAGTTGTCACCACCCACAGATCCACAGGTTTCCTCAAATTTCTGAGGCAGCAGTAAGAAAAAGCAATCTGTTCAGTAGCTGAAACAGTATCTGCTGAAGGCAGAAGCTGCAATTCTGCTAGTGAAAGGAATGTCTACTGAATGTTGAGTTAGTTAAATAAAAGCAAGTGTTCCTCCTAAAAAGAGAAGGGGGAATGGGCTGATCCTTCCCTGAGAGTGACTAGGACAAAAGAAAGCACAGAACAGCTCAACAGCAGTTAAGTGGCTTGCAGCCTTGGTCTGTTTGGTGTGAAGCTGACTACTCTGTTCCAGAGATGAGCCTAAAACAGGGGTGGGGAACCTGCAGTCTCGAGGCCACATGTGGCCCTGTAGGTCCCCACGTGTGGTCCTTTAACTGAATCTAAACTTCACAGAACAAATCCCCTTAATAAGAGGATTTGTTCTGTAAAATCTGGACTCAGTCAAAGGGTGCACCCAAGGACCTAGAAGGCCACAGGTTCCCCACCCCTGGCCTAAAAGAATGAAAAACAACTGTAAAGCAACTGGTCCTTTTAGGGGTTTTCCAAACCTTTTCTCAGCAAAATGAAGGTATAATGAAGACTCAGAATGGTAATAAAAGAATTAGATTTTGTATTTTTAAGAAAAAAAAATTTCAAGTCCTTTCTAAAGCATGCTTAACATGCTTTGTTGGACATGTGCAAATGTAACTTCCCCACACAACAATTTCAGACCTGAACTAATTAGTGCACTGTAATCATGGGATTTTCTCAATAAAATTTAGGGCACTGGAAAGGTAGCTAGTTGCAGTTTGAAAGAACACTACTCATCAAAATCAAAGGAAAGCTACGTTGGGCCCAAAGTAAAACTTGCTTCAAATGTGTACAATTTACTAAAACAACTAAGGAAAGTGAACTGTTTTTAAGAACTAGTCAATTTTACTGAAATTTACAATAAAAAGCATTTACATCTCTGAAAAAAATGCCATTTTCTTACTAGTCTGGCAAATAGTTTATAAAAAAGGACATTAACGTAAAACTTTAGGTCTATATTACGTTAAATCACAAATTACTATAATTACTTAACACCATGTATGTAAAAACTATACACACAAAATCAGCATGCAAACTGTTATTCCTTGAATGGAATAATAAGGAAGAAGACTTCATGAAAGAAATAGTGTCAGAGCTCAAGCCTGAACTTGGCCAATAAAGGCAGATGATCTGAAGAATTATTTTCATTAGGAAGTCCATTAACAGTCCATAGGTCTTCTTCTGTCAGAAGTGACAGTCTACCTAGAAGTTTCAAGCCACCAACCAAAGCAACTTCTGTTCCTATATAAGAAGAAAACAATTGATGAGATTGCATAAAATTAATTATGAACTATTTCATATCCTAAACAGCCCTAATATTCTAGTGACAGAGACAAACGAAATTTGAGACACCACCAAAAGATCAGCATGATGAATTCCTCGAATATTAATAAAATATTATTATTGGGTAATTATATCTTATGCTCCTATGATCTTAAAGTTTTTCCTATGACAAGCTCTGCAAATACACCAGTACAGAATACTTATCCACAAGAAATTTTTAAAAAGAATCATTTAAGATGGACAACATAAAAATGTCATTCACTAACCATTCTGCCATTCCACAAAATCAAGTTTAGTAGCACTAGTCAGAGCAGAAGGCTCTTTTTCTTTCTTTGATTAATCTTTGATCCTGAGTTGTTGGACTTTATGCCACAATCCTATTGCACCACCTAGTGGCATTCTGCTGAAGTGGCAAGGCCCATAAAGCCAAAGGAGTCTGACAGACCTAGCCAGATTGTGGACAAGCACTAGCGCTAACAACAGAATTCAACAGTCACACAGAATAAAAAAAAAGAGAGGGACACAGAGAGAGATGGACCAAAATCCTTAGAATGAATGGCTACCTACCTCTGATTTGGATAGGCATTTTCAATACCTCAAAGATAAATGTTTTAAAAAAACACCAGTTATTCTATATATTCATACAGGTAGAAGAGGATTTAGAAGTTCCTTAATCCAACCCCCTCCTCCTTCACACTCCTGAAAAGTTGGATTCTTCTCTACATAAACACATTCATTGATGGAGAGCGACTACCTTAGGAAGCAGTCTACTCCATTTTTGGACAGCTTTCAACATTAGAAAATTATTCCTCATAATGAACTGAAATCTGCTTCCTTCCCAACTGGATACGACTGCCTTCCAGAGACAGAATTAGTTTTAACTGCTTTTCCACATAACAATCTTTCAAATATTTGAAAACAATCTCATCTTCTCTAAGCTAAACACAGTAGATCCTATTCCTCATGTGACAGGATTTAAGAACACTTCCTCTCCACTACTTATTATCTTTGTTAGTTTCTTCTGAGCATGCTCAACTTAAAATGTGGCACCTAAAAGTGAGCAAGATACTATAGATGATGTTGTCTGTGCAATGAAGAGTACAAAGATTTCTTCCCATGTGAAATGTGATTCATGGTTTCAGCGCTCTGATGGATCTGTCATATCATCTATGTAGATATGCTTTCTGCTAGTGCAGATTTCTAAGTTTTCTCATTATATGCAATTTATTTCCATCTCCTTCCATAAATTCTTCAGAAAACATCCATTCAGTATGTTGGGAGGTCCTCTGTTTCTTTTCATACCTTCATGGTAGCAGTGTAACACTCAAACTGACCACGAATTACCTCTCATGCCCCAGTTAGGGGCTGTTACCTTGACAGTCACCATTGTTATGACCCTCTAACCCATTACTTAAGTATTTCAATCAATTGGTACTAAGCAAACTCCAATTGCCTCTTCCCTTCAAACCTCTCTTCTCTGTGACCTTTCCTAGGAATACTCAACCCTATCTTCACCTAACCCCAGCCTTTATTTTCCTCATGTGGTAAGAAAGAAACCAAAATGATCATCTGTTTTGTAATTCTCTGTTACCCACCTAACCAGTATGTAATTAAACCAAAAATGAATAGACAAGTAATATAAATGAATACTCCCTGTCAAAATCTTGAATTAATTTCTAAACCCAGAACCTTTTTTTCTAGCTGAGTTATTAAAAAAATAATTAACTATTGTGCTTCTTTAGTGAAAACATTCGTAGATAAACCATTTTTACCTTGCTGCGTGTTAACAGCTTCCTTTTCTGTTGAATAGAAAATGTAATCCACTGTTACAGCATTTTTTGAATGACAAGTTGTCACTTCTGGAATTCCAGTGTTGGGAAGGTAATGTGAATACACAGATGACAAGCTAAAATGGTGGTGTAAGTTTGAAGATAATCTAAATAAAAAAAAATTGTGTCCAACCTGTTTTATGTCAATCATAACTTTTCTGATTTAAATTGATATTTACTTAGCTGCTAGAATTGAGAGTATACATCTCTAAACACTAAGCACCCAACAACCCCTAAATTCATTAGATAAATTATCTTCAGACATACTCAACTCCCAGTGATAAGAATAAAAGAGTATATGCTTATATATAATTATTAACTGAAATCTAGTTTATTTCTAATCAAAATATTTTAAGTAGTCAGTCTTAGCCTCAATATGCTAAATCAACTTTAGTTAGTATTTAAACATGGCAAATAACTGGTGGTGAATTTCAATGAACATCTCTCCTTGTTCAATCCTATCCATAAGTTTTTACCTTTACTCTTTAAGCATAACATCAACTACAAGAGAAGTTTTAAGTGGCAAGGTTTTAAAAAATAAATGTATTTTAACTCTAACAATCCCATGCCTTCAGATGAATTGCTTGTCATTTTTCAGAACTCACTTTTTAGCTGCCACTAGGACCTCTGTTTTTTCCAGCTGTTTTTGTGTCATATCATCCTCTTCTATAAAAGAGAAACATTAAAATCTGAGTGTGCTGATTTAAATGTTCTTAGCTCATTCTTTTCACATATATCTAGTATAAGTGATATTTTAAATAAATGTTATACGTGTCATCCAAGGAGCTATATAATACTGATGCTCAGAAAAGGTTACTGAATAGCAATAAAATACAAACACAACCAAAATCACCTGCAATTTATTATAGACTTTTTTGAAGTTCAACTTTTTGTTGTTGAAGATAATTTAGAAATCTCTAAAAAAAAATGTTTCTATATTTTCTATCATACACAAAGAATGCCTAATGTATTGTCAAAACTTACCTGTCTTTTCTACTCTTGTTACTTGTGGTAGCTCATAGACACAATTCTGTGAAATACCCAAGCTTGGAGGCCATATTGGAATAGACAAAATTCTTTGTCCCCGGGGAGACTGTTCCTGACCAGAAACCTAAAACAAAATTCAAACAAACTATTAATACTTTAATAAAGACCTGATGCTTCAATAGTGTTAAGTACTCCCTCCACCAACGGAGATGTGGTAATCTCCATCCCCTATGCCTGAGCAAACAGTAAATATTTCATGAGCTTGTATGGCCAAAAAATTTCACCAACTGCTGACCAATCTCCTGGTGCATGAGCCTCTCTGAATTGAGCTAGGCTGATTTTAGGATGACAGATACATAATCTATCACCAAAACGACAGTGAAAGTCTAAATGGTTCAGATCTGAAAAAATTTTTGTTCAGCAGGCATAGCCTTTAAGAACCACGGATAATTGAGTCAGTATGAGGCATAAGGTCTTTAAAACTTTGGTGAAGGTTCTTAAATAGTTATTTTTTAATTTCAAAGAAATTTCTATATAAAGTATGTAACATGAAATTGAATCTCAGAATGGGAAAAGCAACTTTTATTAAGCAACCTGTAAAATGGCTTAATACCTCAAAACTTTATCTGCTTAAAATTAAGAAATAATTTAAACGTTTACATTTGAAGTCAACTTTTTCCTCTATCTCATGTAATATTATCTTTAAATATGAGAATGATTTTTTAAAAAGGTATGAACAGCGTGGTTTTGTCTATACAATGCCTTTTCTTTTTCTTTTATCTTATCCATATTATAACTTAATTCCTGAGGATTTACTCAAAGTTGATTTGCCATCTCTCAAAGAGTTTTTTGAGGAGTTAAATATGTTACTTTTTGCTTACTTTTCAACCCTTATAGTATGTTTTCCAATCTCATCACTGGCTCTCTTCAAAGTTGAAGGATCTCTTAATTGGCTTATTTGATGAACTTTTCTCAGTCCTAAAGCTTTGACCTCTCTGCAACACTTGTCACTACTTTCTCCTCTCCTTTTCAAGTCTACTTTCCTGGAAGACCATCTATAGCCCACTCTCTAATTGTGTATATTGCCCAAGGCTCTGTCCTGGACCCTCTTCTCTTCTCTGTGACTCCGTTCGCTCTCCTGGATGCAATTATATTCTATGCTGACTTTCAGATCTATATATCTAGCCAAGCCTAATCTCTTTCTTGAATTTCAGAGTCCCTTACTGCCAACTTCCTATTGGACATTTCTAATTGGATGTCATATGGTATCTTCAAACTCGATATGTTGAAAACAAAACTCATTAGCTTTTCCCCAAAACCAAACTCTCTTCCAAACTTCCTTATTTCTACTGCAGGTACCACCATCCCTCTAGTCACCCAGGTTCATATGTTCAACTCTTCATTCTTTCTAAATCCACATTGCTAAAGAGTGGCCAAGTGTTTTTACTTCTCAACATACTTTGCATCTGTTCTTTTTTCTCCACTCATACTACAATTACCCTAGTTCAGACCTTTATCACTAGTTTTCTGAACTACTGCAATAGCCAATTAACTGGTCTCCCCTCTTCAAATTCCTCCCCTCTCCAATACATACTCCAAAAAAATACAAAATTGATATTCCTAAAGCACAGAGCTCCCCATGTCACTTCCCTGCTCAATAAATTCTAGTAGATATTCTCTCCAATCAAATACAAACTCTTCTGTTTGGCATATAAAGCCCACTACACAGTGCCTCTAACGTTTTCCAATCATACTATATATATTACTTCCTCTTCATGTACTTTTCCAGGCAGTCAATCTGAACCTCTTGCTGTTTTTCACACACGACATTCCATCACAGGCTATCTCTCATGCCTAGATTATATTCTCTCCTTCCTTCCACCTTAGAATCCCTACTTTCTTGCAAAGCTCAGCTTTAGGACGAAGAATATCAAACTAGCCAATCTGGCTACTTGTTAACAATTCCACAGAAGAGTTAAAATTGTTGACAAGGAAGCTACTGATTATCAGTGGTTTTCAAAACACATTGCCCCTGCCCTCACACCGAAGTAAGGTAAAAGGAATAGAATTAAATGCCCTTCCCAGTAACTTGGTACCAACTCTTTATGATATAATAAATAGTAATCATCAGGCAAGATGGCACATTAGGGGCAGTCACCCAGCTGAAGTCCTCCAACATTCCCCTCCAAATGACTTTCAAATAATGCCTCAAATCAAATGCCTCAAAAAGTAGCAGACCCAACAAAATGTCAGGGTGAGACCTAAAAAACTGAGCCTAAATAAACTTAAAAGGTTGGCAAGAAAAGTCTGTAATACCAGGGTAGAAGATAGTCTGCAGCTCCTCCTCCACCCACGTAGCAGTGGCAACAGCAGTAACAGCAACTCTGGGAATTCATAGCCCAGAGATGGTAAGGGGGGTTGAACAACTGGTCATAAAGATTGCAGGGGATCCTCTGCTGGCAGTGGGCATAGCTTTTACTGTGGCACTGTCCATGCACAGTTCTGTATCACAGTTACAGGGCAGAGAGGAGCACTGACAGTTGGCCACAAGGGAACGGGGGTCCTGGTCATAATTCTAACGCAAAGAGGAGCACCAGCACTTGTGGCTGCAGGGGATCAGAGGCCCGACATGGGTAAAGACCAGAGCATGTACTAGGAGATCAGTGACCATACCTCTCCCAGTATCATGCCACCATGGAAGCACCAAAAACTTGCAGACCCCAAGAACTAGTTCTGAAAACAGTAGCACAAAAATGTCTGAAGCTTGGGATAGTGCCTCCCTACTTTCAGGGGAGCAGAACACAACTTTAACATAAAGTTCACAGTCAAGAAATGGACTGGAAAAATGAGCAAACAACAACAAAAAAGAATTTGGCCATAAAAAGCTACTACAGTGGCAGAGAAGACCAAGATATAACCTTAGAAGAAGACAACAATTTGAAAGTGGCTACCAAAAAACCATCAAAGAAAAATGCTAACTGGACCCACACTTAATAAAATTCCTGCAAGAGTTTATAAAAAAGAAATGAGTGGTAGACAAAAAAATTGGAAAAAGAAATAAGAATGATGCAAATAAAAATTATGGAAAGAGAATTAACAGTTTAGCAAAAGAGGCGCAGAAAAATACTGAAGAAAATAACACTTTAAAAAACAGAATCTGTCAAATGGTAGAAGAGGTACAAAAATCCAGTGAAGATAAGAACTCCTTAAAAAGCAGAAATTGGCCAAATGGAAAAAGAGGTACAAAAGTTCAGTGGAGAAAACAATTCCTTAAAAATCAGAACTGGACAACTGTAAGGTAATGATTCCATGAGACATCAAGAGACAATAAAACAAAGTCAAAAGAATGAAAAAACAAAAGAAAATGTGAAATGTCTCACTGGAAAAAAAATGACAAAAGAAGTCAAGGAGAGATAATTTAAGAATTATTGGATTATCTGAAAGACAAAATCAAAGAAATAACACAGATATCATATTTCAAGAGATTGTCAAGGAAGACATCCTGATATCTTAGATTAAGAGGTAAAATAGAAATTGAAAGAATCCACAATGACATTCTGAAAGAGATCCCAAAATGAAAACTCCTGGGAATACTACAGTCAAATCCCAGAGCTTCCATGTCAAAAACAAAATACATCAAGCAGCAAGAAAGAAAACAATTCAAATATCATGGAGCCACAGTCAGGATCGCCCAAGATTTAGCCCTTCTATATTAAAGGAGTAGAGGGCTTGGAATATGATATTCGAGAAGACAAAGGAGCTAGGATGACTACCAAGAATAACCTACCTAGATATTTAATAACCTAGAATGAAGGACTATCAAACATTCCTACTGAAAAGATCAAAACTGAATAGAAAATTTGACATTCAGACAGAAGACTCAAGAGAAGCATAAAAAGGTAAACATGGAAGTATAATCATAAGGGACTCAACAAAGTTAAACTGTTTACATTCCAATATGGGAAGATGATACATGTAACTCCTAAGAACTTTATTATTAGGGCAATTAGGAGTCTACATAGACAGCAGGTACAGGTCTGAGTCAATTACGCTGGGATGATCGCCCAAAAAAGAATGTAGGGGTGAGAAAGAGGGATGGACTGGGAGAAGGGGGAAGGGAGAAGTAGAATGGGGAAAATTTTCTCACATAAAAGAGGCGCACAAAGAAGAGCTTTTACAATGAAGGGGAAAATTTGGGGGTGGGGTGGGGACTATGCTTGAATCTCACTCTCATTGGAACTGGTTCAAAGAGGGAAGAATATACACACTCAGTTGTGTATAGAAATGTAACAGACCCAGCAGGAAAGTGGGAGGGGACAGGGTTAATAGAAAAGGAGTGGGGAAATGATAACAAGAGGGGGCAAATTACAGAAGGCAGTGGTTACAGGTAATTTTGAAGACAGGATAAAAATGGGTGGGTGGGTGGGGGGAAGAAACAGAAGAAAATGGGATAGAGGGAAATACAGTTAGTAATCATAATTCTGAATGGAAATGGGATGAGTTCACCTATAAAATGGAAGCAGGTAGCAGAATGGATTAGAAACCAGAATCCAACAATATACTGTAGACAAATGACACACTTGAAACAAAAAGACACCCACACGGTTAAAATAAAGGGCTGGAGCAGAATCTAACGTGCTTCAGCTGAAGTAAAAAAAAAAAAAGGTAAGGGTAGCAATCATGATCTCAGACAAAGTAAAAGCAAAAATAAACCTAATTAAAAGAGATAACTGGAGAAACCACATTATGCTAAAAGGTACCATGGACAATGAAGTATATAAAATATGTTTTTACGGCCAGTTTCTCTGATAAGGCCTCATTTCTTAAATATATACTGAGTCAAATTTGTAAAAATGAGAGCTCTTTCTCAACTGATAAAAAGGTCAAGGGATATAAACGGGCAGTTTTCAGAAGAAGTCAAAGCTATCTATAATCAAATGAAAAAATGTTCTAAATCACCACTGATTAGACAAATGCAAATTAAAACAGCTCTGAGGTACCACATCATGCCTATCAGAAAGGAAAAATGGGGGGGCGGAGCCAAGATGGCGGCTGGGAAGCAGTGACTGGCGTGAGCTCCCCACCAAGTCCCTCCAAAAACCTATAAAAAAAATGGCTCTGAACCAATTTTAGAGCTGCAGAACCCACAAAGTGGCAGAGGGAAGC
>CM053626.1:245522068-245576478 GCA_028646595.1 Phalanger gymnotis | reverse complement strand
ACAGGGGAGAGAGGAAGGGAAAGGGGGATGGGAAGGGAATGGGGCGACGGAGGGGAGGGCTGACTGGGGAACAGGGCAACCAGAATGTACGCCATCTTGGAGGGGGGGGGAGGAAATGGGGAGAAAATTTGTAATTCAAACGCCTGTGAAAATCAATGCTGAAAACCAAACATGTCAAAAATAAATTTAAAAATAAATTAAAAAAAAAAAAGAAACCAAAATAATCCACAACCTGGAGAATCAGTCCCTGAAAAACTGAGATTGTCATATAATCAGCTCTCAATTTAATGCACTAATGGAGAGGAGCAGAAGTATGAATAATCCTGATATAATTACTTTGTGGTTGGAGAAAATGCAATGATTTTTAAATAGCATATTTACCTTATTTATGTTTGAGTTAGATAGATATTAAAATTCATTACAACTACAAAAAAAAAAAAAAAGAAAGGAAAAATGCTAGAGGGGATGAGGGGAAAAATGGTACACTAATGACCTGCTGGTGGAGAGAACTGATCTAACCCTTCTAGAGAACAATTTGGAACTACATCCAAAGGGCTATAAAACTGTGTATACCTTTGACCCAGCAATGCCACTACTGGTTCTGTATCCCAAGGAGATCTAAGAAAATGAAAAATGTACAAAAAACATTTACAGACACTCTTTTTGTGGTAGCAAAGAATTAGAAATCAGGGAGTTGCTCATCAATTGGGAATGGCTGAACACACTGCGACATACGATTACGATGGGGCACTACTGTGCTATGGGAAATGAGGAGGAGGTGGTTTCAGAAAAAAAGGCAAGAATGATATGAACTGACACAAAGTGAAGTAAGAAGAACTGGGAGATCATCATACAGTAACAGCAATGTTGTAATGATGATCGACTGTGAAAAGACTTGGTTACTCTGATCAAAACAATGATCCAAGACAATTCCAAAGGATTCGTGATGAAAAATGCTATCTACCTCCAGACAGAGAAGTGATCAATTCTGAACGCAAATTGAAGTATAATTTTCTCACTTCATTTTTCTTGCTTTTTTTTTTGACATGGGAATGTGCTTTCCATGATTTCACATGCATAATTAATATCATATTGCTTGCCTTCTCAGTGGGTGTGGGAGAAAGTGGAATGGAGAAAGAGAATTTGGAACTCAAAATTTAAAAGAAAAGAATGCTTAAAATAAATACATAATAAATTTTAATAAAAAATATGGTTAGCAAAAAATGACATAGCATACTTACTTTTCCTATGGCAAGTCCTTCATAATTCAATTTTCCTTCCTTTATAAAACTGTAAAGTGGAGAGCCAGGAACTGAATTAAAGTCACCACAAATAATGATGGGACAGACAGTGCCATCTTTCTGATGGGCAACATTGGAAATCTCTGCTAACAGCATAGCAAGTTGAGTCAATTTAATATCACCTCTCCTTGGATTATATAATAGATGTGTATTAGCTACACATATAGGAGAGACAGTACAATGAAATTTGGGCTGCAGGAGTAATACCAGTCCAACATTGTCTCTGTCCAACAGTGGTATGTCACGGCGGTAAAATTCCACAGGATTTGCTGATAACAGTGTAAATTTGGAACACTTGAAGCAAATGGCACAGCCATCAGGCTTCCTTCCTGTCCTCATTTTATATTCACAATGATATCCTATGAAAAATAAAGTTTAATTAGTATTGTTAGCTTTAATCATAAAAGTAATACTGTGCTACTCCACTATTTTTAAGATTAATGTAGAACTTTCAATTTGAAAAATGGAAATGAGTATAACACAGTCACCTGGGTATAGTTAATGTTTCAATTATCTCTTAAATAAATGGTGCCATGGTTTTCAAAACTTGGAATGTTTTTTGTCCAAGCATGCTATGTACAGCTCTATTCTGACCGTCATAATTTAACATTTTAAACTGTTAGAAGCATAAATTTAGCTGAACATTTTACCACACCTAAGGATTCCAAATTTGGCTTGATCTCTTTTCTATAATGATCTTCTTGTACTTCTTGTAAACAAAGAATCTGGAAGGAAAATAAAACAAAGTAACATATGAATTCAGCGTATCAATAAGGATGCTGAAAAAAAATTTATGTTCCTTTGATCATTAAAAATAAGTTTCCAAAGTGTTATATGATTGCCACAGGTTCTTTTTTTTATTTTTGCTTTAATCAAATTTATTTTATTTTCAGTTCCTAAGTGCTCCCTCCCTTGCTCTCTAGCTCTCATCCATTGAGATGGCAAGAAAAATTTAAAAAACACTACTAACATGCATAGACATGCAAAATAAATTCTATATCAGACATGTTCCAAGAAAAAAAAAGAAAATATGCTTCAATCCGCACTGTGAGTTATGTTGGAAGATAGAATGTTTCATCATGAGTCCTTCGGAACTGTGTTGATTGTGTTACTAAATCTTTCAGAATTGATTATCTTTATAATATTGCTGCTACTGTGTAAACTGCAGTCCTGTTTCTGCTCTTTTCATTTTGCATTAGTTCAGACAAGTCTTCCTAGATCTCTCTGAAACCACCTCTTTCTTCATTTCTCAGAGCACAATAGTATTCCATCACATTCCTATACTATAACTTGTTCAGCCATTCCCCAACTGATGGGCATCTCAGTTTCTAATTGTTTGCTGCCACAAAAGGAGCTGTTATAAATATTCTTGTATATACAGATCCCTTTCCTCTTTCTTTGACCTCCTTGGGGGTACAGACCTAGTGGCAGTATCACTGGGTCAAAAGGTATGTGCAGTTTAGTAGCTTTTTGGGTACACTTCCAAAATATTTTCCATAATGGCTGGACTAGTTCACAGCTCCACCAAACAGTACATTATTGTACATATTTTCCCACATCCCCTTCAGTAACTGTCATTTTCCGTTTTTTGTCATCTTAGTCAATCTGAATGGGTGTGAGGTGTTACCCCAGTTGTTTTCATTCAAATGTCTCAAATTATTTACAGAATTTTTTCATATGGCTATTGATAGTTTTGGTTTCTTCCTCCTAAAACTGTCTATTCATATTCTTTGAACATTAAACAATTGAGGAATAGCTTTTATTCTTGTAAATTTCACTCAGTTCCCTATGTATTTTAGAAGTGAGACCTTTATCAGAGAACCAAATTGTTTTGATGATTATAGCCTTTTAGCATAATTTGAGACCTAGGACTACTAGGCCCCCTTCTCATTTTTTTGTTTCTGGGTCAAGTTTTTTTTTTGTTCCACTGATCATCTTGATATTCTTGACCGTTCTGCTTCTCCAGATGAATTTTGTCATGAATTTTTTTTCCAGCTCTATAAAGTAATTATTTGGTAATTGGAACAGTACTGAATAGGTAAATTAATTTAGATAGTATTGCCATTTTTATATTGGCTCGGTATGCTCATGAACAATTAGTATTTGTCCAATTACTTAAATCTGTCTTTATTTGTGAGAAAAGTATTTTTTAAATTGTGTTCATATAGTTCTCTCTCTTGGCAAAAAGATTCTCAATTATTTTATAATTGTACACATTTTTTTTTGGCTTTTTTTGGGGGCAGGGCAGTTGGGATTAAGTGACTTGCCCAAAGTCACACAGCTAGTACATGTGTCAAGTGTCTGAGGCCAGATTTGAACTCAGGTCCTCCTGACTCCAGGGCCAGTGCTGTACTTACTATGCCACCTAGCTGCCCCAATTGTACATATTTTAAATGGAATTTCTCATTCTATCTCTTCTTGCTGGGTTTTGTTAGTAATATACAAAACGCCAATTTGCGTGGGTTTATTTTATATCCTACAACTTTAGTAAAGTTGTTCATTGTTTTGATTAGTTTTTAATTCTCTGGGTTCTCTAAGTAAACCATCATATTATCTGCATAAAGTGATAGTTCTGTTTACTCACTGTGTATGCTGATTCCTACAATATCTTTTTGTCTTACTGCTATAATGAGCATTTCTAGTATAATATTGAATAATAATGGTGATAATGGACATCCTTGCTTTGTCCTTGAGTTATACTGTAAGGGCTTCTAGCTTATCTCCATTACAGATGTTTGCTTTGGTTTAAGACAGATACTACTTATCAGTTTAAGGTAAGCTCTGTTTATTATTGTGCTTTCTAGTGTTTCCTTTTACAGAAACAAGTATTACATATTGTCAAAAGCTTTTTCTACATCTATTGATTTATTAATAGGTTTTTGTTGCTTTTGTTGTTAATATGGTCAATGTTATGCTTATACTTTTCTTAATATTAAACTAGCCCTGTATTTCTGATAAAAATCAAGCTTACTCATATTGTATGATCTTTGTGATATATTGTGATAATCTCCTTGCTAGTATTTTATTTTAAAATTCTGCATCAGTATTCATTAGGAAGATTGGTCTACAATTTTGTTTCTGTTCTCTGATTTACATATCAATACCAAATTTGCATCATAAAAAGAATTTGGTAGAATTCTTTACCTACTTAAAAAAAAACAGCTTATGCAGTATTGCAATTAATTGTTCTTTAAATGTTTATTGGAAATCGCTTGTACATCCATCTGGTCCTATGGTTCTTAGGGAGTTCATTTATGGTTAGTTCAATTTATTTTTATATGATAGGGCCATTAAAGCAATCTACTTCCTATTCTAGAATCTGGGCAACTTACATTTTTGTAAATATTCATCCATTCCATTAAACTATCCATTTACAATTATGTCCTAATTCCTTTTATTTATCTCCACTGGTTGTGAATTTACCTTTTTAATCATATTAGAAGTTAATGAGAAGACTTCAGAGATTTAGTTGTTTTTTGGGGTCAGGGTTTTGGGGGGGCTGTTTGAAGAGTTGTCAAATTTAAGATTATATGAACCAAATTATGGTCAAATTTAAGATTATATGAACCAAAGAATATATGAACCAAAAAATACATTAAATGATTCACTCACTATTAAAAATTAAGACTTAACAAAGTCTTAAAAGTCCTTTTAAATTATATGAGAATTACATTTAAGTAAAATATTTTTAATTACTACTGTGCATGCCCTAAATCTTAAAAAATAAAATTCTCACTATTGCTATATATTACACAAAAGTCTCTAAAAGCAAATCAACTCTCTTACTTTAACATAAAAATCTGGAATTATACCTACACGAAAATCCCAACCCTCCAATCATTCTGATGTTTGGCTTTCAAAATCCTTTTGTTTGGTTTTTAATCCTGTGTTTGGCTTTCAAAGCCCTTCATAACCTGGCCTCTTCCTACCTTTCCAGTCTTCTCATGCTTTACTCCTCTCCATATACTCTGCGATCCAATGACACCGGCCTCCTTGCCGTTTCTTGAACACAGCACTCCATCTCCTACCTCCAATTATTTTCACTGGTTGTTTCCCATGCCTGGAACGCTCTCCCTCCTCATCCTCTCCCTCTTAATTTCCCTGGCTTCTTTCAAATATCAACTTAAGTCCCACCTTCAACAAGAAGCTTTTCCTCTGAGATTACTTCTAATTTATTCTGTACATATTTTGTGGTCTCTTCCATTAGACTGTGCCCTTAAGAAGAGGGACTGTTTTTCACCTTTCTTAGTATTCCCAATGATTAGCACAGTGCCTGGTACACAGTAAGCATTTAGTAAGTGCTAGCTGGCTAATGTATTATTGAACATATGTGCTCAATACCCCTTAGCATTTTTTAAATTGCTCCCTGTCAAGAATGTTATTTTGTTTTTTGAGTATACTTATTTCATAAGTCCCTTCTAGAAAAGGTATATGTCTAAATATAACCAATATATCATTAAAAACTTTCTGCAGGTCTTGTACTTTCTAAAAAATCAATTTTATAACTGTTATCAAACTTCTTCCTTTCCTACTCCAAGAATAATTCTATGTGGGCAAAACATCTTAAGTAATTAAATTATTTATAAAGTTCAGAGTTCAAATTTTTCTCCTATGAGGCATGTTCAGTGATATCATACACTTACATCTGCATCCATGTGTTTAATTTCTCTCAGGATATTGGGAAACCTAAAGCCCCAGATCAAGACTGGCTTTCGGCAGTGTCTATAGAGATACGAGTTATCCTCCAATAAATCCTGTGAAAGGATATTATAGGACATGACTGAAAACTCAAATTTTTCCTTCTCATCTTTATATTTTTGGTCAACATGTTTATCTCCTAGGATCTTCATGTTTTCTTTATTATGGTGACAGAGGTATTCCCAATGCCGCTTTATCACGCCTGTCAAAATACAGTAGACAGAATATAAAGAATTAATCTTAGAAGCATAAACACATTTACCTATATATACAACTCTCTGCTTTTTGAGAATTCTAACTTAAGGGCATCCTCATCACTAGACTAACACTACATATAGCCAAGAGTCTTCCCTGACACCAGAGAAAGCTGTTACCAAATTCAATCACCTAGGCACCCCCAGTCAAATGATATCCTGAAGAAAAGAGGTTTGAGGACCTTTCAGGGACATAAGTCCTTTAGGCACAACGCACCTTGGAAAAATTAAAAGTCTAGAAATAATAATACCTGGCATTATGTAGCACTCTAAAGTTGGCAAAGAACCTTATAGACATCATCTCATTTGATGCTCACAACAACCCTGGGAGGTAAGTGTCAATAGAATGCCTATTTTACAGATGAAGAAAAACCAAAGCTCAGAGAATTTGTGGTCACACAACTAGTTTCAGAGACAGTAATTTCTAATCTTTTTTTTTTTCTTTTAAACCACCCCATCCCAATCCTCCACTTAAATTTCCTCAGGACAAGATCCATCAGTGATTTCATGCCAGGATGGCTCCTAAGCCTGGCAAACTGGGAGAAATACATGAGAAGAGGGGGTCAAAGATGAAAACACTGAGGCAGTAGCTGTTTGCTAAGCTGAAGCAGAGTAACTCTGATTCAGTCCAGGCAGAAGAAAGGCTATCAGGACACACCAATGCAAAAGTCAAGCGATGTGGCATGGCTGCAGGGTGCTGGTTTAACAACCATGGTTGGCAGATCAATCTGGCATGAAGCAAACAGAAACGTGGTAGTTTATGTTCAATAAAGTCATCAGGCAACCTGTAAGATGAAGAGGCACAGCCTCAAACAGTAGCAGTTATAGGCACATCCCACCAAATATCATTATCTGGTTCCAATGTTAGGAGAAATAACATATTTAGGACAAACTTAGTTCCTTAAGAAAGAACATTATAATAATTTGGAAACTATAGTCCTAGGAATACAGCATTCGAACTCTGAACACTCAGCAGAATTCTCTTAAATATTTTTTCCTTCCCTGCCAGAGACCATAAGGGATAGAGGCCCTAAGGTCATAGACTGGAGGGCGTTTGGTAGATGCTGTCTACCCATCCCTGCTGAGCCCATGCCTATAGCATACATGGACACCTCAAGGGCATTAGGTCCAACAAGTGGAGATAAAGGATGATGAATCCTTTAAGTTTTGTGGATACCACCCTGGACTTGCTCACCTGACAACTATTTATTATACAACTATGTGTAAGACACCATCCTTGGGGCCAGAGGAGATGCAGAGATAATTTAGAGAAGATCCTTGGCCCAGCAACTATTTTTCGATTGACATGTATATTAAAGATGCCTGGGCATATACTGTGCCTGTTTTCCACCAATCAAAGGGCCATGGAAATTGATAGCTATAGGGATTGGATGCCTTCATGACTATAGTGGGACTTAGTTATAATGTATTAGTAACATGATTGCAAGACAAAATTAATCAGAGATACCTTATACAATGCATGCCTTATTACAAATAAAGGCAGTCACTGACTTACAATCTGACAAAAGTCTGCCACTGTTTTGACATGTTCTCCACATGAATGGAGGCCCTGCTGCCACAGAACTTGTTTTGAAAGAACTGAAAAAAATTTTCAAACTTTTAGAGAATCTGAGTTCAAAAGCAAAGAAAGGGTAGAAGCTCTAGAACATCTTAGAAGAGCTAACGCTGGAGGAATACTTAGCAAAAACATAAGAATCTGAAAGGACCTACTTCAGTCCCCTTCCCAAAACATTAATCAGTTTCTGCAACATCCCAAACAAGTGATCTTCCAACCTGTGCGACTACCTCCAGTAACAAGGTATTAACAAACTCACAAGGTAGCCCGTTCCGTTTTCAGACAGTTCTTTAGGAAATTCTTATTGATGCTGATGCTAAATCTTTCTCCCTCTAATTTCCACCAATTCATTCCTGGCAGGAGTGGAGACAATATGATTCTCCCTTTCCAACCTTCCAAATCTTTTCCCTACAGCAGTTTTTTTTTTTAACTTCACTGTTACATTGCCTAAAATCCCAACAAGTCCTTAATAGCCCTTTAATAAGCATCCTCCCTTTAAACTAAGAATATTTCTGGGTGGGTAGGGGGTAGTTAATCATACACATTAGGAGAATAGTTTACATCATTTTTTTCCCTTAATGTGACTGAGATGAAAAGTGGAAAGTAAATTTTTTAGTTTTGTTTTGGGGGTGGTGGTTTGGAGATGGGAAGGGGTAGTGAGGTAGACAAGTTTTGAATATGGCACATTTTAGGGTGAGGTGGAGAGTAGATCTGGATGAAATCCAAAAGTAGGGTTTAGAGATGTGAAGGGTTATTTATTACAGAGCAAGAGGAAACTACCACAATGGGAAGCCTAAGAAGCAGAGAGAGTAAATTTATTATTATACACTGAAAAATCTTGTGTCTCAAGTGGCCTATGTTTTGAACATCAGGAGCTCCATTATAGGAATATTCAAATATAACTGCTTCTTTTGGATTTAAATTAAAAATTTATGCAATCACAGAATAGGTTATCAAAAACAAATTGAGCCTATTCAAAATTTGCCTATGATCCTGTACCCAAGAAAAAAGAAGTCAACTCTCTTCTTTTTCCCTACTCTTTGGATCCATAATTTGAACTATTAATATTAGAATTTACCTATATTATCAGTTAAATAGTATATTTATTTACATGTGTACATATTGTCTCCCCTAATAGAATGCAAGCTCTATGGGGGCAGGGATTGTTTTATTTTTGTCTTTATTGTTACCTAGTGGTAGTAGTACAGCTCTAGATACATACTAAATGTTTGTTGATTGATTAAAAAAGGCTTTTGGGGTTACCATTTTAAATTTTGTTTCTGTGGAAAAGTATCTTCAAAGGTCCAAACAATTAGTTTAAAAATGAACTTCTACAATTCTATTCATTCATAAATTGGGTACTGCCCATGGGGCATTTCGCCACAGAACAACAACAAAAAGTCTGCATATGTATATAACATATAAAGAGCAAGACTCTCTATGGTCACATAAGAATATTATAACCTGTAGTCATACAAATGGATAGCAAGACTGTTGAAATGTCTTATTAAAATATGGACAATGGTGCATATAAAGATCTATGTGCATAAACTGAAAATTTAATAAGGATTTTACGATTCTTATCATTCATAAAGTTTACAAACTCACTTTCATAACTTCTTATTAGCACTACTGGTAATCTGTGGTAGCGATTTTGAAGCTTTTGGAGTTTGTGGACCCCTCCTGAACTTTTTTATGCAATCTGTTCCACCTCTGAGATAGTATTAGAGAAAGGCTCAAGTCAGGCACAGTTTACACAAGTTGATCTTGAGCAATTTTTTAAATCAAGCCTTCCAAAGTGACTCATGGAATGCTCAGGTTCCAAACCTGTTATAATACAAGAATCACTGAGATATAGCAGGTATGGCTCTTAGACTGGATATGCTCTCGTCATATAACAAAAGTTTATATAACCTATAAATGTCAGGAGAAATATCATGATCAGAGCAAAAAAGTGGAAGGCTTGATCCAATTTTAGGGTGCCAATTAGAATCATAATAGTTATACAAAATTCTTCAAGTTTTACCTTAAAGTGAGTCACAATAACACTGTTGTTTTCTTGACTGATAGCCCTTATCTTGCCATGAAATATCTGACAGGATAAAAACAATCTTTCTACTCTGAGACTTTGGGCAAGTTAACTAATTTCTCTGGGCTTCAAGTACCTCATCTGTAAAATCAGGGATTTGGACAAAATCATCTCTAAATCTACTACATGAGAAATATTCCCTTAATTAGGACACTTGGGGAAGTGTGATCAGACAAAATGAGTCAAATTGCAATAAAATACTTCCAAAATTTAACCAACCTTCCCAATAGGGAATATGTACACAAATGAAATTAAATGACAATCTCTAAACCCAAATTTAGGAAATATATGCAGACAAAAGATGCAAGAGAAGTGAGTAGTCTACAAACTCAGAGGCTAAACAATTTGTTTCTAAAAAATTAAGTTACTTTGCTATACAATTTTTCTTTTCATTCCCAAATGTATCTCATCCATAGAATCACAGGCTTCCATTTTTACTCCAGGTAGTTGTTTTTAAATGAACATAAAAATCAAAACAATTTTGGAAAGAAAGGCATTCTATACAATTAAAATCAGTGGGAAACAAGTACCAATTGCCTCAAACACCTACAAGAGTTAATTTTTTTTTCCAGGGTAAAATGTAAAAAATCTCAAATTTCATTCTAATGGCTAAAGGTCATTTCTGCACCAAGACACAGTGTATTGACTTTACCTTGGGTTTTCTGACGTTTTGATGATGGCTTATCTCCCTCAGAATCCATGATGTAACTAGAAAGGTGAAACAAAGATGTATGTGCAAAGTTGTCCGGTCTCCAATTCCAGTGCTGAAACTGACTTCTATTAGGTAGAAATAAATAAGGTGGCCTCCAATTTAGCGGGCAATGTTGACTGCTGAAGTATGGATAAGGAGCCCAAGAATAATTTCCAGGCCACCTCATACAACTAGAGATGTGTCTGTTCCAGCAAAATCTTTGAGAAATATCCCATGGCGTAATCCTGTCTCTGCCCAGACTCTGCAGGTGATAGGGTAACATGGGATATCTAAAAGAAATAAATATTGTAGTTAAGGTATCATTTTGGTAAGTCACAATTAGGAGAATCAAAATAGCAATTTATCAAGTGATCCCATTCCATCCAGTCTTCTCCGACTGCCCCCTCTGTCATCTCCACTCATCACTTGTTTTCAGTCTCTCCTTGTCTCGTTTCCTATTGCTCACATGTCCATATCTCCCCCATCCTGAAAAACCTCACCTGATCCTTCCATACCCTATATTTCCATCTACAATACATGCCTCCGCTTTCCTGCCCGCCCCCCCACCCCCTCGCCCCAGCTCTGATTTCTCCCTCCACTGAAACTGCAGTCTCCAAAGTTACAAAAGATCACTTGGCTGCCTTTACTCAATCCTCATTCTCCCTGACCTCTCTGCAGACTCTTGACACTGTTGGTCACCCTCTCCTTCTTGATACTTTCTTCTCTCTTAAGTTCTTGGGACAGTACTCTCTCCTGGTTCTCCCATCTGGTCATTCTTCTTTCTCCTTTGCTGGGTACTCTCCAAGATCACGCCCTCTAACCACTGGTGTCCCTCAGGGTTCGTCCTGGATCCTCTTCTGTTCTCTCTCTATACACTTCAATGGATAATCTCATCAGTCCCCATGTATTTAATTTCCATCTCGATGTTGATAATTCTCAAATCTACTTTTCCTGCCCCAAGCTCTCTGCTGACTTCCAAACTCACATTTCTAACTGTCTTTCAGATATCTCAAACTAGATATCCAGTAGATATCTTAAAACTCAAAACAGAACTTATCTTTCCACCTAAACACTCCCCCGCCACACACATATACTTTCTCTATTACTGTAGGGGGCAATAATATCCAGTCCTTCAGCCTCAAAACCTAGGAATCACCCTGGACTCCTCCCTATCTCTAACTCCCATATCCAAGCTGTTGTCACCTCTACATCTCTTGAATATGCCTCCTTCTGTCCTCTGACACTGCCACCACTCTTGATTATTGCAATATCTGCTTCATGGGTCTGCCTGTCTCAAGTCTCTCTCAAATCCAATTCATTCAGCCCCTCTCTGATCCAGTGACACTGACCTTGCTGACTATCCAATGAACAAGACATTCCATCTCTCAGATGCAGGCATTTTCTCTGGCTGTCCTCCATGTCTGAAACACTCTCCCTCCTTGGAGGGTCTGACCTCCCCTGCTTCTTTTAAGTCGTAACTAAAATCCTACCTTCTACAGGAAGCCTGCTCCAACCCCTCTTAATTCTAGTGCTTTCCCTCTATTATTTCCTATTTATCCTACACATAGTTTGTCTTGTATATACTGTTTTCATGTTGTCTGCCCCATTACACTGTAAGCTCCTGGAGAGCGGGATAGTAAGTTGCTAAGGAAGATGCAGAAGGACTTCCTTGATGCAGCAAAAGGCTGTATAACATAAATTTGTGGTGGGCTCAGTCATAACAGTTCTGTGATTTTTCTATACCTTTATTCAGCGGCACATGTGTGTGTAGGAATGAAGGCAGTAGATTGGTGGCGATGATTGGCTAAGGACTGGCGAGGTAAAACTGGTAATATTATAACGAGACCAGGAACTCAAGAGGACAGTGTAAAGTTGAACTGGTTCACCAAGGAGTCAAAATAGGGGAAAGAGGAGAGAGTAGCAAGTAAAAAGGATATGGCCTGGGAGAGAACTGAGAGGTCAAAGAATGGAGGTCATAGTATAGATAAAGAGTAGAGTTTGATAAAGGAAGGCAGAGGGAGAGGTGGAAAGCCAGTTGATTATGATCAGACAGATGGATTTTGGAACTCTTAAACACGGAGGTGATGGGTGTATTTGTATGTACTGACAAGGTCATCTTTGTATGTGGTTGAGGTGGGGTAGAAGAATAGGTCAAGGGAAGTGAGTAGGTTGAGGAACTGAGTGATTAAAGTGTTTGAGGGAAAGTCAATATGTATGTTGAAGTCCCAAGCATGAAGGCAGGAGATAGGTAGGAGAGAAAGAAAAATTGTGATCTGTGTACCAAACATGTTGAAGGAATAGGAGTGACCAGGAAGTCTAGACAACAGCTATACCAGGATTTTGATTGGGTGGTGGACATAAACTGCATGAACTTCAAAGAAGGAGAGGTTACCAAGTGACAGAGTTAGGGGGAGAACCTGAAAGTGGCAATAGGGAGTGAGAACTATTTCAACTCCCCCAACCAGTGGGGTGAGGAGAATGAGTGAAATTGTAGCCAGTGCTGGAAAGGGTAGCCAAGGAGGCAATTTCATCAGTGGGGAGTCAGGTTTCAGTGACTGTTGAAAATAGAATGAATAGAAGATAAAAAGATTTAGGATGAAGGGAAATTTGTGCCTATAGAATAGGCATTCTAGAGGGCACAGTGGAAGGTGTGGGTGGCATTTGGTTGGGACTTTGGGGTGGGAAGGTTGAGTGGGGGTAGGAATAAGGAATCAGACGGTGGAAGATGGGGAATGAAGTTTAAATGATGATCTACAGGAGTTGAAAATCACTGTAATATGTAGGGTATGACCAGATGTAAGAATGTTCATCACTGAGTGGAAGGTGCTACTCCTCTTCCTAGAGGAGGCTGAAGATCAAGCAGGAGACAAGCACAGAGCAAGATGGTGCAGGAGATGGAAGACACACGGTAAGATGAGGGGTCCTGTTTCACTACTCTTCCCTCCAAAGGCTGGAGATTAGGCAAGGGGAGATGGAAGTCGAACCTGCTCAGCAGGAGATGGAAGGCCTGAGGTCAAAGGGAAGCTGGATCCTCTTCTCACATCCAAGCTGGAAAAGCAGGCTGGCAGCAGGAGATGGAAGTTCCTTTTGATGGTGCAAACAGAAGTTGTGAAGCAGGTTCCTAGTAGCCTTCCTTCAGCAGACATATGCAGCAGGAGATGGAAGATTCAAAGTCAGAGCAAGGTTTTGCTCTTCTTCTCACCTGAAGCTGGAGACCAGCAATCTTCGACGATGACAACACAGAGATTCACATCTACGTCTAAACCAGCCCTCCCACTAAAATCCAGTTTGACATTTGCAATTGCCTAACTAGATATTTCACTAGCATGTCCAAACTCAACATGTCCAAAACAAAATTCATCTTCCCCCCTAAAACCTACCCTTCCTTCAACTTCCTTATTTCTGTTCACACCATTAAATTACTACAATCCAATTACCAAATTCAAAATTTCAGAATCATCTTGAACTCTTCCCTCTGTGTATTGCTCCCTTCATTCAACCGGTTATGAAGTCCTGTCAATTTTAGCTCCACACAATCTCTCATTGCACTCCCTTTCTCTCTACTCATCCTACATCACACTTATCACACACATCAATTTCTACCTGGCCTCCCTGAAACTACTCTCTCTTTTCTCTAAGCCATCCTTTCCTTAGACACAAAAATAATACCCAGTGCCTGACATATAGATGATTAATAAATGCTTATGTTTATTGATTGATTCAAGTACAAGTCTGACCATGTAATTCTCTTGCTCAAAAATCTTTAATTATCAATTCAAAGCACAGATTCCTTGACTTAGCACCAAAGGTCAATTACAATTCAATGCCAACTTACTTTCCCACTCTTATTGTACTCCCTTTCTGGAATACAAGTTGGAAGTTTCCTCAGAAGCCTTCTAGTTCAACCTATACTTCTAAAGGAATCCTAGAACATTCCCAAATAAGTAGTGAGTCATATCTAACCTTCACTGAAGACTATCTAGGAGAGGGTATCATAGAATCACAGAATTTGAGAGCTAGAAGGGATCTCAGCTCATCTACTCCAACCCATAAAGGCAGTCCATTCCACTTTTAGCTGATCCTCACAAAGTTAACATGCTCTACATTCTGGCCAAACTCAATGACTACTAGCTATTTACTCAATTCTTTCTGCCCTCTCCTACCTTTGTGCATTTGCACAAGCCAGCACAGCTAGAATAAACTCCTATCATAAAAATCTCCACTTGCTGTAATTCTGCTCTTCCTTCAAAGCCCAAGTTGCCTTTTCCACTCAACAGGAACTGATCACTCCTTAAATATAGTACAGTATTTTGTCTAGATTTCACTCTTATTGCATTCTCCTATTATTCTCCTATTAGATAAAAAACTCCTTGAGGTAAAGGAATACTGGTAGTTGTTGGGGTTTTTTTTTTAACCCCATCTGTGGATCCCCTGCACTCAAAACAATGATATTTAAACATTTAATTTTAATTTTTAGGCTGGAAGGTACATTATAAAATAACCAACATCCTTGTTTTACAAGTAAGAAAACAGAAGTCCAAAGAAGTTATATGATTTACGCAGATTCATACATCTATACACTGAAGCAACTTTAGATGGTACAGTGGATAGGGTGCTGGGCCTAAAGCTAGGAAGACGTAAATTCAAATCTAGCCTCAGAAACTTACTAGCTGTGTAAGTAACCCTGGACAAGTTTCTTCAGCCATAAACTAGGGATCATAATAGCACCTACCTCCAAGAGTTGTCTCAAGGATCAAATGAGATAATATTTGTAAAGTACTTAACACAGCTCTACACATAGTAGGTACTACATAAAGGCTATTATTATTATTGTTTAATAGACTGTTGTGTTTGGCTGGTTATTTTATATTTATTTGCCTCCTCTCCTCAATTAAATATAAATTTCTTGACCACAGAGGCTTCTTGTATTCCCTACAATGCAAAGCAATGTTAGACATACATCAGGGACTCCTGAATTACTGAAAGAACTGGTCATAGAATATATAAATTTATAAATGGAGGGGTCCTTAGAGCTGTGGTATCAAACTCAAATAGAAACAGATCTGTGGGCTACATACTGAATTAGAAAATAACAAATTAAAATTACCTATGTTATAACGTATTCTTATTTATTGTATCAAACCTTTCCCAATTACATTTTAATCTGGAGAGCCCCATTCAGGAGTTGTCTGGTCGTGCATCTGACATGTCTACCTTACAGGTAATTTAGATCAACATTCTTTTTACAGATCAAAGTCTTGAGAATTTTTAATGATTTGGCCAAAATCATACTGGTAGTAATAGCAGCCATAATTCAAACTCAGGTCCTCAGACTCTAACTCCAATACTCTTTCTACTCTACCAAGCTTGTGCTAGGGCTCCCAGACGATTTTAACAGCAATAACATTAAGACGTTTCTTAAAAAAAAAAAAGTTGGTCATAATAAATATAACAACTGAAACTAAGGAATCTACCCTACTTTGGAAACTATTTAGAAAGCAATTTTTGTAAAGTAATCTGGTATACCATGCCAGTCAAAATCCCATCACTGACACCCTAGGCTGTTGTGACCCTGGGCAAGTACTTTAGCTTCTCAGTTTCCCCCATAATTCTCCGAGGAGAAATCTGGAAGTAACTAGTAGGGGCAGTGAACAGAGTGATAGCCTTACTTAAAGTCAGAGACCTGAATTCAAATTGCCACCTTGGACACTACCTGCGTGACCCTGGGCACGTGGCTTATACAAACCTAGCTATTATTAGAAACGGCAAAGTAGACGCTGCTGCGTGTAATACTTATAATACTTTAAGGTATGCAAAGAGCTTTGCAAATATCTCATTTTATCCTCACAACAACCTGGGGAGCTAGGCGCTATTATTATATCCATTTTACAGATGAGGAAATTGAGGCTGACAGCAGTAAAGCCACCAGGGTCGCACACGTATCTAAAGCCTCGTAATTTGAACTCAGGGCATGTTTCCCATTCAAGAGTTCCCTACCTCCAAAGAAACCAGACTACATACACACACACAAAAAAAAAAAAACCCAAAACAAGCCCCCACAACACCCCCCCCAAAAAAAAACCTGCGACGAGATTTAGACTTTTATCCCTATCACCAGGAGTTTTCTGTGCCAAAAACAAATCAATTGATTTAATGTTAATAATGGGGTAACAGTGAGGCGTCACCAAATCCAAAAAAGTTGATATTTAAATTAACAGACACCAGGTCAGGCAGGGCTGGGGGAGGGGGAAGAGGCTTCCGAGGCAAAACAGCAACAACGGCCCTGGACCTCCGCAAGCTAAAGTTTTGGGGGTGCGGGGAGAAGGGGGTCGCCCCACAAACAAAGACGAGTAAATCTAGAGTAGTTTCACACCTACACTCCTTCCTCCCCCTTCACAGGCGGACTGGGGAGGAGGCGCCGCAGGGTTGGGGATCTGGGGGCGGGCCGGGGAGGAGGGGGATCGGAGAGGAAGGACTGCGACCAGAGGGAGACAGAGGCCGCCAGTACAATCCGCGTCCGGCCCAGGGGCCCGGGGCCGACCCCCACCCCCAACTTCAGTGGGTCTTTCTGTATTCACCTCGTCCTGGTTGCCCCGCCGGCCGCGGCCTCCACCTTTCTCCCAGTCTTCTTCTTCCCCTTCCCCCTCTTCCTCCTCCTCCTCCTCCTGCCCCTGCCCCGCCTCAGGTTACATACCTCGGGCCGCCCCCGCCCCCCAGCAGCCCGCCCCCGCCTCCTCCCAGCCTCACTGACCGGCCTCTTCCCACCGCACAGCGGCTGTAGCCCCTCCTCACACAGCGCCACGCTTCCATCCTCCTTCCGGAGGCCTGCTGCCTCTGGCCGCTCTCCCTGACTCGGACTCGGCAGCCTAGTCAGCCCCATCACCCGCCGGCCCTGCTCGGGCCCCAGCCTCAAAGGACGCCGGGAAGTGTAGTTGCTACCGGCTTGAGAGCCACCATCTTGTGACGCCAACCAACCCCCGTCACCTCCACCAATCCTGTTATCCCGTTTAGAACACATGCGCAAAGACTGCCGGACGTGAGAAGTCTGGGTGGCCATGTCTGAAGCTGGTAAAGTGCCCAGAGTTCCGCTTTAAAGAGACAGAGACGACAATCTGTAGATGGAATTGAGACCTCAGGCACAGAAAGTGGCAAAAACAGAGTAATAAATAAACAATAAATAAAAAAAAAATAGACTCGCTTTCCTTCCTTTCCTAATCCCCCTAGCAATCATCGTCGAACGCAGACTCTCAGCACTTCGGCAATGGCTCCTCCTGGATGGAGTAGCGGGGGGATGAGTCCTGGGTTTTGAGGACCCGTTCCTGCTATTGGCCCGAACTGAGCAAGGCTGAAAAGGGCCGTCTCTAATCCTAGGGTCAGCATAATGATGCGTGCGGAGGCTCGTTACCAGAAAGTGGGCTACCTGACAACGAAATTTTTGACTGCAGTAATTTATGAATACCATCCACCAATGAGAGGGATTGTAATCTGTTACACAGAGGGAGCACATCCATTAATGAAAACAAGTTTGTTAAAGAAAAATGTTAACGTATCTGCCGAGCTGTAGTTTCAGGGAAGGAAAGAACCACGTCATTATTTGTAACCCTTCCCACCTAGCAGTTATATAAAGGCCTTCGGTTCTGGCGAGACTGTAAGAGGTGGCTGTGTGGTACAGTGGATAGAACGTTGCTCCTGGTTTCAGAGACTTTCTAGGTGAATTTCCTTGCATAAGTCTCTTAATCTTCCATTTCCTCAGCTGTAAAATAGGGTTAATAAATAGCACCAACCTCGAAGGATTATTGTGAGAATCAAATCAGGTAATACTTGTGAAGTGCTTAACCAGTCCCTAGGCAATTAATAAATGCTTATTTCCTGCCTTCAAGAAATAATTGTTAAACGAGTGGTTAAACATTGTAATGCTAGCATTTATACAGTTCTCTTCTAAAGTCTTTATTAAACATGTATCTCATTTGATCACAACAACCCTGTGAGGTGCTATTATTATTATTAATTGTTCACTTTTTACAGATCAGTAAACTGAGGCTGAGAGAGGAGAAAGTGACTTGACCAAGGTAACACGGCTTTTAAAGTGCCTGAGGTAGGAGTCAAACTCATCTTTCTATTAGTAGTCAATAAAACATTATTAATGCCTACTATGTGCCAGGCATTGAGCTAAGCACTAAGGGATGCACGAAAAGGAAAAAGCCAGTCTCTGGAGCTTGCTCAGGAGACAACACGTAAAGAACTGTTTATGTACAGGATAAATTGGAGACAATCGGCTGAGGAAGGCACTAGCATTAAGAGGCAACAGGAAAGGCTTCTTGCAGAAGGTGGGATTTTAGCTGAGACTTGAAGGAAGCCATAAAAGCCAGGAGGTGGAGGTGAGGAGGGATAAAATTCCAGGCATGGAGAACAGCCAATGAAAATGACCAGGTTGGGTGATAGAATACCTTATTCAAGAAACAAAGAGGCCAGTGTCAGGGCTTGAAATGCCAAAAAGGAGTTTATTTTTGGTCTTGGAAGTGCTAGGGAGCTGTTGAAGTTTATTGAATGAGTGGATGACGTGGTCAGACCTGGACTTCAGGAAAGTTAATTTGACAGCTGAATGGAGGATGAATTCGAGTGGGGAAAGACTTGAGGCAGGGAGGAGACCCAACAGCAGGCTATTTCAATAATCCAGGTATGAGCCGATAAGCGCCTACATCAGGTTGATGGCAGTGTCAGAGAAGAGAAGGGGGACATAGATGAGAGATGTTACAAAGATAGAAACAACATTTGACAATTGGTTGGCTATTGGGGAGGGACGCTGACATGATACGGAATGAGAGATAATAAAGAGTTGAGGATGGCATCTTGGTTTTGAGCCTGGGCAACTGGGAGGGTAGTATCGTCCTTCAGAGTATAGGGAAGTTTGGAAAAGGGATGGATTTGGAGGAAAAGCTAACGAGTTCCATTTTGGACATGTTGAGTTCACGATATCCACAGGGCATACAATTTAAGATGTCCAATAGGCAAGAGGCTAGGACTAGATTAGTAGATTTGGGAATTATATGCATAGAGATGGGTAACTGAATCCATGGGAGTCAATGAGATCACCAAGTGAAATGGTATAAGTGGACAATCCAAGCCCAGCATTCTGTCTACTGCAATACCCAGGAACTGGGGTGGGGTGGGGGGGAGAACTATTGTAGTGAAAAGAAAAGGAAATGAGGAGAATTATAGGGTTTGAGAAAGCTTGGTGCTAAAAAAGGGAATGGGGGGAGATTAGATACTTCATATATTTGCTTGCTGCTTTTGCGGATTATAGAAATGATGCATTTGAAATAAAAATGTTTTTCATTGTATGTCTTTTGGTTCTTACTACCCTGTTCTCTAATTGTACCAATTTAGAGACTGATTATATCTTATTGGTTGGTTGTACATAATATTGCCTTATTCATTGTTTCAAAAGGCTAGGTCTTATCTACCCAACCAAATTATAAGTTCTTTCCTGGCAAGGGTTCTATTTTCACATTATTTTCTTTCTTATTCTATAAGTGTCTAGCATTGTTCTAGACACGAAAAACACTTTTTGTGCACTTAATTTGGTTAAGGAGTGTTGGTATTATTATAGAGATTATTATCTTTGTGGGACCAAAAGTTAACCAATGTTCCTTTCTATCACATACACAAAAATTTAATTAGTAATGCAAGTCATTATTGTATTTACTCAATATGATCCTGCTTTCGATTCTACTTTTTTTGGACAGATTTCTGATTCATAAAAAGCTTGAATTTTTAATTCAATTCAATCTGATTCCACAAACATTTATTAAATGGCTGCTATGTGACAGGTGCCATTCTAGGAAGTGAAATACAAAGACAAAAATAAAACAATCTCTACTCTGAAGGGGCTGATATTTTGTTGGGGAATACAATATGTACGCACCTAAGTAAATACAAAGTTATTTTTGAGAGAGTGTAAAGAAGTGTGTGTGTGTGGGAAAGACAGGCCTTGTTGATGGCGCAGGTGGCACATGGGCTCAGTCTTGAAGGGAGCTAAGGATCCCAAGAGACACAAATAAAAATAGGGAGCATTCCAGGTATGGAATGCCTGTGCACAGGCACTGACAGAAGAGGTAGAATATTATGTATAGGCAATAGCAAATAGTTCAGTTTTGTTTGAACACAGAGGTTGTGTTTGGCTTGGAAAGATAGGTTGGAGCCAGATTGTGAAGGGTTTTATTTTATCCTAGAGGCAATAAAGAACCACAGAAGCTTTTTGAGAAGAAAAATGGCATGATCAGACACGTGCTTTACTTAGGAATATCAATTTGTTAGGTGTGTGCAAGATGAATTGGAAAAGGGAAAGAATGGAGGCAGGGGGATCAATTAAGAATCTATTGAAATAGGCCCAGAGAGAAGTGATAAGGCCTCAAGTAAGGCTGGTTGTTACAGTGTAGAGTAAGAGATGAATGTAGGGCATATTGTGGAGATAGAATCAACAGGACTTGGAAACTGATAAAGAAATAAGGGGAGGAGTGTCTAGAGAAAAGAAGTCAGATGTGGTCCTGGGTGACTTGAAGAATGGTGGTGCCCATAACAAAATTAGGGGAGTTAAGAAAGGAGAGAAGTGTGTGTGTGTCTGTGTGTGTCTGTGTGAAGGTAAGAGAATGGGTTTTGTTTTGGGCATGGTGAATTTGAAGTGATTATGCGATATCCAGTTGGAACTGTCCAATAGGTATTTGGTCATGAGGGACTCTAAAGTTCAAGGAAGAGACTACAGATCTGACTGCCATCTTCATAAAGAATAATTGCATCCATGGGAACTGATAGTCATAGAAAGAAAGAGAAGAGAAGTCCCAGGATGGAGTTTTGGACAACATTCCCAGTGGATTGTAGGAATGTACAAAGAGCTGGAGAAAATATCTGATGGGGGGCAGAGGCTTCCAGGGTTCCCCTCTACTCAAGCTCAGAGGATTGAGAATTAATGAACTATTGCTCTCCAGGGTCAAGGGGGAGATTGTAAAATCTCAAAAGATGCAACAAGTATGTTCAAGTACCCGTACAGTAGCCATCAGGACCTTCGGAGAACTCCCAACAGAGAGAGTTGGAATTCTGCTGCTTCTAAGAGGGGGCAAGAAGCTGCCACCCCTGATATAACCTGCATGCCTGAACCATGACTAAGAAATACAAAGCATGAAAGGATGTCGAGGTATCAAAATAACGGAGACCATTGATCAAGGCTGAACAGAGCATTAGCAGGGAGCCTATCAGTATGTGCTACTCTTTTGAGAACAGAGCTAGTGGTCCCTATGTTAGATGTTTCCCTTCTCACCTTCCCATTCTCTCAAAGGAGAAATTAGTATCTCCAGGACCATCTCTCCATTCTTGCTTCTGTTAAGAATCTATTCTCTTTCTGTCTTCACATGAATTTTTTTCAGGAGAAACATCACAAATAGGGAGAGAAAGTAGGAATTGAATTAGCCGGTGGGGCCAGTGTGTTCTGTCATTACAGATGATTCCTCCAAGGGTTCTCACTGTAACCGTTAGCATCCTGCTTGGTCTCTATGCAAGTTGGCATATCTGGAGGAACTCGATTCTCAAAAGAGGAGAGCAATGGCCAAAAACCCTCTAGAAAGTGGCAGCCCAAGGGAAGGGGAAAGGTGAGGAACTGGATATCAGTGGAGGGAGGAGAGTCAGGGATGTCAGCATCTTGGTCAAAGCTATGATTGCCCTAGCTCTGTGGTTTAGAGTTAGGTCTTTAAAATAACTATAGAATGTTAGAGATAGACTGGACCTTAGAAAATGTCTAGTCCATTCCTCTCTTTACAGATGAGGAAACTGAGGCCCAACAAGGATAGTGAGGGGCAGAACAGGGGTGAGAATGGGGATTCTGTCTCTCACTTTAGTATTTGCCACACAACTTCACTGCTGTTCTCTCGTATCACCTTTTGAAAATGTGCTTTTGTGTATCATTCATTTTTTACTTTTTTTTTTTCCAATTAAGCAAGCATTTATTTTCTTTTCCTCCCACCTCTCTAGAGGCTACTAGGTGGTGCGTTGGATAGAGTGCTGGGCCCAGAATCAGGAAGACCGTTCAAATCCAACTTTAGACACTCAGCTGTGTGATCCGTGGCAAGTCACTTAACTTTTGTCTGCCTTAATGATAACTGCTAACGTTTATATAGCAGTGCCAGGCACTGTCCAAAGTGCTTTACAATAATCATCTCCTTTGATCAATTTCCTCCATTGTAAAGTGAGGGTGATAATGGTACTTAGCCCACAGGGCTGTGAGGATCAAATGAGATAATATTTGTAAAGTGCTTAGCGCAGTGACTAGCATATAGTAGGTGCTTATTAAGTGCTTGTCCCCTCTCCCCTCCCTGCCCTCAACTAAACAAAAAGAAAAACAAATATGTGTAGTCAAGCAAAACAAATCCTTACATAGTCTATTTCCAAAAAAAAAAATCCAAAACACCTGTTGTAATTCTGCATCCTAAGTTCTATCACCTCTTTATTAGGAGGTGGGTAGCATGTTTCATCATCCACTCTTTGAAATTGGTTATTGATTGCATTGATCAGAGTTCTTAATTAACAAAATTGCTTTTCTTTACAGTATTGTTGTTATTATATAAATGGTCCTCCAGGCTTTGCTTACTTCACTCTCCAACAGTTCATCCAAGTGTTCTCACATTTCCCTTCTGGATCCTTTATGCAGAAGGGTCATAAAGCCGGATTGGTCTTCCTACGAGCATCTGGGCCTTGGCTGCATTTCTTCTGCCCAGCTGGCTTTCCATTGTACCGCCTCAGGCTCCAGTACTCAGGGAACCAAGTCAAGATCCTTCTATCATTAACTCTGGTGTCAACAACATACCGTGTCAACAATACTTTAGGTACTAGATGGGAACAGACGCTGTTCTGTAGATTTACAATATAAATAGAAAGACAGGAGGTCAGGATGCCGAAGTAGCAAGAAGATAAACAACTTTGCTCAATATTTGTTGTCTCTCATGTTCAGGGACAAAAATCACACTTGCCTCTATGGTTTTTTTTAAAATAGTTTTTTTTAAATAGTTCTGAGCACATTGTCAGCTATTCACAGATAATAACAAAAGAGGCTGCTGTTTTCTACCTCCAATGTCAGAATATAACATAATGAAAGGGAAATGTCAAGCATAAGAAACTACAATGCGGGAACCTAATATTAAAGAGGATTTAGTACTGGATTTGCATCTTCATTTAATGCTAAATGAGTCAGTAGGTTCTGGGGGTTTTGATGTTTCACAAGCCACTTAGTTCTTTCTACCTAAAAACAACTGGCATTAGATTTCTCCGTTATCCAGCCTACTACTAAGAAGCAGCCTTTTTAAGTACAAAAATGTTTTGTGTTTTTTTAAAGTTCTTTCCAAAAATGTGAGGTCATAAGATAGGTAACTTTTGGGTGAGCTTTTTTATTGTACAGATTAGTTAAGGAATGTAGCTATTAAAGTATAGTAAACTTCCAATTATTCTTTGAGTAATGGCATTAATATAGATAATGCAAAATAACAATTAAGAATCAGTAAATATTTATTAAAAACCTAGTATATGTAAGTATAACAATAATGCTACTTGCCACTACTGTGGCTGTGAAAGGCCAATAACACCAGCACACAGGAGGGCTACTAGCACAGATTCTTTGATCTACTTTTCTAAGGAAAGCAACGTTAAGGAGTTAATAATCTTATTTTAATTAAACATACATATATCATTCACTTGGTTTAGGGGAAAAAGTCAGCACCCTGAACTTCAGAGCAAATACAAACAAATTACAAACAGAGAAAATATAAACAGATTAACAGACAGGCTTTTGTCTGACCATAACAATACATAAACAGTCACCAGAGAGAGAAGCACCAACACCTGAGTTTGCAAAGCCGGGGTTCTCCTTGACAATGGCTACCCAGAGTGTGGTCTGGACAAGTCACACAACACTGTTCCAGTGAGTGAGAGCCTCAAGCAAAATGCTGATCTCAGAGTATATATACTCTTCCTCAGGGTCAGAGGGTGTCACTATCATGTGACTCAAAGTTTTTCAACTTAGGCTTTCTTGTGACTTAAGCAGGGCATCAAAGACTCTGGATTCAGCGAAAGACTCTTGATTGAAACAAAGGCAAGACTCCATCAAAGGCACTCAATGGCTTAATGCTGAGAAGCACTCAAACAAAAAACAACCAAAAGTCCCACCCTGCTTGGCATTACAGTGAGACAATGTGCAAGTTGCCATGGACAACCAAAAGAATTATAGGAGTGGTCCATCCTTCATGATACTTTAAATGTAGTGGCCTTAGGAATGGTTTCCATCAGATTTACCTCCATTCAACTTTAGCTAAAAACAAAGCCCATTCTTCAAGCATGTGAGAGCCAAAGAGAAAAGGGAGGTGTTGCTCTCTTGCCAGAGAGTGAGGTGTTGATTTGGAATTCAAAATTGAAAAACACACAAAATGAAAAAGCAAGTAGAAGGGACAGTCAAAAGTAGAAGGATTTTCAGTCCAATCACAAGTCTAAAGATAAGATTTGTAAACAGCAGAAGACTAAGAAATAGTGTGTTGTAGCATAGTGGTTCTCAAATATTTTGGTCTCAGGATACATTTACACTCTTAAAAATTATTGAGGACCCCAAAGAGCTTTTGTTTGTATGGTTATGTCTCTTGATATTTACCATATTAAAAATTAAAGTATCTCAGTAGTGTTATGAATATTATGAAAATGATTTTTACATCAAGTACCTCCTGAATGGGTCTTGGGTACTCTCGGGGATCTGTGGACCACACTTTAGGAACTACTGTTATGAAGGAAAAGAGCACTCAATATGAAGTCAGAGTTGCTTAGTATCTGTGTGACCTCAGATAAAGTACTTCTTGTCTCTGGGCCTTGATTTCCTTAAAATGAAGGAACTCTAAAGCCCTTTTTAGCTTGGAATGATTTAATCCTCCAACATCCAATAAAGTACAATGCAAAGAGCTAAATTTACTTGTGCATACATGGTGTTGAAAGAGCTGTTTTTCATGCATTGGTCATTTCAGTCACATCCAGCATCTATAGCATCAAAATATTTGCATCTCAGTATTGGAAAGAACTTGAAGCTAAACGACTAGAAGGTAGCTAATCTAATGCTTCACGGAGAGCATGAACATCCTCTAAAATTCCCTAATGATTCTAATGGAGAGCTCACTACTTCAAAAAGCAACACCTTCATTTGAATTTGGTTTTTGATATATTTTGCTTTTATATCACCCTCATTTCTGAATATCCTTCTTCTCTCCCCCCTCCAATGGGTTTAAGCTTGCAACAAAGAATAAAAAGAAAGAAAGAAAGAAAGAAAGAAAGAAAGAAAGAAAGAAAGAAAGAAAGAAAGAAAGAAAGAAAGTAGGTCTGCAAAAACTGATCAGTCCATCAGCTTGAGCCATCAGCATATACAACATTTCATACCTTTAGTTCTCCACCTCTGCAAAGAAGGGAGAAGCATTTTCCAATATTTTCTCTGGAGACAAATTTGATTATTGTAATTAGGCAGAGCACTCAAAGGAATTTTTGTTTGTTGTTATTTTTTCCCTTTACATTGCTGTAATCACTATGTATGTTTCTGATTCTGTTTTGTATCCTTTTCATACGTCTTTCCATGTATTTGTGTCTTTCATGTTCATCATGTAAACGAATAAATGAATGTGAAATAGGGGTCTGGCACAAGTGTAGACCCCATCACCTCGCTGAGATTTCATCTTTAGGTGGAGGTTGCTATGGAGCTGCTTCTTCTAGAATTGAGATGACCAGAGCACACGTGGACATTCTGTAATTGGCTCTAGTTGGCTTCTTCAAATAGGCCTGAGTTGGCACTTCTAGGGATCTCTCTTTGCTGCATTTGTATTTGGGAGACTGAGGTAACCCCTTAGCTCACTGCCAATGAGATCACACAGTAAGGGGAGAAAGGCCTTAGGGCCTCCTTTTCTCCATTCCCCCAGGCCATATGGTCCCCAAGAGACAAGTCAGGGTCCTTGGCTTTTTTGTTCCGCTGTATCTGTTCTAGGTATAGGGAGTAAGGTTTCTGACCTCGGGAGTTTCAAAGTCTGGAACCATAATTACAGGAATCTGGGATTCTAGGAATCTAGGCTTGATGTTGTAGCCAGGCCAACAGGAAGACTTTGAGAAGAGTCATCTGGAGTGAACGTCAGGGTTTTATCCTAGCAGAAGCTGGTAATGTTGAAGAGAAAAGATTTGTCCAGGACTGTGTTGGAACCACCTTGTGAGAGTCAATTGTTAAATTTTCAGTCGTAGCATTTACACCATGGAAATCAGCAAACCTATAAATTAGGGTATTATTTATTGTTTTGTTGCTTGTCTAGACTAAAAAGTGACAGGGAAAAATGTTAATTATGTTAATTAAGCTTAAAAGTGTGTCCTGCAGTATACTTCTGAACTCTCAAGTCAGTTAAACATTTACTGGCACATTGCTTATGATCTCAGCCATTTTGCTACAGATGACCCTGATGCATGATAGGCTATGCCAGAAGTGCCATCATCTGTGTTATGTCCCTGATGTTTCTGGCACTGCATTGCCTCATTGACTCACTGGATCATCATCACCACTTTTCAGTAGGAGGCCCTCTATGAACTGGGAAGATGTGGCATCAGCCACCATACAGACCAGATCACTGAGATGGGAGACTTGAACTTTTTGAGGGAGGAGGAAGGGAGAAAGATCTTAGAATTTCTAACTTTTTTGTTCTTCCACATTTTCCTCTTTTTTATTTCTGCTGACTCTTAGGAGGAGAGGGATGTAGCTTTTTTTCTTCTTTTCTTTTCCTCTTAGTGCTGCCTATACCAGGGAGATTGTCCAGTAAAAAATCTGAAATCACAGTAGCTGGTTCTCTGGAAAAGTGGTGTCAAACTCAAATAGAAACAGAGGCCACTAAACAATACATAAGGACCCTTCTGGGAAGCACATTGACTTAGAAAACTATATCTTGCATTTTCTATGTTCTATTGTATTTTTATTTAGGTTGTTGAATATTTCCCAATTACATTTTCATCTGGTTTTGAATACTCAGAGTGTTACAGAGATGTTTTTGATACCTCTCTATTACCTCCTTTAAAAAAATTACTCAGCACCCCCCTGGAAATCTACTTTCTTTAACCCTTTAATGTTTTTTTTTAATCTACATCATTTCAAACTACTACCTCCCCACTTGGGTCGTTCCAGCGCCCCCCAGGGGGCGGTATCACCCACTTTGGGAACCTGTGCTAGATCTTTAGCACTTTGCCATCATAGGGGTGGTATGTGATAGGATCAGAGTTCCCCCATTTCCACGAAAAGGGGTTTATTTACTTTTCTCTAAAAGACAATAAAGTTGTTCCTGAGATGTGATTGGCCTCTGCTTGCCTTAATGCAGCTCCCTGATCACCTAAAGGTATTAAAAACCCCATTCATGTGGAGTCTAACCCAGTGGCAGGATAAAGCTTGTTCGCACCGGTTCAGTAGAACCAGTACCTAATTTTAGGTTGAGTTCGTTAACCGGTTTTTAGGGGGCGCCTGCCACATGAGGGGCAGGAGTGGCTCCTTGGCTTGGTTCAGTGGAGAACCGGTTGTTAATTCATTTGAATCCCACCACTGGTCTAACCCCCTCTGACTTGATGGATTTCTGAAGATTACTCGAGTCACCTACCCTGCCCTGCTAACCCCGTGAGTTTCCATATGAAGACAAGGGAGCTATGTCCAGAGAAGCTAAGGTCCACTGTATTCTTGCTGCATATTCTTGCTGTATTAGGGCAAACTCCTTTTGTTAACTGTTTAATGATTTATGAGTGCCTCATTTTGACCCAATATCAAACCTAAACCAACAGAGTACTGAGGTTAATCTTGCCCCTAACAAAGCCCCTTCCAGCGGTTACTTGAATACCTGGGGAAGCGTTTTTTTTTAGATGGGGTGATACACAGCTAGTTTCAAACTAACAATCTTGACTCAAGGAAGCCATTTGGGAAGGCTTTATTTATTATGACACACGTTATAGGTACACTAGGCCTTAGAGGAGATAGTACAAGGGAAGTCACAAATACAAGGCCTGCATTTACAGTCTAGTTGAGGAAACCGAGGCAACAAAAAAAAGAATACTGAATAAAAAGTATAAAATAATATAGTGAAAACTTAATCTATAGAGGGCGCTAGGCAGAAATGTCAGGCAGATATGAAGACGAGCATTTCAGCAGGGGTGGATAGGTATAAATATTCCAAAAGCTCAGAGCTGAGCAAATCTTCTAATTTTATATTATTAGTATAAAACTGATTTTTCCCATTCTCATTTTATTAGCAAAAAACTATATATTTTGTAAAATATTACAAAAATGACCCATACAAAATAAAAATTATTTCTGTTCTTTCTACTAAAATAGAACCTTGGAAAATAATAGATTATGGTGGCTACATGAAACCTACTTATTTATATCAAATCCAAGCTGAGGTCTCTCTCATATTCCACACATGCATGCTACCCTCTTTAGTTTTTGTACATCACACTCTACTTCCAAATTCTGGAATCAGTGCCCTCAGAACCAAACCAAACAAGTCTCTGAACAAAAATATCTGAGGTTGTCATGGTGACATTAGTTTTTTTCCTTGCAGAACCTTTTTGACTACTGCAGTAATTTTCCAGCCATAAACTCCTATTTTTCATGTAGCTGAATCTGTTTTTATAAAAATAGCTTATATTTCTGTAGTGCTTTAAGGGTTATAAAAAATTTTCCTCACAATGGTCCTGCTTAGTAGAATTGTATATGTTATTGCCTCATTTTACAGATGGGGAAACTGAGGCTTAGAGAGGTTAAGAGATTTGTCCAAGGTCATATAGCTAGTAAGTATTAGAGCTGGGATCTGACTTCAGATCTGGTGCTCTTTTTATTTAATGAGGCCTGGTATTAGAATTTGGTCTGAGGGAGGGCATAGATATTAAGTATTTTTGTCATAACTGAGATATATTTCATTAAAAGGAAGGAATTATATTTAATAAGATTATATTTCACTAAAAGTAGAAAAAAATTCTAGATCAGAATATCCAGATTCCTTTCTATCTGTGTGATTTAGAGAAAGTCATACAGTTTCTTAATCTATAAAATCTAACAGTTGAAATAAATCAGGCATTCTTAACCTTTTTTTGTGTAGTGAGCCCCTTTGGCAACCTAGTAAAGCCTCTGGATTCCTCAGATTAATGCTTTTTCAATGCATATAATAAAATACATAGTGATATAAAGGAAATATTCTGTTGACATAAATATATAATTTTTCCATTGAAGTTCATGGACCCCCTGAAATCCATCTATAGACTCTTAGATTAAGAACCTCTAAAATAAATGATCTCAAAGGTCTCTTCCAGCTCTAAATGTTATGAAACCTATAGTCTTCAGTGGGAATAAGGTATGCCCAAGCACTGTCCTAATAGTCATTCTTTTACTCAGAAAGTGAAAGGCTTTTTAACTGTGATGGTTAAGGAATCAGTTGTCAAAATCAATTGGGATATCACAATGTATAACTGAAGGCGAGTTACAGAAGAAATAGGAAACATAATCCCTGGCCTCAGAAGGCTTACAATCCAACAAGGGAGGTAGCCACCCCCCACCTCTACCCCCCTCACCACACACACATTTGAGAGAGCATGTGGAGTAAGGAAGGGATCCTAATCAAACTAGGTGAGACTTAGGCTTTGGAGCCAGAAGTTAAAAGTTAAATTCTTGCTTCTGTCTATGTGAGTTTGTTGTTGTTATGTTTGTCCTCAGGACCATGACATTAAGGAAATGATAACATGACTTGCAGTTGACTTTGATTTGAGTGAGGAAGGGCTGTGCAAGTTGACCAGCCTCATTTTCTCCTCCAGAGCCACCTGGGTCCAGTGGCCAGATATTCATTAGGACTACTGGAGAAGGCCCAGGATGCAATGGAAGACCCTGGCCCTTTTAGGCTAAGGCCTTCTCACTTTTAGTGAGGTAATGCTCATTTCAATGAACAGGCCTCTTAAAGAAGTGAGTCAAGGGATAGCGCCTTTAATTAAAAGAAAAAAAAAATCAAACTGGGAGAGGAAGACCCTCAGGGTTGCTGGTCAAAAGAGAGTTATTATTGACTTTCACTCTGAGCCAAGAGGGCCCAAAATATAGCCATTAAGTGGAGCTTGGGCGGGGACCTATTGTGGTCCAATCTATTAGACAAACTACTTAATCTCTGTGGTCATCAATTTCCTGAAAATGAAAAGGTTGGAGAAAATGTCTTTAAATTCTCTTCTAGCTCTAAGTCTATGATCCTATGAGTAAGATTCATGGTGAAGTTTTTGTATTTTGAGAAAGGTTTTGAAGAAAAGGACTTAGATTGACAAAGAACAGTTGGGAAGATATCGCTGAAGGGACAAGGAAGACACAGATGTAGGGCACCAGATATTTGGGTGGTGTGGGGGTATGTGGCAAACAGGTTTATTGCATATAAAACATTGTGTTGTCTACATGTGAACATATATACATATATATTCATGTAAAATCCAAACTGAGATGTCTCTCAGAGAGAGAGGGTGCTGCTCTATATCTGAGGTTGGCCTGACTCTTGTTTAATTATGATCTGGCCCTCTTGGATAGGCTATTATTGTAAGCAGTCACTTTGAGAGTTTGGAGCTAGCCTTGGGATTCTTAGAGGACACTGCCTCACATTTTTTTATAATCCAACCTCTGACTTTGTCAGTGTAGGGAGCCAGCTCCTGGTGAAGAATCCCCTCTACCAATGCAGATCTGCACCTTTTCTGCAGCTTCTAATCTTAAGGAGCTGCTTGGGATACTAAGAGGTTAAGTGATACACCCAAGGTCATACAATTCTGAAGTTACTTTACTCTCGTGCAGTCTAGGTATGTCTGTTTCTAGACAGACCAAGAAAGTTTTAGTTTATACACAAGACCCTAAATCATTCCAGGTCTGCCTAGAAACAGACTCGAGTCTCTCTGGGATGCTTACTAGGTACTAGGGATATGTGTAATATGGTATCCCATAGCTCAAACTCTTTGCGTTAGCATAAATCTCTTCCAATTTCTGTCAGCATTTAGGCCAAAAACTTCAGAATCAATTTAAATGAGGTGTAAAGGAGGTTCTTTAATCAAAGTTGATAGAATTATCAGGGCAATTAGCCTTTGGCTGGCTGAGAGATTGGCCTTTATGGCCCTTGAAAAGCAGTTTTCCAGCTTTGGAGTCAGTTGATTTTTGGAATTGAGAGAGGAACCAGCCATGGAAGAACTTAGCTCTTGAGAAGGAATTACTCTTTGCCTTTTTCTCTTGTATCTTGTTGGGGGTGGGGAGAAAGGTACAGTAGAAGAGAAGGGGATGAAGAATTCTCTCTCCTTTCCTTCACTGGCAATAGCATCTTGCAGTAGAGTAACTTGTCCAGTAGACGCCACTGTACCCAGCATAGAACAAGCTCAGAAGGTCTGTCAGCTTAGTCCAGCTGAGCTGCAGAGGAGTAGGCCAAGGTAGCCCAGAAGAATATAATGCCCCGCAGAGACACTATACCCAGGGGAAGCTGCATAGGGACAACCATGAGGAGAAAAAGGACATCAGGACCCAATAGTTCTAGAGGTGTGAGTTTTTGTGGCCACATGTATTTCTTTTCTATTAGTATACCCTGTTCACCCTTCTTAATGGTGCTCTGAGGGTGCCCCAAATTTATGAAAAAAGGAAAGAAGGAAGGAAAGAAAGAAGGAAGGAAGGAAGAAAAAGCATATATTGTGTATTTGCCAAGAAGTGTGCTAAGTGCTAGGGATACAAGTACAAAGAAATGATACAGTCCATTCTCTCAAGGAGCTCATGTTCTAACTGGAGAAGAATTAAAAGAATTCAGCTTCAGAGTGGGTGGAAAGTCCCAGATCTCTTAGTGTAGTGTCCTTATATATTAGTATAAGGAAAGGATTGTTTTGTATTAAATTAGGAGTTGGCCTCTACTTTTGTTTTATTTATTCTGATTTTTTGAAGTGATAGGAAAACTATTTCCTTATTCTACTTTGGTGGAAATAGAACAAAGAGAAGGGCAGAGAAATGAGATAGAGTAGGTAGAAATTTGGGCAGAGCATTCAATTCAACTCAACAAACATTTACCGAGTGCCTGCTATGTACAGGTAGGTGGCACATTGGATAGAGTGCCAGGCCTGGAGTCAGGAAGAACTCTTCCCCAGTTCAAATTCAGCCTCAGACACTTTGTAGCTGTGTGACCCTGGGCAAGTCACTTAACCTGTTTGCCTCATTTTTCTCATCTGTAAATGAGCTGGATCTTTGCCAAGAAAACCCTGGATGGGATTATGAAGAACCGGGCACAATTGAACAACAGCTGTATGTGGGGCGCTGTGCTACCGTTCACTAAGATTTTATTTTAACCTGACCTACGATTTCATTAGCATAAGGAATCTCTCCTGAGGAATTCCCTGTCCAGGGCTGAGCAGATCAACCCCTCCCTCTGCATTTCTGGTTTAGACTAGGAGGATTGCCTGGGAGGCACTCCCTCCTTAAGTGATTTGCCCAGCGTTACACAGTCAGTATGTATATAAGGTGAAACCGGAACCCAGAGAGGGCAACTCTCAAGACACTATGCTCTCTACCTGCCTTAACTTTCCTTGTGTCATGGATGCCTCTTGCAGTTTGATGAAGCCTATGGATGGACCTCTTCTCAGAACATTTCAACTGCATAAAGTGAAACAAATGGAATTACAAAGGAAATAAATTATATTAAAATATTTGTCAAAATATTAAAAATGAATTTGTGGCATGGTAATATATCTAATGTGCTATCTGTAACAGCTCTACTATGATATGAAAATATCTCTGATTTTGTGACAACTGGTGACAAAATTACAAGTACTGCTAATACTGCTGTATTTTGTTGTTTATATTCATAAGCAAAGGGAATCTCAGTTAGAGATTGAAAGAAAATAAAGAAGTAAATTTTTTCCCATCCAAGTTCACAGACTCTTTGAAATCTATTTATAGATCCTAGGATAAGAGCTCTTGCTTTGTAGAATTTAATAATACAGAGATGAAATTGAAAGTCCCTACCCTAAAGGAGCTTCTATTCTACTAGAGCATACACATACAAAGCATACATCTTGAATGGAAAGGCTATAACAGCTAAGGGGAACTGGAAATGACTCTTGTAGAAAGCAAAGCTTGGGCTAAGTCTCTAAGAAAACCAGGGCTTCAAGAAACAGAGATATTCCAATCCATCCTTCATTCAGTGTCAAAATGGTCTTCCTAAAACACAGGTCTGATCATATCACGCCCCTCCCCGTTTCCCATTCAATATGTAAACTTCAGTAAGCCCCTATTTCCTCCAAGAGCAAATGGAAATACCTCTGGCTTTCAAAGTCCTTTATAACCTGGCTCCTTCCTATTTTGGTTTTTCTTCTTATACTTTATTCTCTCTGAGTACTCTGTAATACAGTGACAATGGCCTCCTTGTTTCTTGAACATTCTTTCTCCTGATTATGAGCATTTTCACTTGGTGTCCTCTATGCCTAGAATTCTTTCCCTCTTCAACTCTGCCTCAGCTTCTCTGGCTTCCTTCAATCTCAACTAAAGTCCCAATTCTGCAAGAAGTCTTTATTAGTGCTAGTGCCACCATCCTGAGACTGCCACTAATTTTCCTCATGTATACAATTTGTTTGTAGTTGTTTGCATTTTTTCCTCCATTAGACTGTGAGCTCCTAGGAGCAGAGACTTTTTTTTTGCCTTCCTTTGTAGTGTCAGTCCTTAGCATACTGCCTGACATATCATAGGTGCTTAATAAATATTAGTTGACTGACTTCATGGAGTCACCCAGACCTCAAGGTCCCTGATCCCTTCAGGAGACTTCATAGATCTTGGGGAAACAGCTCCAGGCCCCCTTAGTTGGCAGGTCTCTTTTCCCTCAGAATTGTTTTGTCAACCCCTCCCTAGAAAGGGCTTGAAATCATTGAGAGATGTCCTACTTTCTAATAACAGAACTCTAACTATGGTGATTATGAATTTACCTGGAAGAAAGGAGATTTCTTAGCCAATTTAGTAGCAATCTTAAGTCCCCGGTTGAAAGGGAGAAGCATCCTCTGAATAGATGACTCTCAAAGGGCAAACATTTGATACTATGATGGACTCCCAAGAAGGGGAAGGTTTAGGTGGGCAGGCCAGGAAACACTGAGTGGGTGTCATTATGGGGAAAGCCTCTGTATCAACTCAGGCTAGACTGTGTGCAAGAGACTTATGACCTCTTAGCTACTTTACTGTAGATGACCATGACCCATGATAAAAAAATCAGCAACTAATGGAAGTGTCATCATGTGTATTATGACCCCAATATTCCTGTACTATACCTGCTTATTGTTACCATCTTACCTTAGGAGACTCATTGTGAACTTAAAGATTTGGCATCACCTACCACATTGCTAAGAACTGGGTTTTGCTTCTTCCAAAGGGAAGAGGCAAAGCCAAGGTCTTTATTCTCTTCCCCGTTTTTGGTCACTCCTTCAGTGAGCTGTCAATTGTGTCTGTTTTGTTTTTGCTGTCTTTTTAGTTTAGTGGGGTTTTTTCCCCCTTTTTTAGTATTGCATATATTAGGATCCTTGAATCTGAAGGATTAGGATTGTCATTTAAAAACCTTACAATGATTTAAATGGTAGATAATTCTCTGTATGATCCTCAGGATCTTGCCACCAAGGAGCGAGATGTGATAGGATCATTTCCTTCTGGGGTTCTATTTGATTTTCTCATGGTTATTTTCTTAAGAAACAAGGAAGCTATCTTTAAGGCTTTATGGGCCCAGGGGGTTAAGGCCCAAACTGCAACTCCACTGAAACAATGGTGTTTTCTGGTTCTATTATCATAACTTCCTGGTCTCTTAAGGGCATAAAAAAGCCCACTCATGTGGAGTAAGGACATTTTAGACTTGATGGATGTCTTGAGTATATTCTATGCTGTGACTAAGTAAACCTCTTTTTGTTAACTGTTGAATGCCCTGCAAGTTCAATATCAAATCTAAATTACCAGAGGATTGGCCTGAGTTAGGTCCAGACTAGTTTACCCTCACATCTTACAAACTTCATCAATATTCTTTTTTCCTTAATTTTTCTAGACTGATGAATTCTCATCTTTTTAGTTTGGAAAGATCAAAATTATTATTACCTTGAGTTTTGACTGTATTGATTGTACAATGTAATTGATTTTATGCTGTATTGATTTTTATAATTGATTCTGCATCTGCCTAAAGCCACATTTCTATGTCCTTGAGTTGAGCTCAGGAATTTAGCTTTCCTTCTGAGTTAGTTTATAATTAAGAGTTATAATTAAAAGAAAAGTAGTTATCTTTCTTTTCTTGGAGGGGGGAAGGCAGGGCACTTGGGGTTAAGTGACTTGTCCAAGGTCGCACAGCTACTAAGTGTGTCAAGTGTCTGAGGCCAGATTTGAACTCAGGTCCTCCTGACTCCAGGCCTGGTGCTCTACTCACTGCACCAACTAGTTGCCCCCAAGAAAAGTAGTTGTCTCTTATATCTGTAGCTTCTAAGATACTTCCAGGACATCTGTTTGTTATCTTCAAGCCCCACAAGTTAACTTGATACCATTCCCATAGGATATATCATTTGTCTTTGCCTGTACTTGTACTATTAGGGGAGCTTTTATCTCTTCCAAGGAGACAAGAAGTCTGGTAGCTTTGATCTCTTAGCAAATCTTATAAGGTGTGGATGAATCTCATAAAACAAGTAACATTTCTTAGTTGTCAGAGAGGGATGTTTGCTAACCCTCTTTCCTTGATGTAACTAGTTATATTGTGCCCACTTCCATGATGCTTTCTACCCTGTAACCAATTGAATTGTCTTCCCCACCTACCCAATTCTGTTTTTTGTTCTCTTGTACTTCCCAAAACTATGACAGCTAGTAAGCCCTACCTTGGTTATTGAGATGCCATAGACCCAGTTTATTGGTTACTGCTAGCCTACCTAATAAATTGATCATGCTTGGAATCTTGTTCAGTTTACCTTAATTTTCATATATAATAAGTTTGTCCTTATATAGTAGCCCTTCCAATCCCTTAATTATTCTAGTTGTTCTTTGTAACTTCCCTGATAGAATGTAAACTTCTTGATGGCAGGGTCTCTTCAGTTTTGTTTTTATATCCCCAGTACCTAGAATAGTGCTTATCATATAGCAGATGCTTAATAAATACTCAATTAACAAATCAATTGAGTAGTACCTTCGACCCCGTTACATATTAAATGAGGGGGAAGTAACTACAACTAAACAATACCTAAGGTGTAGTCTAGTATCTGTATAAGGGCAGGATACTGCTTCCTATTCAGTTTCTAAATTAAAATTATTTTTATATGCACATGCAGTTAAGATTCTTAGCCCAGTATGATTGTCTTACAGAGAGAGGATTTATCTAAGTTCTCTCTTGGTGGTTCAGGCTGATAATGGAAGCAGGACATGGGTAAGAAAGAATAGAAACGGTGGTAGTATCCTTTCTCAAAACAATATAGGCACTATCATTCTGAGTCTGTTCAATGGTTCCTCCAGTTCAATATCATTTCTGATGGGACCACTTTGGGATGTTTCATGGCAGACTGTGGTAATTCTTTATTGCACTGTTTTCCAAAGATTAAGAATGAGTTCAAAATAGCCCTACTTTCTCCATAATTACTGATCATGGAAGTTAACCATGAATTTATTTAACTAAATTTTGATGTAATTTTTAATTTTCCAGCGCTCTTCATCACATCTGCTTCTAACAAATTCTCATGTTACTGCCCAGTGTATTTGCTGTAATATTCTTTCCACAGTAATCCATCAAATGGTATAGTATCTGAGCTTCTTGTTTATGCTGTTTATTTGTATATGTATTTGTTATCTTCACCATTATAATTTAATAAGCTCCTTGCCAGTAGGAATTGTTTCATTCTCTGTACTCGTATTTCCAGTGTCTTTCACAATGACTGCCTATAGTAGGCACTTAAATGCTTATTGATTGGCTGACAGCATAGTTAGGGGACAAGGCACAGCTTACATTTGTATACTGCTTTATGGTTTCAAGGTGTTTCACAAACATATTTCATTTACTTTCTCCCAGGTAATTGTAATGATGATGATAATGGTAAAAAGGAGGGGTGTGGGACTGGGTAGGCAAGGGGAGGTCAAGGTGGCTCTGAGCTCTCAATGACAAAGGATAGGGTGGTAAAATGGGAGTTGTGAGTTGTCCCCTGGGGAACAGGCAACATGGTGATGAAACCCTAGGCAGTAGTTCTCTCAGTATGATGTGAGAGGTGAGGAAAGGAGGCACCCCATAATCTGTGATCTTCCACGTAGGCAAGACTGGGGAGTGTGCATGGGGGAATTCCGCATAAAAAGGGCACCTGGAAGTTCTTGGGGTGGAGCAGGGTTTGGCAATTCCAGGTTGGCAAGGGCTGAGGGGATATTTGGGCTTTCATATTAACCAGAGGAGGGACCCCACAGTGACAAGGAGTACCTAGTTCCTCCCATAGAGACATGGGGCGGGGTGAATTTTCCATGGTAACAAAGGCAGAGGAAGGATTTGGGCTCCCATGGTGACAAAGACAGAAAGGTTTTTGGGGGGGTGCTGGGACTCTCATAGTGACCAGGAGGGGGAAGGTCTGTGTCGCCATGGAGAGGCTCTCACAGTGACAGGGGGAGGATCCCTTGGTGACAAAGGCAGAGGAGGTATTTGGGGGAGTTCCTTGGTGACAATGGCAGAGGGGGTATTCGAGTTTCCCAGTGACAAGGGCGAGGGGATGCTGAGGCTTTCACAGCGACAGAAGGTCCCCACGAGGACGGGAGCACGAACACATTCTTAACGCTACCCAGGCTGGCGTGTGGCTCAGGGTCAGAGGCCGGCGACTCCAGGATCAGGTCCCAGAGCGAGCAGCGCCCAACTCTGCGGGAAGCTGGCCCGCCCCGGAAGTGGTTTCCCCGACCCGGAAGCGGAGCTGCCCAGAAGCCGCCCGGCCGAGGGATGCCCAGGCTCCGCCTCTCGGGGCTCCTCCTCCTCCGCTGTCTCGTCGGGGCTGTGCCGGGAGGGCGGGCAGGAAGCTGGGCAGAGATGCTCTGATGGTCCCGGGCGAGCGGCAGCGGAGGCGGCGGGAGGATGACCTCTCCTCGGGAGCGGGCTGCGGACCTGGCGCGTTTCTACACGGTCACCGAGCCCCAGCGGCATCCGAGGGGATACACAGTGTATAAGGTGACCGCCCGGGTGAGTGAGGGCCCGGGCGCGGGCGTGCGGGGCCGATGACCGAGATCCCGGGAGTGCGGGAGACGGGCTGGGAGATGTCCGAGGGGTGGAGCTGAGGCTGCAGCCGACGGGTGCTGGGTGTGGGGCCCGATGGAACCCTGGCGGTGACACTTGGCACCTCGCTTACTGCGTGTCCCCCTTCCACCCGGCGTCCTGCGTGGGTCTTTGTGTGTGCGCCTTGTCCCTGTGAGCCCCGTGGAAGAGCAGGGACTGTCTTACTTTGTGTCTCCCCCCCAGGTGCCTTGAATTGGGCAGGTGCATTGTTCGTTTGTTGAATGAGTGAATGGGTTTTCCGGAGATTCAGCTGGGGCAGAATGTGTAGAAGTGAGCCAGGGACATGAGGGTGGGGACCAGTGACCCGACGTGGGACTCGCAGCCCTAGCTTCAGATAAGAAATCAACATTCTCAGAGAGGGAATCCTAGAGTGCTCCATGCCCCAGAGAAGATTGTGGTGCTGTCCAGGTGCTGGCCTGCCCCCAAGTGCAGGTGCGCTTAATTTGTTGGACTGGGAAATCTGATCCTAGGTTAGACCCTTCTTCAACAAATCCTTTTTAGCAACGCACTGCCCTGGGTTCTAGGGTGATAACAAACTTTAGTTGCCTCTGCCCTTAAGATACCTACGGTCTGAATGATGAGACACAAACACAAATAACTCTTAATATGCAGTAGTACATGGTAAGTACCATAGAATGCTGATCCATGTGTTCTCTAAGAAGAATATTGTACTTTCCTCCATAGGACTGAAACGGTTCTTCTTACCCTAACTGGCTCATATTGGTAGTGTTTGAAATCTTAATATATTAGTTGATTTTTCTGATAGATATGAGGGAATCAGATAACCTCTTACATAAAGGCAAGTCTAGCCAAGTCTCAGGATCAAATATTTATTGAATGTCATAATGGAATTGTGCTAGGTGTTCTTTGAGGGCAATTACATATTTCCTTCTTCTCTAGAGATGGATAAAAGTAGTAATTTCTGGATTTTTTCAAGTTCGTGTGTATATACACATACATATACAATAACGGCATGTGTGTGTGGATATATGTATGTGCATTCACACCTGTGATATATGTATACATATAAAAAAGTTAGATAATTTAAGATAATATATATACTATTTAAGTGCCCATCTGAGTGTTACTTAAAGTCTTATAGCAGAGATATATTAATTTATGCAAATTGCTAATTATACTACATACTAACTCTGCTAACTTAAAGGAGAGAGAAATCACAGATAGTTGGAGTGGTCAAGGAATACCAGAAGGTGAAAATCAAGCCCAGATCCCGCTGAGTGTATGGAGGATGGAATAGTATATAGATATATGGAGAGTGGAAGAGTGGGTACAGAGCAGAGAGATACAGGATGAGTAAAATGGAAAGAGAAGGTTTTGGGGGACATGATGAGTGAATCGGCCTGGATGGAAAAGGGAGTTTATGTCGAGTAATGAGAGATTTCCTATACTTGGGGCCTTGTCAAAAAGCACTGTGAGGTATGGAAGTATATTTATTCATAGTTTGGTGCTATTTTGTGGTTGTGCAAGAAATTTTGTAAGATAAAGGCATCCTTAAATTACTGCTAAAGAAACTTTAGTTTCTAGAACATTCAGAGATGTATTAGTTGTCAGTTTTTTATATGTTACATTTGGTAACATTACCAATTAAACATAGTTTAATTACTTATATTATTCGTTCCCCCCATCAAAGTCCTATTACATTGCCTCATTGTGGTATGGAAGTGACCTTGTAGGAGGTCATGCTAGCAGTTAAAAAGCTCTTGCAAGTCTTCCTAAGCTGCAAAGGCTTTAAGTATGGGCCTGGCCATATACTATTGGCTTTTGTCCAGGTAGCAACCTAGCTAAGTTTGGAGAAGCTCATTACAGTGGCAAATATTTTTCTACCACAGCATCTCAGGAGCTCCTTTATTAAGATGTTAGAATTTGCATTAGTGGAAGAAGCATACTCACTGATGAAATCATAGCTCCTTGAATGATTGAAGTTTATTCTTATATAAGATAGGATGGGATTACAGTCCAGAACTTAAATATTTGTATCTAATAAAGAACTCTTCAGTACACCATTTTTTAACATCATCAACTTAAAACATGGTAACAAGTTACCTTAGTATTCCCTGAATCTATATTCTGTTCATATTTGAACCATAGAACATTAAACTGAAAGGGACTTTAGAGATCATAAAGTCCTATCCTCTCAATATTGCTACAATGATTTGAACTGGAAAATACCTTTATACTAGCTTCCCTCCCCTCTTAAGCTTTTGATTTTTTCATTGATAAAGTTATTAAAATATTCAGTCAAGATAAAATTAACTTTTAATTTTAAATTAAGTTTAATTTAAATTTAAAAATAAATAAATTTGCTTATTTGGAACTATGATCCCAAAGTTACTAAACTATACCTTTTGACCCAGCTATACTAATTTGAAGGCCACAACTCAAAAAGATCAATTAAAGAGGAAAAGGACCCAAATATACAAAACAATAACAATTCTTTTTGTAGTAGCCAAATATCAGAAACTGATGGAATACCCATCTATTGGAGAATGTCTAAACAAATTTTGGCGTATGAATATAATCGAGTATTGTTGTTCCATGAGAAATGATGAAATAGGCAGTTTCAAAGTAGCCTGGGAAGACCTCTATGAATTGATGCTGTTCTGAACTGAGCTAGTTCCACTGAAGTAAGCAGAACTAGAACAATTTATACAATGACAATATTATGAAGAAAAACAATTTTGAATGACTTTTGGATGCTGATCAATGCAATGATAAATTATGAGTCCAGAGGACGAAATGTGAAACATTCTACCTCCTGCCAGGGAGGTGATGAACTTCAAATGCAGAATGAAACTTCCAGGGAGGTGATGAACTTCAAATGCTGAAAGAGACATTTGTTTTGGACATGGCCAGCGTGGAAATTTGTTTTGCGTATCTCTGTGTATTTGTTATGAGAGTTTTTTCTCTCTCTTTAAAAAAAAGTGTTCAATTAGGGAACTAGTGGGAGGGAATGATAATAAATTCTTATAAAAATAAAAGAAAAATAATTATTAATGCTTTAAAACAGGTTATCTGTAAGTGGTGAGAAAAACGTTTTTCCTCAGGAAAATTAAGTAAAGAAGTGCCCCCCTTGAGACTATCTCATGAAATGAATAAAGCAAGTTGATGCTTGCACATCTGTGTATGTATCACTGTCACACCTAGACAAATAACTTCAGGTGATATTCTCCAGATTCTCAGTCCTCATGTTTCTGTGGAATGGGTCTCAATGATTCACCAAAGTAGCAATATTCTTCTATTTTAGGTAATAGCATTACTTTTCTCATTTTATCTTTTTTTATATTTCTGCCATTTCCTTCAGGCCGACAGGCTCCCTTGATGAACTATTTTCCAACTACTTACCAACAGATTCTCCAATTTAACTCTTAGTATTTTCTTACCTTGGATATATAGATGATCAAAATTGAGACAGCTGTGTGCTTTTTTTGGGGGGGGGCTGTCATTGGTAGGAGGTATTGGAAAGGACAATGGATTTGGAGTAAGATGACCTGTGTTCGAATCCTACATTGGCTCCTTCCTATATGTATGACCTTAGGCACTTGCCTAAACTTAAATTCTTTGTTCCTCAGTTTCCTTATCTACAAAATGAAGTGGTTGGATTAGATGACATCTAAGATCCCTTACAACTTTGAATTTTATGAATCTAAATGGATTCTGAGTTATATTTTTTTTAGTCTTACAAAATTTTACAAAAAATTTTTTATAAAAATTTATGAAGTTTATAAATTTACATAATACTCAGAAAATACTGTAGTCCTTTCAGCACAATTAAGTGATTAGTGTTATGTTTGCTTTCTGTATATTATTACATGATTTATAATAGAAAGTAATAGAAAAAAGACTTTGTGGTGTAGTGGAAAAAACACTGGGCTTGGAAATCAGGAGACTTAAACAGCTCTGGTTCTTGCTGTGGCACTGATTTGCCATTGATTTGGGTAAGTCACTTAATGGTTTAGTTTCTCATTCTTAAATTGAGGGCATTGGTCAACAACTTCCCTAATATTTCCTGGCTCTATGATTTATTATCTTTTATGACTAAGATAAGGCTTCCTCAACTACATATATGTTGCTTCAGGATAATGTGATAGCATAAATGCAAATGGTAGATCAGCCAAGTTAATATACTCTGTTGAAGGCAAAGCAAAGAGGTGTCTTATATCATGCCTGGTGAAGAAGCACTTTTTCCGCTTGTAGGGAGAAAGTTCGAATAGGTCCATATGACTATTTAGAAATACTTTTAAAAAAAAAGAAGGAACTTAAGGAATTCTTTGCTGTGTCCATTAGTGTTATGCTGATCAATGTGTATGTGTATGTTAGTGTATGCTGATTAATGTGTATACATTTAGTTTTCAGTTCAGTTGGTACTTTACTTTATGCCAGGCATTGTCAGCTTACAGTTGCCAAGTGCCAGAGTTGGCATCAGGATTTTTTGGAGCTACCACTAGGGTGCTTGGCAAAATTGCAAAACCAGTGGACTCTCCCTGCCTTCCTTTTATCACTCCTCCCCTGTCCCTGCTTCCTTACTGAGTCACTACATTTACCTTTGCAACCAGTGCTTGCGAAGGGATAACTCTCTTCTTAACTGTCCATTGAAGTCGTTTGTTATTACTGTATATGTATAGTAAGTACATGCGCTGAGTTCAAATATCCTTGTTTCTTCATAGCTGGGGGTCAGAAAAAAAGTGAAATGAAACTTGGAGGTAGAGAAGAGTGTGGGTATGGGTAAAGGGAGTGGACTGTGTACAGCTTGGAGGATCTTACGGCTTTCTAGGTGGAAGGGACCTTAGGAGATCATCTAGGCTAAACCTTTCATTTTGTAGATGAGGAGATTGAGGCCCTGAAGAGTTAAGTGACTTGTCCAAGGCTAAATAAGGAGAAATATCAGAGCTGGAATTCGCACCCCTCTGACTTCAGATACATTGTTTGTTTCCTTGCCTTCACCTTCCCTCACCTCCCCTGCCTGGTCTTTCCTCTTCCATATGTCTTCCACATGATTTATTACACAAAGCAAAATTGGAAGAGAATGGTAAGCACTCTCCTTACGGAGTTTTCTGTGTGACCATTTCCCAAAGCCTTCTTCAGTGTATCTTCTAGAGAAGAGACAGCTCCAAATTCTTACCCTGATCTCCAAAGGTTATAGGATTGAGGGAAGAGTTTGTGGGTTCTATAAGCCGGGAAGAAAGGTGATGACTCCTAGTCTTCTCATCAACTGCTGAAATTCATGGCAGTACAATGCTGTTTTTTCTTTGAACCATTTTTGTAGAGGTGTTGTGGTTTGGGGTGCTGGGAGCCCCTCAGTGTAAGGGTACAGGGGTAAATTCAGTCACTCAATCATTCTTTCAGTCAGGGTGGCAAGCTTTATTGTAACGCCAATAGGAGTAAGCTGCTGTATTGTAACAGCCAATAGAATAGGCAAGATTCCTAGTACACCTGCAGCTTAATGGGGGTGAGACTGATACTTTTATACAAAAAAAAAAACTGAGAAGATTTGGTTGGGATTAAGGACTGGTAAATAGCCGGGGGGGGGGGTGCAGATGTAGACAGTGAAAGGAGTGGTCTAGGCTGGGATGGAGAGCCACAGTAAAAGGACATTTGCAAGGACTATTGAGTATCTAAATTCAGGGTCCAGGTCCCATCATCCCATCAGTGGCTCCCGAATTTTACAAAAATTGCATGGGGATCTTATATCCTATGAAGGATCCTTATATCCTATAAGAGATACACCTAAAAATTATAATTTGAGAGAAGACAAATTACTATTTACATATATTTTATAATAGTTAAAACACAATATAAAAGCATGAAGAAAGGGAAACTGGGTTGGTTGCATTAGTGATGTTTTAGAACATATTCTCCATAGGATCCCAATAAAGATTGAGAATCCAGATTTTTAGTTAGCTTTAGTTGCCTTTGAGGTAAGGGGATCAAACAAATTTAGGTGTCCTGAAACAAGTCTCAAGAGAACGTTGTGAGCAAAGGGCTAAATGCTGAATTTTGGAAGTCAAAAGGATGATTTCTAGGCATGTCACACTAGCATCGACTCTGTCATATATACCATACTCTTTAAATGAGTAGTTTCTTTTTTCTGAATAAACCCAAATATCCTTAAACTCAGACAATAAAGCCAATATATGCCAGATATAGGATTCCTTGTAATTTTTTTAACTGTCCCCCTTTATTACTTGCTTCATGTTAGCTACTCTTAGGAAATGTGAAAAAGGATTATGGACTTATTGAGAGGTCCAAAAGAAAGAGGGAAGTATGGAATCTGTAGTCCTTTTCCATATAGCATCTCAGGAAGAGAGAAATCCAAGAGGAATTAGGGGTGGTAGCACTTTATTAAAGGAGGAGGATGAGGGGATGAGTTGAATAAGGGGAGAATGGAGGAGTCAGCCAGGACACAGAAGTATCTTTAGTTGTAGCTTATCAGGAGGTGCTACAGTAGCTGGTCGTTCTGCAAGATTACCCTTCTCTTCTGCCAGTTCCTAAACAATCAGTGCAGTTTCATTAAATACTAGACCATTTGATGTTCTGGTAACCTCTTCTCAGATGTTGTTAAAGGAAGTTAATCTAATGGGTGAAATGGGTTAAAGGAGCTTCCTTATGAGTTTTCCCATATAACCAAAGTTATATGGTTTCAGATTTCAGGTATGTTTCAAGAACAGATTCACTCCTCTTTCGCCTTCCCTTCTCTCTCCAAAAGAAACTTGATATTAAATTGTGTTATGAGTTAGTCTTTTATATTTACAATTATTTACTTTTAAAAGGAGAATTTATATTTATTTCTAGAAGCAATAGAAGTAATCTTTCATTCTTTTGAGACTTAGAAGAAATGATTTTTTTTCTCATTTAAAAACACAAATTGTATCAGCTGTTTCCCATGGCTTGCTGATGCAAATACAGAATTTAACTTTCTCTGTAATATAATGCTTTAGCTCATGTTCTGTGTCAGATGTTTTTGAAAGTTGAAGCATATTTTTTTGGGGGGGTGGAGTGGGTTTGAGGCAGTCAAGATTTAAGTGGTTTGCCCAGGGTCACAAAACTAGGAAATATCTAGTGTCTGAGGTTGAATTTGAACTCAGGTCCTCTTCACTCCAGGGTTGGTGCTCTATCCATTGTGCTACCTACCTGCCCCTTGAAGCATACTTTTAAAAGCACTAGGAGAACTTAGATAAAGAAAACCTTGTAAATCATTAAAAATTCCCAAACCTCACTAGACTAGACATGTCCTGAAGCTATTATATCATATCTCTCTTCTCTTTCACAGCTAAATTCCTAGAAAAAATGTTTATACTCTTTGCTTCTACTTTCTCTCTTACTCATTTTTTACCCCTTTGCCTAATCACTCAACTGAAACTTCTCTCTTCAAAGTTACCGTCATCTCTTAATTGCCAGATCTGATGGCTTTTTCTCAGTCCTTGTCCTTCTTGGCCTCTTAGCAGCTTTTGACATTGTTGATCTATCAGTTTTTCCTCCAGGATACTCTTTCCTCTCTGAGTTTTTGTGATGCTGTTCTCATGATTTCCTCTTGCTTGACTAACTATTTCTTTCTTAGTCTCCTTTCCTGGTTTATTAACCATGTTTCTCCTTCTAACTGTGGTGTTTTCCAAGACTTGGTTCCTACATAGCATTGGTCCTACCAAATTCACCTGGGATCTTTGGCAGATGAGTCCCTGCCTTAGCTTTCACTGGCCTGGGTCCAGAAGGTCACTCTGCTCCTTGAGTCATTTGATTCTGGACTGACTACAAAAGTGTACTCTCTAGACTCTGATGCTGATACCTTTTGAAACAAGGATACAAGGTCAAGAAGGTTCCACTCCCTTCACCTAGAACAGAAAAGAACAATTGTAGAGTCCAGGGACTGAGGCCCATTCCTTGGAGTCATGTGGCCTCGAAGGGGAGAAGGCCCCACAGTCTCTTGCCTTTTCAAGCAAGCTCTCTCACTGAATGCTTCCTAACAATGAACAGAACAGATGAAAAGACTGAGGGAAGGCAGAGATGGCAGAAGCTTGCCAGACTTTTTCAAGGCCTTCACAGATAATCAAAAAAGCCTCCCATTCTTCACGTGGTTACCTCTTGGAACCAGTTACAGACGTCTGTGCATGCTTTATAGTTTTTTATTGTTACTTTTCTTGCTCTACAGGAAGCAGGCTTCCAGCTTTTTCTGTGTGAAACTTGCATCAGTTAAGCCAGGTGCCCTGGTTATATTCTCGCTGTTTGAAGCATTTGCTATGATTAACAAATAGGCGATGTGTTTTGAACACATTGTACATGTCCACAATCTAGAATCCCCAGTGCCATATAGGAAAGAATAAAACAATCATTGTGGCACAATCTTTTACATTTCTTACATTTACAGATAAAAATCACCACTGTCCCTTAATATAAAGTTATTCAGATTAAAAAAAAAGGAACATTTTATGAAATGTTACCAAAGATCACTACTTGTTTTGAACTCATCAAGCCTTACTTTGGTGTTTGAATGACTCATTTTAATACATCGGCAAAAGCAAAGACAAGAGAAATCAGCTTTCTTTGTTGGAAGGAAACCTGAGCCCTGCAGATTATAAAGGACGTTACATGTCAAAGACAGATTTTACATTTGCCCTTGGATCTAATAGGGAGCCACTGGAACTTATTGCATGGGGGTGGTCAGCATGGTCAGATATGTACTTTTTGACAGCTGAGTAGAGGATGGACTGGAGTGAGAGAGAATGATTTCCTCATATTATTCTGTTGTATAAGTTTGAATGCTTATTGAACTGGTTTTTATTTATTAACTTTTATTTAGAAATATATAATTATAGCCCACAAGGACCCTCCTCTAAACTCTCTGGGCTCTCCCAGAGTCTAGGTATTTTATAGGTCAGATTCTTCTCCAGTCATATGTTATGAGCCTCATGACATATACTACTTTTACCAGTTAGCCATGATACACAGTCATTAAAAACCATTTAAAATTAAATAGCAGCGTAAATAAAGTAATTCTGTAACCCTTGAATGCAGTCTCACATGAGCACATTCAGTGGGAAGAGTGGACTTCTCATTGAATTCTCAATGTTTGCATTAGATATGTAATACCTAGGTATATAGAGAACACAAATGGCCAAGGAGCCTGCGTGAAGGAAATAATCTGTGACTAGGCCCCATGCATGGTATAGGTAATTGATACCTTTGATGGCAAAGCATTATATATTCTTTTATTCCTTTCTATGAATTTTATTTATCATATCTAATTTACCTATATCTATTATTATACAGTATTATTAAATTTAATATTTTAATTATTAATACATTATTACTTATAGTACATATTATATTGCTATTTATGGTATCTATTCTACCTTATGGCTTCTCCTTTATTTTCTATCATTCTATATTGCCTTTCTTTGTGTTCCCAGTGCTCGACACAATGCCTGGCACATAGTTAGTGCTTAATAAATGCTTGTTGACTTCACTTGTCTTTTACTGATGTCATTATACTCCTACCCCTCTTTTCCCAGCCATATTTTACCCCCTGCCAGGTGTTGCTTTCCTTTAGGCTCTGTGCTTCCTTGCGCCATACTCAAGATGATCATTAATGCTGTCCATAGTCATTATCCCAAACAACATTTACTATGAATTCTGTATACCTCCACCATCCACTGAGGAATACTGTGGTTAATAAACCTTTCTCCTGCAGAGAAGAGGCTCCAGTTTTTCAAACTCCTTTATGTTTCAGCTGAGGTGCTGTGTTCAAGGCCATGTGTAACTCAGTCCTTTAATTATTGGAGCGGATTAATACTAAATCTCTTTGGCAGGGAGTACTATAGCTCTTCTTAGCCAATGGATATGAAACTCTCTTCAGGCTTCTCAGAAGATAGCTATGAATCTCTCTTGAGGTTTCTTAGCCAAAATCATAAATCTCTCTTCAAGCATCTCAGCTAATTAGTCAGTAGCTATGATAAATTTAACAATGTCAATAAATTGAAATAATAAAAATAGGGAATATAAGTGCAAAATATTAGCATTTTGATAAAAAGGAAAAGATAGAAACTTTAACCAAACACTAAGAGTTATATCTTCTTTGTTTTGTGTTCCCCTCTGATTTCTTTTGAGCATTCATAGTTGTAAGATTTTCTTGCTGGTCCTTTAAACAAAAAGACTCAAAAAACCAAGGTATATTGTTGTCCTGATTCTGTTTCCTTGCATCTAGATTGCATTGTATGTGTTAGGGTTGGGCCTGATACTGGCACCCTGTTGGTTCAAATTTGATTTTGGGATGAAATGACATTCACAAGACATTGAACAGTTAATAAAAGGAGATTTACTTAGCTCTAGCATAGCAAGTATATACAGTAAGGATTTATTGGCACCTAACATCTATAAATGAGGCCTATCTTATCTCCATATGGAAACATGGGTTAGTTTACCGGGGAGGGTATACTGACCTAAGCTGTCTTCATACATTTATCATTTCAGAGAGACTCAACTCTGCATGAGTGGGGCTTTTTATGTCCTTAGATGATTAGGAACCTGAATTGAGAGAGACAGGAACAAATGAAGTCGTAGGGCCAGTTTGTTACCTTTTAGGAAAAATAAATCCATGTTGCTGGGAAACAGCTGTTCTGTCGCAGAATGTTTTTTTAAAACAAAAGTTTTATTATTGTTCTTTTAAAAAATCACTATAACTTTTTAATGCTTCTCTTTAAAAATTATTTTATTTCATTAAGTATTTTCCAATTACATGTAAAGGTTTTTTAAACATTCATTTTTAAAATTCTGAGTTCCAAATTTTCTCCTTTCCCACTTTTCTTAAGGCAAGCAATTTGATTTTGATTATACAGGTGCAGTCATGCAAAACATATTTCCATATTAGCCATGTTGCTAAAGAAAACAAGCAAAACAATAAAAATAAGTAAAATAAAAATGTGCGTGCTTCAGACTGCATTCAGGGTTCATCAGTTCTCTTCCTGGAGGGAAATAGCATTTTTCTTCATGGGTCCTTTGGGATTACCTAGGATCATTGTCTTGATCAGAGTAGCTAAGTCTTTCATTGTTGATCATCCTTACAATATTGCTATTACTGTGTACATTGTTTTCCTAGTTCATAAAAGTCTTCTCAGGTTTTTCTGAAATCACCCTGCTCATCATTTTTTGTAGCACAGTAGTATTCCATCACAGTCATATACCACAACTTGTTAAGCCATTCCCCAACTGATGGGCATGCCCTCAATTTCTGATACTTTGCTTCCACAAAAAGACCTGCAATAAATATTTTTGTAATATAGGTTCTTATTTTTTTTCCTTGATCTCTTTGGGATACAGACCTAAAAGTGGTATTTCTGGGCTAAAGGGTATGCACAATTTTATAGCCCTTTGGGTATAGTAACAAATTGTTCACTACAATGGTTAGACTAGTTCACAACTCACTAACAGTGCATTAATGCCCCAATTTTTCTACATCCCCTCTAGTATTTGTCATTTTCTTTTTCTGTCATGTTAGCCAATCTTATAGGTGCGAGGTGGTACCTTAAAGTTGTTTTAATTTGCATTTCTCTAATCAGTAGTGATTTAGAGCATTCTTTCATGTGACTATTGATAACTTTGATTTCTTCTTCTGAAAGCTGCCTGTTCATATCCTTTGATCATTTATCAGCTGGGGAATGGCTCTTATTTTTATAAAATTGGCCATTTCTTATATATTTGAGAAATGAGGCCTTTATCAGAGAAACTCGCTGTAATTCTCCTCCACCTGCAGTTTCCTGTTTTCTTTTTAAGTTTAATTGTATTTTTAATTTTATGAAATCAAAATTATCTATTTTACTTCTTGTAATCCCCTTTAACTCTTGTTTGGTCATAGAGTCTTCCCTTATCCAGAGACATGACAGGTGTATTTTTATAGACCCCTTCCGCCCTCCCAATTTACTTATGACATCATCATTAATGTCTACATCATTTGTCTGTTTTGATCTTATTATTGTGTGATATGTTGGTCTATGCTTAGTTTCTGCCAAATTGCTTTCCAGTTTTCCCAGCAATTTTTGTCAAATGTTGACTTCTTACCCTGAAAGCCAAGGTCTTTGGGTTTATTGAATACTTGATTACTTGGTTATTTGCTACTATGTATTATGTACCCATCTATTCCACTGATTCGCCGTTCTATTTCTTAGCTAGTATCAGATTGTTTTGATGATTACCACTTTGTAATATGATTTAAAATCTAGTACTGCTAGGCCACCTTCACATTTTTTTTCATTGATTCCCTTGATACACTTGACTTTTGTTCTTCCAGATAAATTTTATTATTATTTTTTTCTAGCTCTATAAAATAATTTTTTGGTTGTTTGTTATGGGACTGAATAATTAAATTAACTTAGGTAGAATTGTCATTTTTATTGTATTGCCTTGGCCTGCACAGGAGCAGTTAATATTTCTCTAATTGTTTAGATCTGTTTTTATTTGTATGGAAACTGTATCGTAATTGTGTTCATGTAGTTTCTGGGTTTGTCTTAGCAGGTAGACTCCCAAATATTTTATATTGTCTGCAGTCATTTTTAATGGGATTTCTCTTTCTTTTCCAACTGGGTTTTTGTTGGTGGTATATGGAAATGCTGATGATTTATGTGAGTTTATTTTATATCCTGAAACTTTGCTGAAATTGTTAATTGTTTCAACTAGTTTTTTTAGTTGATTCTTTAGGGTTCTCTAGGTATACATCATATCATCTACAGTGATTAATAGCTTCGCTTCTTCATTGCCTATTTTTATTTCTTCAATTTCTTTTTCCTATCGCTGTAGCTAGTTTAGAGAAAGGCTCCATTGATTCCTATGCTTTCTACTGTTTTTAATAGAAATAGGTGTTGTATTTTGTCAAAGGCTTTTTCTGCAAATATTGTATGTAATCGTATGATTTTTGTTGTTACTGTTTTTGATATAGTCAATTATGCGGATAGTTTTCCTAATATTGAACCAGCGTTGCATTCTGGATATAAATTCACTTGCTCATAGTGTATGACATATTGCCGTAATTTCCTTGCTAGCATTTTACTTAAATTTTTTTCCTGAATATTTGTTAAGGAAATTGGTCCATAGTTTTCTCTCTCTCTCTCTTTTTTTTTTGCTTTCCCTAGTTTAGGTATCAAATCCATATTTGTGTCATAAAAGGAATTTGGTAGGACTTTTTCCTTACTTATTTTTTCAAATATTTTCTATAGTATTGGGATTAATTGTTTCTTAAAAGTTGCTAGAGTCCACTTGCAAATTCCCCTAGAGTTTTTTTTCCTTAGAGAGCTCATTGATGGCATGTTCAATTTCTTTTTCTTTCTTTCTTTCTCTCTGCTCCCCCTACTTAATAGTATTTTATTTTTTTCCATTTACATGTAAAGCTAATTTTTAGCATTCACTTTTATAAGATTTTAAGTTCCAGATTTTTTTTCTCCCTCTCTCCCCTGCCTTTCCTTAAGATGGCAAGCAATCTCATATAGGCTATACATGTACAGTCACATTAAACATTTCCATATTAGTCATATTGTGAAAGAAGGATCAGAATAAAAGAAAAACCACGAAAAAGAAAAAAAAACACAAAAAAGAGAAGATAGTATGCTTCGATCTGCATTCAGACTCCATAGTTGTTTTTCTGGATGTGGATAACATTTTCCATCATGAGTCTTTTGGAATTGTCTTAGATCATTGTATTGCTCAGAAGAGCTAAATCTATCAAAGTTGGTCATTGTACATGGTTGCTGTTACTGTGTACGATGTTCTTCTGGTTCTGCTCACTTCACTCAGCATCAGTTCACGTAAGTCTTTACAGGTTTTTCTGAAATCAGCCTGTTCAACATTTCTTATAGAACAATAGTATTCCATTACCTTCATATACCCCAGCTTGTTCAGCCATTCCCTAAATGATGGGCATCTCCTCGATTTCCAATTCTTTACCACTACAAAAAGAGCTGTTATAAATATTTGTATATGTGGATCCTTTCCCTTTTTCCCTCTTTGGGATAAAGACCTAGTAGTGGTATTGCTGGATCAAAGGGTGTGGGTAATTTTATAGCCCTTTAGGTATAGTTCCAATTTGCTTTCTAGAATCGTTGGATCAGTTTGCGACTCCACCAACAATGCATTAGTATTCCAATTTTCCAACATCTTCTCCAACATTTATCATTTTCCTATTTTTTTTTTTACCATATTAGCCAATCTGATAGATGTGATGTGGTACCTCAGAGCTGTTTTAATTTGCATTTCTCTAATCAATAGTGATTTAGAGCATTTTTTCATGTGATTGTAGATATCTTTAATTTCTTCCTCTGAAAACTGCCTGTTCATATCATTTAACCATTTCTCAGTTTTGGAATGACTTACATTCTTATACTTTTTTTTATAACTTGCATTTTGAGTGTTTATTTGGAAAATGATGTAATCACTATGACTTTAACAATGTTATACAACATATGAAACATGTACAAATAGTTTTTCAAAATTTAATTCCCTTCTCTTCTTTCCTTATGCTTACACTCCCCACCTTATTTTTTCTCTTCTTGTTATTTATTTATTTAATATTTTTAGTTTTCAGCATTAATTTTCACAGGAGTTTGAATTACAAATTTTCTCCCCATTTCTACCCTCTCCCCACTCCAAGATGGTATATATTCTGATTGCCCCATTCTCCAGTCAACTCTCCCTTCTGTCACCCCACTCTCCCCCATCCCCTTTTTCCTTACTTTCTTGTAGGGCAAGATAGATTTTTATGCCCCATTGCCTGTATATCTTCCTAGTTGCATGCAAAAACTTTTTTTGAACATCTGCTTTTAAAACTTTGAGTTCCAAATTCTCTCCCCTCTTCCCTCTGCACCCACCCTACCTAAGAAGGCAAGCAATTCAACATAGGCCACATGGGTATCATTATGCAAAACCTTTCCACAATATCATGTTGTGAAAGACTATATTTTGTTCCTTCCTATCCTATCCCCTTTTATTGAATTTTCTTCCTTGACCCTGTCCCTTTTCAAAAGTGTTTGCTTTTGATTATCTCCTCCCCCATCTGCTCTCCCTTCTATCATCCCCCCTTTTTTTTTTTATCCCTTTCCTCCTTTTTCCTGGAGGTAAGATACCCAATTGAGTGTGTATGTTATTCCTTCCTCAGGTCAAATCTGATGAGCGTAAGATCCCCCTCACCTGCCCCCTCTTCTCTCCCAACAGAACTGCTTTTTCTTGCCACTTTTATGTGAGATAATTCACCCCATTCTATCTCTCCCTTTCTCCCTCTCTCAATATATTCCTCTCTCATCCCTTAATGTGATTTTATTTTTTAGATATCATCCTTCATATTCAACTCACCCTGTGCCCTCTGTGTGTGTGTGTGTGTGTATGTATATTCTCTTCAGCTACCCTAATACTGAGGTCTCATGAATTATACACGTCATCTTTCCATGTAGGAATGTAAACAAAACAGT
>CM053626.1:245491119-245521568 GCA_028646595.1 Phalanger gymnotis | reverse complement strand
AAAGCTTGAAAGTCTTCTATTTTATTGAAAGTCTGTATTTTGCCTTGGAGCATGATACTCAGTTTTGCTGGGTAGGTGATTCTTGGTTTTAATCCTAGCTCCATTGACCTCCAGAATACTGTATTCCAAGCCCTTCAATCCCTTAATGTAGAAGCTGCTAGATCTTGTGTTATCCTGATTGTGTTTCCGCAATACTCAAATTGTTTCTTTCTGGCTGCTTGCAGTATTTTCTCCTTGATCTGGGAGCTCTGGAATTTGTCAACAATATTCCTAGGAGTTTTCTTTTTGGGATCTTTTTTCAGGAGGCAATCAGTGGATTCTTTCAATTTCTATTTTACCTTCTGGCTCTAGAATATCAGGGCAGTTCTCCTTGATCAGGGCAGTTTTTGTCAAATGGTGAGTTCTTATCCCAGAAGCTGGAATCTTTGGGTTTATCAAACAGTAGATTACTATAGTTATTGACTACCGTGTCTTGTGTATCTAACCTATTCCACAGATCCACCACTTTATTTCTTAGCCAAGCAGTTTTGATGATTGCTGCTTTATGATACAGTTTTAGATCTGGTACAGCTAGCCTACCTTCCTTTGAATTTCTTTTCATTAATTCCCTTGAAATTCTGGACCTTTTGTTTTTCCAGATGAATTTTTAAAATTTTTTTCTAGCTTTATAAAATACTTTTTGGTAGTTTGGTGTGGCACAGAATAAATAAATTAATTTAGGTAGAATTGTCATTTTTATTATGTTGGCTCAGCCTACCCATGAACAACTGATATTTTTTCCAGTTATTTAGATCTGAGTTTATTTGTGTAAAGAGTGTTTTGTAATCGTGTTCAAATAGCTCCTGGGTTTGGCTTGGTAGGTATGCTCCCAAATATTTTATATTGTCTACAGTAAACTTTGAATGGAATTTCTTTCTATCGCTCACTGTTGGGCTTTGTTAGTAATATATAGAAATGCCTAGTGATTTATGTGGGTTTATTTTATATCCTGAATCTTGTTAATTATTTCAAGTAGTTTTTTTAGTTGACTGTCTGGGATTCTCCAAGTGTACCATAATATTATCTGCAAAGAGTGATAGCTTTGTTTCCTCACTGCCTGTTCTAATTCCTTCAATTTCTTTTTCTTCTTATTGCTGAAGCTAACATTCCTAGTATTATATTGAATAGCAGTGGTAATAATGGACATTCTTGTTCCACCTCTGATCTTATTGGGAAGGTTTCTAGCTTATCTGCATTATGTATAATTCTTGCTGATGGTTTTAAGTATATGCCACTTATCTTAAGAAAAACTCCATTTATTCCTGTGCTCTCTAGTGTTTTTTTTTCCCATTGGAGCATTTTATTTTTATGTATGTTTTACACCCTTAGAAAAAGAATCCCAGGATTTTTCCTCCTGTGTGTTTTAGTCTTGCTTCTTCATGGTCCATGATGCCAGCTGAAGTCGTAAGCACAATAAAGCCAAACTGACAGGATGGTAGGAGATTATTCTGCCACTTTTCCAGATCTTTCAACTGAACATCAAATCTGGGGCTGATTACACCACACATGTTTAATCTGCCTGTAAGGTTCACAACAATTTTTCCCTTTCTGTGATCATCAATGATCTCAAATTTGCCAATGTAACCATGCTTCATCATCACAATTAAGAACCAGACAATTACTTTAGAGCACAGCCTAATGAGAACCTGGTGTTTTCCTCGCTTTTCTGCTTTGTTGATGCTTTTGAGAGCATCTGCCAGGACATTCATGCACACTATCATGGCAGCCCTGCAAGATGGTGGAAAGAGCTCTCTAGTGTTTTTAATAGGAATGGGTGACGTATTTTATCAAAGCTTTTTCTGCATCTATTTGGATATCATATGATTTCTGTTAATTTTGGTATTGATATGGTCGATTATGCTGATAGTTTCCCTAATACTGAACCAGCCCTGCATTCCTGATATAAATCCCATGTGGGCCTAGTGCATTATCCTTGTGATAATTTGCTGTAATCTCTTTAGTAATATTTTATTTAAAATTTTTGCATCAATATTCATTAGGGAAATTGGTCTATAACTTTCTGTTTTGGCTGTTCCTGGTTTAGGTATCATCACTATGTTTGTATCATGAAAAGAATTTGGTAGGACTCCTTTACTTACTTTTTCAAGTAGTTTATATAGTATTGGAATTAATCGTTCTTTAAATATTTGGTAGAATTAACTTGCAAATCCCTCTGACCCTGGAGATTTTTTCTTAGGGAGTTCGTTTATAACTTGTTTAATTTCTTTTTCTGAAATGAGATTATTTAGGTATTTCATTTCCTCTTTTGTTAATCTGGGCAATTTATATTTTTGTAAATATTTATCCATTTCATTGAGATTGTTGGTTTTACTGGCATATAATTGGGCAAAATAACTTATAATAATTGCTTTAGTTTCATCTTCATTGATGATATGTTCACCCTTTTCATTTTTGGTATTAATAACTTAGTTTTCTTCCTTTTTTAAAAATAAAATTATCCAAGCATTTATTTATTTTGTTGTCCCCCCCCAAAACCAGCTCCTAGTTTTATTTATTAGTTGAATAGTTGTTTTTTTTTTACTTTTAATTTTATTAATCTCTTTTTTTTTATTTTCAGGATGTACTTTTTGTTTTGTAATTGGGAATTTTTAATTTTGTCTTTTTCTAGTTTTTTTTAGTTGAATCTGTTTTATATTGATTATGTATTTAGAGATATAAATTTCCCTCTAAATATTGCTTTGGCTGAATCCCACAAATTTTTCAGTGTTTTCTCATTGTTGTCATTATCTTTAATGAAATTACTGATTTTTATGAATTGTTCTTTGACCCACTCATTCTTTAGGATTAGATTATTTAGTTTACAATTAGCTTTTAATCCATGCTTTCAAAGTCATTTATTAAATGTAATTTTTATGACATTATGATCTGAAAAGGGTGCATTTACTATTTCTGCTTTTCTGCATTTGGTTGTGAGGTTTTTATGCTACTACATGGTTAGTTTTTGTGAAAGTACCATATACAGATGAGAAAAATTTATACTCATTTGTATTCCCATTCAATTTTTTTTTTCAGAGATCTAAGTTTTCTAAGATTCTGTTCATCCCCTTAATTCTTGTTTTATTGTTGGATTTATCTAGCTTTGAGAGGTGAAAGTTGATGCATCCTCCCTAGTATAGTTTTACTGTCTGTTTCCTCCTACAATTCATTTAACTTTTCCTTTAAGAATTTGGATGCTAGCTATTTGGTGCATATATGTTATGTTACTTATGAAGTTACCGATGTTACTTCATCCTCTGTGGTTCCTTTAGCAAGATTTCCCTGCTTATCCTTTTAAATCACTTCTACTTTTGTTTTATTTGAGGTCATGATTGTTACAGCTTTTTTTTCTTAAAGTTCAGTTGAAGTTCTGCTCCAGCCCCTTATTTAAATCTGTATGTATCTCTTGAAAACATATTTTTGGATTCTAGTTTCTAATTCATTCTGCTATCTACTTCTGTTTTATAGGCGAATTCATCTCATTCACATTCACAGTTATGATTATTAAATATGCATTTCCTTCCATCCGATTTTCTTCTGTTCTCCTTCTGCTTCTTTTTGAAAAATCTTGTCCCTCCTCTAAAGTCCATTTTGTTTCTGACCACTACCCTTTTTTTATCTGCCATTCCTTTTGTAACCCCTTCCCCCATCTCTTTCTCTTATCCTCTTTCCCTCCTACTTCCTGCTGGTTAAGATAGATTTCTATTACCAATTGAGTGTGTGTGTGTGTGTGTGTGTGTGTGTGGTATAGTGTATGTGTGTGTGTGTGTATACATATATATATATATTTCTTTTCTTCCTTTTTTGAACCAATTTATATGGGAGTGATGTTCAATCATTGGTCATTCTTCCTTATTCTCCCTCCGTTGTAGAAGTTCTTTCCTGTGTGCCTCTCTTGTATGAGTTAATTTCCCCCATTTTTCCTCTTTTTCCCCTTCTCCCAGGGCATCCCTCTTTCTTGCCTGTATATTTTTTTTTTTTTACATAATCCCAACATAATCAACTTACGGCCCATACCCTCTTTCTGTATAGAATTCTTCTAACAGCTCTAATACTAATAAAGATCTTAGAAGATAGATCTATCATCTTCCCATATAGAAAGATAAACAGTTTAACCTTTTCTTTTTTATATATTTGCCTTTTTATGTTTTTCTTGAGTCTTGTATATGAAAGCCAAATTTTCTTTATCACTGTGGTCTTTTCAGCAGGCATGCCTGAAAGTCCTTTATTTTGTTAAATGTCAGTTTTTTCTCTTGAAGGATTATACTCAGTTTTTCTGGGTAAGTTTTTCTTGGTCGTAATCCCACTTTGTTTGCCTTCTAGAATATCATATTCCAAGCTATCTGCTCCTTTAAGGTGGTAGCTGCTAAACTTTGTGTGATCCTGACTGTGGCTCCCTGGTATTTGAGTGGTTTTTTTCTTTGCTGCTTGAAGTATTTTTTTCTTTGACTTGGGAGCTCTGGAATTTGGCTGTAATATTACCGGGAATTTTCATTTGGGGTTCTCTTTCATTTGGGTTTCTCTTTTGATATTAATATTTGATCTGTGGATTCATTCTATTTCTGTTTTACCTCTAGTTCTATGATATCCAGGCAGTTTTCCTTAACAATTTCTTGAAATATGATGTGTAGGCCCTTTTTTGATCATGGATTTCAGGTAATCCAGTAATTCTTAAATGATCTCTCTTTGATCTGTTTTCCAGGTCAGTTGTTTTTCCAATGAGAGATTTCACATTTTCTTCTATTTTCCCTGTTCTTTTGACATATTTTATTGTTTCTTGATTTCTCATAGAGTCATTAGTTTTCACTTGCTCAGTTATAATTTTTAGGGAATTATTTTCTTCGTCGAACTTTTGTACCAGCTTTTTCATTTGTCCAGTTCTGTTTTTTTAAGTACTTATTTTCATCACTGAATTTTTGTACCTTTTTTCTATTAAGCCAGTTCTGTTTTTTTAAGGTATTATTTTCTTCAGTATTTTTTTGTGCCTCTTTTACCAAGCTGTTAATTGTCTTTTCTCAGTTTTCTTGTTTGCTTTCATTTCTAATTTTTCCTCTACTACTCTTATTTGATTTTAGAAAAAATTTTTTTTTTAACTTTTCCAGGATTTCTCGTTGGGCTTGTGTCCAGTTCACATTTTGCTTTGAGGATTTCTTTCAAGTTGTTTTGACTTCATTGTCTTCTGAGTTTGTGTCTTGATTTTTCCTGTCACCATTTTAGTAGCTTTTTATGGTCAGGTTCTTTTTTTTTTTATAATTTGCTCATTTTTTTCCACCCTATTTTTTGTTTGGGACCTTTATGTTAATGTTGGACTCTGTTCCTGGTGTGGTGGGTTGGAGGGGCTCTGTCTCAAGCTTCTGGCTTTTTTTTTTCGGTGATGTTCTGAATGTTTGGAAGTTTTTGGTGCTTCCCAGGTGGTGTGACCTGGGGAGAGGTATGGTCACTGCTCTTTTGGTTTGAACAATAGATATTAGTGCTACTTAATAATAGATAATGACTTCTCTACTTAGAAGGAAGAATGACAATAGCAACACCAGATATTCAGCAGTTTCTAAAACAACATTTTATAGTTATAGTCATTGTTATTTATACTTCTGAAGGAGGCGCATTGTCAGCTTGAGACTGAATTTAAAGCTTTAATTTTTTTTTGGAAAATGATTTGATTTATAAACTAATAAAATTAATTTACATATATTTTTTTTCAAGAAAATATCTTGTAAAGTGACTTGTAGTGGTATTAGGCAATTTTGGATTCTTTTGGGATACTACCAGGTTTATGAATTATCTGTGTTCCTACTACTCTTTAGGACTTTTGTAAGAAGAAGAAAGTAAAGGTAAAGAAGGTAAAAATCAAGTTAGTTATATGTAAGATGTTATCAAAATTGTTGAAATGTTTGTTTTGGGGAAGGAATTTGGAATTACTGGTAAAATTTAGATATTTGGATTGCGTGAATTATATCTAATTATCTGTCATATCTCAGTTCCCTCCTAAGTAATTGACAGTTATTTAACTATAAGAGAATTTTTATGTTTGTGTGTATTAAAAGTCACAAAAGTAGAAATAGACCTACAAAGATTATATGATGAAACTGGCCATTCAGAACCTTTGGCAGAGGTCACTGAAAGGGTAATTTTACATTCTTGACTTTTTTAGATAATAATGGGCTTACAACCTTTAAAAATCTCAAATTAAAAAAAAATTTTGTAGGGGAATCCTTCCTGTAACTCTCAGTTTTCCCTCCCTATTTTTTCTCTCTGATTTCCTCCTTAAAATCAACAATAGACTTAAAAGCCACATAACTGAGCTTATTAGGCCCGTGTGCAAAATCAGAGCTCATTAAGTTAAGAATTAGGTCTGTGAATACATGTAGGAGCTCAGGATTTGTCAATTTTGATATTAATTTTTGGTGACTCAGAGGTTCTACCTCATCATGCTTTTGGGCATATTCTTGGTTCTTGGTTGTGTTCTAAATAGGTGAACTTGCCTGGGAGCCGATTTCTGTGTAATTAAGCTGTTACTATACTTTGTTTCTTTTAATAAGCTTTATCAAACATTTTGTTAACATAATGTTACAGAAATCTCACATGAAAGTTGAAATTCTGAGACTGATCAGGTACTCTTATGTTTCTTTTATTATAGATTGTTTCAAGAAGAAATCCAGAGGATGTCCAGGAGGTAACATATTTACACTTGTGAAAATTTTATGTATCGGATGGATTTTTAGCCAAATACCATAATAGAAATTGAACGGGGCAGCTAGGTGGCACAGTGAGTAGAGTACTGGCCTTGGAGTCAGGAGGACCTGAGTTCAAATGCGGCCTCAGATACTTGACACACTTATTAGCTGTATGACCTTGGGGAGGTCACTGAACCCCAATTGCCCTGCCTTCTCCCCTAAAAAATAAAGAAATCGAACAGAATATTTTTCTGTGTCCGTTCCAGTGTATGTTTTTGTATGTGTCAAGACTACTGTGAGACTTTGAAAAGTCGTGAATCAAGAACTGACTTCAGAGTCAGCAAGTGCAGGGTTGAAGTCCTGCCTCTGAAACATAATGGTTGTGATTGGGCACAAGTCATTTAATCTCTCAATGCTCTAAGCAATTCTCTAAGAGTTGCAGAGCAAGTACTGACCTATGTTAGTAGAGGTTGTTTCTTCATTGGGTGTTCTTTTTCCATATTAAAAATTATAGGTATAGTTGTCTCCCTTGTAACTTGCTTTGCTGACCAGTTCCTAGTTATATCAGAACAAATTAGCAATTTTTTTCCTATTTCAGATCCATGTAGTAGTATGATATTACATTGCTAAAAATAAAGTTTTATGGAAATGCAGTTATCCCTCCCACATCACAAATTTCCCCATCGTAGCTTCAGTGTACTGTGGGTCGGCATAAGAAGTCAAATGGGAATTTTTTGGGAATTTTGCAGAAGCTGCACATGACACACAAAGGCCAGCAGACAACGCAGAGCCTATGACCAAATACTTAACTCAAATTTTGCAATAAGGTACTGTAAATACCCCATAAAAGAAAAAGAAAAAATTCAGACTTCTTCTCTTGTAGGAAGGCAGAGCCAAAAAATTTTAATGCAAATTTTCCAGATTGTTGGGGATGCTACTGTGCCCCTAACCTTGGCTATGTGGAAGGGATCACTGTATGCCCTTTTAGAAGTGAAAATTTCTTTGATACCTGTAACTTACTTTAAGACTGCAATTACACATGAAGGACTCTAGCTATTTAATTTTGGGGCATAGGGTTTAGTTGACAAGTTTGAGTTGTGTGAATCATTTGTGAATATGTTTTTCATTTCTATCTTTCACTGTTAATGGTATTCTTTTGAACATTTCAGTGTAATTTTCTCCCTGAAAAGATGCCAGCCTATTGATTCTAACTTAAAATTTTGTTGTGTAACTCATTTGAAGTTACCCTCTGCTTAAATATGTTCATTAAAATAATTCGTTGAGAGCTTTGCTGCATCTTATTGTCTGCTAATTGATTTTCATTTCTGTCCCTGCCAGTTCACTGATGTCAAAAGGGATGTAGGATAAAAGTTTTTCTTCTTTTCTACAAAATTATTTAGAATGTATTTGAGGTTATACGGAATATTGACTCAGCTGCTTTGACATCAGTCTTACATTTTATTTTATTTCATATGACTACAGAGAGTTCAAATTAAATGTCATTTTTCCAAATTTCATGTCGTATATCCTGGGAGTTTGACTGAATTGACCTAACTCATTTCAGTAGAATTTTATTAATTAAAAAAAATTGCCTGGCCGCTACTAATTTGCGAATTATAAGCTTTTGAAAATTTTTCTACTGTATTAGGGAAAGTAGATTGTAGTTCCTTTTTGAGAAATCTCATTGGGGCTGTTGTATTGTAGTTTTGTAGCCTTGATATTCCCCTTTTCCAGGGAGAATCCTGACTTGAATCTATCCATGAATACAATCTCTGCCATTTCCTTAATCATCATTTTTTTGGGAAAACCCTTTTTAATAACAACAGTTGGTGAACCATTCATCAAAAAACTATTGTAAGTGTCTTACAGTTAGACTACTGCATGGTGTTTTATTAGAAATGATAATATAAAGGTATTAAAAAGTCTTCCAGTATAGCTGACTTCTCCTTACATGTATTCTCAAAATTACAGTAAAACTGTTTTGGTTTTTTCAATCTCATTTCACATGTTTCTTTCATAATAGTTATTGGTAATTGTCAAAAATGAGTTAACCAATCAGGATTTTAGTTTTCCATTGCTATTTTAGGGATCAAGTCATTCTCCATTGGGGCCATTGAAGAATTTTAGCTATGTTGTGATAGATGGAGGAACTGTTTGTTTTAGGTGTTGTGTTAGTCTTGCTGAACACGGGTTTCTGTATAGCTACTTAACGTAGTGAAGTATTGGATGCAGACTTAAAGTCGCCCAGTGTGCAGTAGTCAAGTATGAAAGGTTTCTTTGTTCAGAAGGGATAACTCATTTACTTATAAGTCAGAATAGAACAACACTGGGTATGGTCTTGTAAAATGCAAATACCATAGCTGTACAGGAAAGAAAATCTTCACATAGTGTATGTGTGAAAAATGTAGTGTTCTAAGGGACGATTTCACTTTTCACCTGCTTTCTAAAATATTATTGATCACTGAACGCCACCTTGAGGCACCATACTGTCTAAATCTTACTGGGTCTTGTACTTATTAGTTGCAGAGATCTGCTATACCCAGTCACTTACCTTTTTTCTTTTGCTATGTGGCCAAAGATTTTGTAATTTGTTCCTTTCCATTTCTTTCAGATAACAATATTGTATTTCTAGGGCTTATTTAAAAGGGGAAAGATGATAAAATCAGATGTAACATGCCAGAGTAAGGTAATTAGAAGTAAATATAAAAGAGAATTACTCAGTCTTAGATGGATACAGTCTAAGCTTTATAACTTAAGCTTCCAGTTTCCAAGGCTCAATTTGGCTTTTATAATATTTCTCACTAGGTTGGGAAAACCCTTAGCCCAAGAAATGAATAAGTCTCAGAACACCATTGCCAACTTTGGATTGGTTTACCTGGACATGCTGGTCATTGGTCCATTTTGTGGTCCTAGGCTTCGGTCAGTCTTGATCGCATGATTGCCTTTTTGGATGTTTCCCACCTAATCACCGAACATATAATAAATATACAAAACAGGTAATGAATAGGGTTCCAGTTACCTCCAAAACTTGAAAGTATCAATTTCCTGGAAGTACACTCATTTATCTGTCTATCTGTATATCTATATATCTGTCTGTCTATCTATCTAGAAGCATATTTATCCCAAGATGATCAATAGTTGTATATAACATTAGAGTTGCTGCTGGTCATGAGTCAGTCTTTTCAGCCATGTGTACTCATTTGGCTATAGCACTGTCAATAGCAGGATCCTTAAATATGAAGATCATCTCTTTGGTTCTATTCTCTTCTCACCATGAGCCAACAAAAACTAGATGCCTAGTTTTCATATTTAAAATATAATTAGATATTGAAGAATAATATGAGTGACTATCTACCATGTAAAATCAAATGATGTTCTAGCTAGGCTCTGTTTTTGTAGAGTTCAGAATTTAAATTTAGGTCAAGATATTGTAACGGCAGTCTTGCTAGCAGCTACCGTGGCTGTGTAAAACCAACAACAGTCAGCACACAGAAGGGCTGCTAACAGGTTCATTAATCTGCTTTTCTAAGGAAAGCAACTTTAAGGGCTTAACAATCATAATTTAATCAAACATACATATATCATTCACTTAGTTCAGGAAGAAAAGATCAGCCCCCTGAACTTCAGGGCAAATACAAATGGAAATTACAAATATCAACAGACAGACGTTGTCTGATCCAAATTAAAATTCATATTTACCAGAGAAGCACCAATATCTGTCTGAGATATCAAAGCCAGATGGCAGTTACAATGGCTTCCCCAGAGTCTCAACACTCCTTCCATGAGTGAGCCTCAAAAGTCAAATACCAACCTCAGATCTTATGTACCTGTCTCAGGGCCCTGGGGCACTTGATCACCTCGGTGCTGAGAAGCACTCAAACAAAGAACAGTGAAAAGTCCCATTTAGGGTGTGGGAAAATTAGTTAATCCCTAGTACCACCATATAGAGGATTTCCAGTCCATGACTCCCAATTGTCTTAGTGCTGAGAAACATTCCAAGACCAGATCCCACTTTACTAGCCCCATTCAAAGGCCAGAATCATTAAAGGCACTTAAGAGAAGAACAGCAAAAAGCCCTGCCCTGATTACCACTCCAGATATACATGCTTCTTATAGCTCCATTGTTTAAAAGTGACTTGTGATGGTTTAAAAATATCCAAGTGGTAGTCAGCAAGAGCCCAAAATTAGTATGCTGATGAGTTTAAAGCAGCCATGGTTCTATTAGTTCTTAATTATAAATGTGTCACTGAAAAATATTTTAGTGAACTTAAATCATCTTAAGGTTAAGCTAGTCATAGGAAGTCTAGAGGGATAAATCAAGCTTGAAGGAAAAAGTATTCATTTTCCTACATGTTATGAATTTCGAGAGGTTACAGGCAGGTAACATGTGTCACTTGTAATTGTAGAGCAAGAAGGGACCTTCAAAATCATATGCATTTGAGATCTCTTACGAATTAACCAATCTTTAAAGAGTAAGATGCAATCAGATAGTAATACAAAAAAAAGATTATTTATAAACTCAAACCAGACATGAAATGCCCATTTGTGATCTGCCTAAGTTCACAAACTAGTTAATGATAGAAGCACTTTTAAACATAGGATCTTCTGATTCTAAGACCAGTGCTCTTTCTATTATACTATACTACCATTTTCTTCTCTTGACTTAGGTGATGAAAATCATTTCAAACAGTGAAAAACAGTATTTTCTGATGAAAAAATAATTTTTTTCCCTTTGAAGGCTGTAATGCTGTCATTTTTCAGTTTAATATCTTAACAAATATAAAATTAAGCTCCATACAATTTGTATATCTTGCTACAAAATATCACTTTTTTCTTTCTCTTCACCAGCCTTATTTGGTCTCTCTTTGGAATTCTAGGCACACAATTAATTCTGATGGATCTAATGTGTTTCTATTAAGAACAGAAGGAATTTATTTTTTAAAAACTAAGCAGAAGTTGCCTTTCTAAGTTCATCAGAATTGTAATTTTTTCTGTAATATGTTAAATATCATTGAAGTTACTTGATAATACCTCTACTATTCCAGTCATTTAAAAAATCAATAAAACCAAAAAACAAGTCTTGAGTTTTAAAGGCACTATCGTAGATACCTAGATTTTTAAAATTTTTTTTGAGAGACAAATTTTATTAAGTCAGCATCATTGAAAACACAGTTACATACAGAGAAGGCCCCACCCAAACACAAGAGCAAAAGGTAAAAACAAGGTTGTAAATCAAGTCACTGTCTTAAGAAGCTTATTTAGGTCATCTTAGTGGAGGATGACTTTCCTTGGGGGATTCTGAGTAGGAAGAATAGGGAAATACTTTCAGAAACATGATGAGCAGAAAAAATGCCCGATGCATGGAGTGAAAAGACCCAAATATGAACCCTGGCTCCCCCATCCACACTTACTAGCCAAGTGACCCTGGACACTAATGATAAGACTCAGTTTCTTCCTGTGTAGGATGGGGACAACACTACCTGATACCTGTCTTTTCCAGGGTTATTGTGTCCAATGAGGTAATGGGCAGAAACATACAATGGTGGTTATTCTACATGGTAACAAGAAAGAACTCACAGGGAAAGATGAGGAGGGAGACAGAGAGAGTCAAGTCTTATCCTTTCCATCAAACTTGCTGAATCCAGGATGGTGGGAGGGAGCCCTACTCCCAGATAAACGGGGCCCGGAGGAGGGAAGCGCAAGCATGTGTGTGTACAGGCGGGTACAAAGCGTTAACAGTGAGAAAGAATGAGGCATGGTACAAGATCCATGGATACCTGGATTTTTTTTAATGAATTATTTTGTTGAATATTATCTTTTTATAAGCATTTACTATTTACATGGCAGATATTCTTTCTATAATGTAGACTGAGGGGACTCCGGTTTTTACATATATTTTTCAGGGAGAAGATGTGGGAAAATTGGAACACTAATGCAATGTTGGTGGAGTAGTGAACTAATCCAACTGTTCTGGAAAACAATTTGGAACTATGTCCAAAGGGCAGACAAACTGTGCATACCTTTTGATCCAATAATACTACCACTAGGTCTTTATCCCAAAGAGATCATAAAAATGGGAAAAGGACCCACATGTACAAAAATATTTATAGCAGCTCTTTTTGTAGTGGCAAAAAATTGGAAATTGAGGAGATGCTCATTAATTGGGGAATGGCTAAACAAGTTGTGGTATATGAATGTTATGGAATACTATTGTTCCATAAAGAATGATGAGCAGGCTGATTTCAGAAAAACCTGGAAAGACTTACATGAACTGATGCTGAGTGAAGTGAGTAGTCCTGGGAGAACATTGTACACAGTAACAGCAACATTATGTGATGACTAACTTTGATAGACTGAACTCTTCTCAGCAATCTAAGACAACTCTAAAAGACTCAGGATGGAAAATGCTTTCCACATCTAGAGAAAGGACTTTGGAGTCTGAATGCAGATTGAAGCATATTATTTGCTCTTTCTTTTTTTTTTGTTTTTTCTTTCTTGTAATTTCTTCCATTAATTCTAATTCTTCTTTACAACATGACTAATGTGAAAATATGTATAATAAGAATGTATTCGTAGGGCCTATACCAGATTGCACTCTGTCTTGGGGAGGGGAGAAAGGGGAAGAAAATTTAGTACTTAAAATCTTATGGAAGTGAGTATTGAAAACTAAAAATAAACAAATTAAAAAAAAGATGACTGGCTGCGTAATTAATTGGAGCTTGCAGAATTTAGCTGAGATGTCAGATTTTAGCTCTGGTGATTAACTGGTTAGTGAGAAGAGACTTTCTAGCTCTAGTTATTTAAGATGAGCTTGTCAAATAACTAGCTCTGGTGTTAAGTGGCTCTGGTTGGTTAGTGTGCAAGTTCCACCTTTGTCTGTAGTGTTTTTATCTTATCTGTTATGATCTTTCCCTTTCTGCCATCTATTCTTGATGTATAAATGTTTACTTTTCTCTTCTATCCTCCCTAAAATTCCATTCTATCTATCCTGCTTGATGTAACTAAGACCTATGTAAGGTTGCTGAAACTGATGCTGGGACTCATTGACTTTTACATGCTATGGGTCTGTACTCTCAGCATAGCCAAGGCATCAAGGTGACGCAGTGGATAGAGTGCTAGGCCTGGAGTCAGGAAGACCTGAGTTCAAATCTGGCCTCAGACTTACTTTTTGTGTGACCTGGGCAAATCACTTAACCTTTGTTTGCCTTAATCCACGAGAGAAGGAAATGGCAAACCCCTCCAGTATTTTTGCCAGGAAAACCCCACAGACACAGTGGTCCATGGCATCACAAAGAATTGTATGGAACTGAATGACTGAACAACAACAACATGCTCTGAGTGTATAACAAACAGGATTTCTTTCCTGTTCTTTACACGTTGATAATTTTGATTGGCAGCAGTATCTATCAGTGAATCTTTGGACTTTTTTTTATGTCGGCACTTTGTTGGAGTAGGGATTCCCTTTTGGATATGCTGCCCCTTCCAACTCTTGAGATTCTATGAGGTTAATTTAATAAAGCATGACTATTAAAAAGTTGGATTTTTGATAATTTAGGGCTATTATAAATCATAATTTTTTCTTTTCCTTCTCCCTTTCTCTTTGCCAAATGTCATTTGAATTTAGAAACATTGTCTTTTTCTTGTAGATCAGGGATTCTTAACTTGTGGTCCATGAATTAAAAAAAAATATTTTGGTAACTTTTTCAATATAATTGGTTTCCTTTGATATTGTATGTATTTTATTTTGTGCTTTTAAAAAGCATTATTCTCTTTGGAACTCAAAGTTTTAAAAAATAGATGTTCAAAAACAAAAACAGAAAAGTTTTTGCATGCAACTGGAAAATAAGATACACAGGCATGGGGCATAGAAATTTATCTTGCCCTACAAGAAAGAAAGGGAAAAGGGGATGGAAGGGGAGTGGGGTGACAGAAGGGAGGGCTGACTGGGGAACAGGACAACCAGAATATACGCCATCTTGGAGTGGGGGGGGAAGGTAGAAATGGGGAGAAAATTTGTAATTCAAACTCTTTTGAAAATCAATGCTGAAAACTAAATATATTAAATAATAAAAAAATATAAAATTTAAAAAAAAAACGTTATTCTCAGAAGAAGTCCATGGGCTTCACTAGACTGCCAAAGTGATCTATGATGCAAAAAAGTTAAGAACCAGTGTCCTAGATTATCAAAAGCACTAAAAGAATGTGAGCTCTTTGAGAGCAGGGACTGTCTTTTCCATTGGTATTCTAGGGGTAGCCAGTGTTTTGCACACATTAAATACTTAATAAATGCTTTATTCATTTTTACTTTCATTCGTGAATAAACTGGTCAGGCTTTTTGATACATCTCCCCTTTGATTCCTCTTGTGAATTGTCAGTTTAGAGGCAGCACTTCTTAATATCTACAGCTCTTTGTCAGCGTCTTTCTATCCATCTTCCTCTGATCTCTATACCTGACTGCCTGTCTGCTGGCTAAAGCTTTGCTTTACCTCATCCTCCTCCCCCATTTCTTCCCATCATAAGATAGGGCTGAGAAGGACTTCAGAGGTTTCATGGTGTCAGTTTCAGATAGAGGTGGATCCCTGTAGCCCATGTTGACTTAGAAAACCACAAATTAACATTATTTGTGTTGTATTACATTTTCATCTGGTTGTGGCTGGAACTCTCCAGTTTTGTAGCTGCTTGGGGGAAGGGGAGGACCTGGGATCCTTGAGTTTGACCAAAACCTCTGATCTGGTACAATCCCTTCATTTTACAAATGAGGACACTGAAGTTTAAAGGAGTTAAGTGGTTAAGTGACTTATACAAGTTCACACAGGTCAAAAGGGACAGAGCTGGGATTTGAACCCAGGTTCTCTGACTTCAAATCCAGTTTTCTTTATGTTGCATCATGTTGCCTCTCAATCAGAATTTCTGTTTAGGTGGGGTAGGGCACAGATGGGTGATATGTTGAGATGAAAGGAAGAAGGAAATCTCATTAAAATAATTTAATAAACACCCTGTTTAAAACATTCTGGATTATGACTGTTTACATTTTTAATAGGAAGCTTACTAATCTAAGTGGATCTATACTAGTTTAAATTTCAGTTAATATGATTAAATGTAGTGAAGAATTTCAAGAATTCAGGAAAGATATTTTTGGCAAGAGGCCTCTTAAGTCATACTAGGTTCCTTCTTGGTCCCATGTTGGCTCATTAGTATTAAAGTGCAGTTGTACACAGAAAATTCTGAATTTGCTAGAAAGTGCTGAGAAAGTTAGTTTTTTTTTTTTCAGAAACAGAAGATGTTTCAATAAGCCAATCAGTCAGCCTGCTAATGCTGGGAACTGTGCTAAGTGCTAGGTTAAAAAAAAGAAGGAAAAAAGAAAAAGACTATGTCTGCCCTCAGAGAGTTTATAATCTAATAGGGGAAGTCAGCACCCAAAAGGACACTGAAAAACAGAGGTCTAGGAAGGTACTGTCCTAAGGCCTTAATGGAGAAGTCAAAGGATGCCCCAGAGTCATGCATTTCAGAATATCCCTAGTCTGGGAGATTATTTACTTTCTGGAACATTTCTTGAAGTATTACGTATTTAAAGCTACCTTGCCTAGAATCCATCTTCTCCTAAGAATTATAGGATCATTGACTTAGAGTTGGAAAGCACCTCAGGGGACATTTAGTTTGACCCTTTCGTACAGATAAAGGACACTGAGACTGGGGGAGATTAGGTGACTTGCCCAAGGTCACACAAGTAGTAAATATCAGAAGTGGGATTTAAATCTAGGTCTTCTGACTCCAGAGCCAGTGTTCTTTCTATTGTATCATGCTAAGTCCTTATCTTAGTGATAATTCAGATTTAGGAAATTAAGTAGACAGGTTCATCCTCGTGCTCATTTCTCTTTTTGTGTGATGTGGTTAAAATTATCCACTTAGGCAATTGCTCACATGTTTTGGGCATTTAAAAATTATTAATTTTCTATAAATAAGCATTTATTAGCTACCTAGTATGTTTTAGGCATTCTTTTGGGTTCTGGGGATGCAAAGAAAGTAAAACTCTCTGACCTCAAAGAGCTCACATTCTAACTGAAGAAATGACATGTACCCACAGAACTACAATAAGTGTGTGAAGTAAGTACAAGGTAATTGGGGGGAGGGGGAGATTCCAGTATTTGGTAGCAGTCAAGTAGGAGCTGGCATTATGGATGGCCTTTGAGGGAAACCAAGGATTCTAAGAGGTGAGGACAGAGTTGATTACAGGAGGGGAGTGGGCAGCCTCTGCAAGGATATGGATGTAGGAGATGAACTGTTGTGTCTGAAGAATAGCAAGAGGCCATTTTAGCTGGGTTATAGAGTATGGTAAGGGAAGTAATGTATACTATTGTAGACTAGAAAGGTAGGCCAGAATTGCATTACTATGAATAGTTCCATTAATTTGTGACTTTTTTTTCTCTCTTCTTTAGGTTGTGAAATGCTTTAAATGTCAATAATAATTAATAATAATCATAGAATAGCTAGCATTCATATAGCACTTTAAGTTTGTAAAGTGCTTTACATATGTTATCTCATTTGGTCCTTACAACAATCTTTTGATGTAGGTGCTATTAATATACCCATTATACAGTTGAAGAAACGGAGGATGGGAGGCAATAAATGACTTCCTCAGAGTCACATAATCATGATAATAATAGCAACCATTTATGTAGCGCTTACTGTGCCAGGCACTGTGCTAGTGCTTTTCAATGATTCTCTCATTTGATCTTCACAACACTGGGAGGTAGGTGCTATTATAGTCTCCATTTTACGGACAAGGAAACTGACACAGACAGAGGCTGAGAAGGTCATGCAGCTAGTGACTGAAGCAGGATTCACACTTGTCTGCCTGACTCCAAGCCCAAGGCTTCATCCACGGCACTGTATAGCTACCCCTAAGCACATAGCTTTGTACTTCAAAGTAGTGTAGAGCATCCAAAGCTTCAGGAGAAGAGGAATAATCTAGTCAGATCTGTGCCTTAGACATGAGCAGGTATGAAGAGGATGGATGGGAGAGGGGTGAGCAGTAAGGTAGGGTGACTGTGTAGGAGGCTACTGAAATAGTCCAAGCAAGTGGCGATTAGTTATTGAGCCAAGATAGCGGCTTTGTGAGTAGAGAAAGATGGGTACAAGAGGTGTTGTGGAGTAGGGTAAGAGATATTTAGCTGGAAACGTCCAAAAAGGAGCTGGTAATGTGGGGCCCAAACTTGGGAGAGAGTCTAGGGTTATATAGATCTGGGAGTCTTCTGCATAGAGGGGCTAATTGAACTCGTGGTAGCTGATGAGAGAACTCTGAGAGAAGAGAAAAGTGACCAGGATCAAGCTTTGGGTGATGTACTCGGGTGAGACATACTGAGAAGGAGCAGTAGAGACACAGGAGGAGGACCCAGAAAGAAGAAAGTGTCCAGGAGGGCATCAGTGATGCTAGTTACCTAAATAGGTAATTTTCCCTTCAGAGTCATAAGGGGCTAGAATGAGAGAACATATATATTTGAACACCTAGTTTGTACCTATGGAAATAGGAATTGGCTTTTAAAGAAATTAAAATATGTAATGCCATTGGTTATCTCCATTTTAATTTACCATATGAAATATATTTGTGTAACACATTTTCAAAAATCTACATGGAACAATGTGAGAGCCAGAAATGCAATTTTATTTGTATTTTTGTTTTAAATGCAAATATTCATTAACCATAAAACAGTTAACTATACTGGTTAGGACTTATACTATTGCTTTGTTTTCCTTTGCATGAAAACAACTTTTGGAAACCTTTTTTTTAAAGGATAGTTTATAATTCAAGCATGTCATGGCTTTTTATGTTTACCATCTGTAGCCCAAATTGCATTACTATGAATAATTCCATTAATTTGTGACTTTTTTTCTCTCTGCTTTAGATAGTCGTTTGGAAGAGATACAGTGATTTTAAGAAACTGCACAAAGACCTCTGGCAAATTCACAAAAACTTATTCAGGCATACAGAATTATTTCCACCTTTTGCTAAGGCAATAGTCTTTGGTAAGCATACTTTTGAAAACTTTGAAATTGCTTAGTAAATGTTAATTGCTAATAATATTTAGTTGGCAGACTCTGAAACTACTGATGTGTTGAAAATAGAAGTCATGCTTTTTTGTTATATTTGCTATATTAAGACTATTAATTGTAATCCGATGTCCTGAATTTTATTTTCATGTGACTGAGGCAGTATTTTCCCAACTTAAAATATATACACCCTCAGAGTTATATTTATAGAAAGCACTGTAAGTATATTTTTAATGTTTTTTTGGTCTTCTGACATTACGAATGGTTTATTTCAGCCACATAACTCAGAAAAAGACATGTTGAATTGCTCTGAATGTATTGCTAGAGATATTCCTACTCTTTGACCTCATGGCAATTTTCAGGCCAGTCCAGCTGTAGAAGAACTTTCTCTGTTTGGGTTGCTACTAAAGTGGTCCAGGTCAATGATCCCAACTCTACACGTAACTTTCTCTATTTGGGTTCCTACTAAAGTGGTCCAGGTAAATGATCCCAACTCTATTGGCAGAGGCTCTAGGTAGTCTAGGCCTTCCAGGAAATGCCCAGTTTTGAGAACATCAGAGATATTGGTTTGTACAGAGTCTTCCCTCTCCTTACACTTTAAGCTGCTGTTTGTTATGTTTGATTTAGGACACGAGAGCCTTGCCAGCGCCAGTGAATAGTAACCCTAAAATCACTTAGCCACATGCAGTACTTACCTGGTATTTCTATATGGGCTTTTGTATATGGGAGGGAGTATCTCTTCTCTCCAGATAGGAAGGATACAAAGAAATCCCCTGAAGATATCCCTTATTCCAAGGATACCATGGTGCTTTTTTTGGGAGTCTTTAAATTAGAACAAGGACAGTCAGTCTATGAACTGTGTATGACTGATTCCTATAGCCACTGTTAATGTAACTCTGCCATTCTTCCCTATACATGTCATTGTCTATCTCTCTGTCTTTTCTTTTTTTTCTCTCTCATCCCTTTGGAGAAAAGCTTGTGTTGGATGAAGCGTGATCAGGCCTGGGGTGGAATCCTGCCTCCGATATTTGCCTGTGTCTTTGGGCAAGCCAGTCTCTCTGGGCTTTCCTTTTCTCATCTGTAAACTGAGGGGGTTATGCTAGGTCACCTCTGAGGTCCCTTCCAGCTCGAAATAGGTGATACTATGTTTATACTTCCCTCTCACTACTCATTCTGCTCTCTTAGCGAGCCTTTTCATTTTCTTTTCCAAATTTGGTTTTTCTCCTGCCTTTCTTTTAAAACTGCTCTTGGCAGTTTTGAAGACATTGCTTAGTCTTTTGGGGATGCTCAGGAATAAAGAGCATAACTGTAGTTTCATAATGTTTCCTGTAGCTTATTAATTATATCAGGATTGTAGATTTAGAGCTTCAGGAACCTCAGAGGCCATCTCCTCCAACTTCTCCATTTTACAGATGAGGAAACTGAGGCCCTTGGAGGTTAAGTGATTTGTCCAAGTCCACACAGGTAGTAAACATATTTGGTGAGATCTGAATCCAGGTCCTGTGACTTCAGAACCAGTGTTCTTTCCATAACACCATGCTGCATCTTTCATTCTGAGATTACCTTTCTATATATAAAACATAATATCACACATTTCACTTCTCTCTAGGTCTCAGTTTCCATGTTGATAATAATGCTTTAATGTTCAGAAATCAATGGTAAATAAAACTAAAGAAAAATGACTACAAGTTTCTCTGTCTAGTCTCCCATGGCTTTCAGAAACCTGCAGAGGCTCCAAGTGGAGACAAGCTGGGGGAGAGGTAGAAGACCCTGTTCCTATTGTGGCTGAGATCCAGGCTTGCACCTAGGATCACAGGAAGAGACAGGTCTGGATCAGGGGCCAGGCAGCATGCCTGAGCTACAGCAGGAGAGAGAAATAGACTAGCACCCAGGTAACCCATCCTTGGGCCGTGGCAGAAGACAGGGCTAGATTAGCTCCCAGGCAGTGCACTGCCCAAGTAGTCCATAGAAGTAAAAAAGGCCAGATCAGTAATTAGGCAGCACAGACACTGTCCAAGCAACAGCTATGGACCATGACCAAGCAGTGCACCACTCAGCATGTGACAGCACCAGACTAGGGCCCACGTAGCGTGTAGGGGCCAGGCAGCCCGTGCTTGAGTCACAATGTAATATGGGGCTAAATCAGCACCTAGGCAATGATGCATTCAGCCCACCCATCCCTGACCCATAGGTGACAGAGCGAGCCCAATACCTAGGCATCTGTTGCCAAAACCACAGCAGGAAAAATGGCCAAACATATAAACCTACTTTCCCCCAAAGTGAGCCTCCTCTCATCTTGCACCTCCTCAGTCTCTGGAGAGGAGAAAGACATTAGGATCATAGCTTAGTTCAATTCCTATAGAACATGGTCCTAAGTATCAAGCCCAAAAATTCACTTGGAATTGAGTCTCAGGTACCATGGCTTCTCAGGCTTTGCAACCAGACTGACTGGCTGCAACATCCAGCCTGCAATCTTGGCTTCATGGTCTTCATGGCTTAAAGGTCTGGTGAGGGACCGATGCTCCTTAAACTGAGGACAAATGAAACAGAACAGATACAAATATTCCTAGGCCCAAAACTTCTGAGCCTGGACAATAGAGAGGCAGGCAAATATATCCTTCCTTTTAGTTTAGTTCATGGCACTCATTGCTGCGGTTGGACTCTGTGTGATTTTTCACTCTCTGGAAACAGTAGGAAAAACCACACAGGAAAGAGACTGACTAGTTTTAAAGATGAAGCCTATTCTGGCTGTGCAACCATTTGAAGCAGGCTACTCCCACCCTTGTGGTATGGAAACTTAGGGTTCCTTCAGACTGGGACATCTGGCTGTGCACAGGCAAGCCCCTTTACATTAGGGATGGGCATTTCTGTTTCTCACTCTCACTTCTTTCCTGGTTTCATTACTTCTATCACTCCTTAGAAATGGGAAGACCTGGTTCTTAAGTGCAGCCTTTTATCTAAAGTTTCTTTGTCTTTTTCAGATATTTAAATTGTTTTTTTTCCCCCACCTTCCTCCTTTGCTGTAACTGTCAGTCACCCTTGTATCCTTAATGGCCATGGTCTCAGGCCTTCAATGTGATATATTTGTTCACTGAACTTCTATTCTGATGATGTGTTGTGACATGAAACTGACTGATTTTTGAAGGCTTGGCCAATTGAGCACAAGCTCTACCGTGTTCTGTTAAGCTATGATGGTCTAGCCATTGGTCTAGCCATCAGATTAAATGACTTAACTAAATTCAGAGACTTGTCACTAAGTTGATTGCAAAGTAATTGATACTTTGGTGCTATCAACTCTGAAATGTCAATTATTAAATATTTAGGAGGCATTTTGATTAGAAGTATAAGTTGTAGGTGGAAAGAGTAAGTACCCATTACTGATGAAGTCACATCCTTAACAATGAAGAAGAATCATACACTAAACTCACAATGGGAACTTGATACTTGAAAGAGTTATCATTCCTCATCTCTTGAAACTTTATGGAAAGTTATTTCCCCCTAAATAAATACCCCACTTGACAGGTTTTCTTTCTTTTTTTGTAATCCTTAACAATTTTTATTTATTTCAGTCACTTATAAGCTCCATACATTGGTCCACATCAAAAAGTAGGAATCATCCATTTAGCATTCTGTAGAATGAAATTCTAACATTAACCTAATAAACTAATATGTGAGTTGAAAAATAGAGATCAAAATAAAGAATAGATTTTCAACTCAAGCTATTCCCCAAAGTACACCATTTAGAAAGATATGTGTCAATGTGCATAACTGTAACAATACACAGTGCCATATAGGCTGGCAGATGAGAATATTTCAGAATTGGCAAGAACTGACACTTTGGTTCAACCCCCTCACTTTAAAGAAGGGGAAAGAGGCCCAAAAGATTAATGACTTGCCCAGTATCACAGAACTAGACATGGCATGAGGTGAAATTAGAACCCTGGTCTCCTGGGTCCAGTCCAGTCAAATATTTGACATTTACTTTTCTAGGTCTTAACTACTTCATATATAATTTATCAACTTTCAGAAGAAATTGAAAAACAGTTTTCCTTTGTCAATGGGAATATTTTTCTAAAACTGTGTATAAGCATTTTTCCTATTTTAGGGCTTCTGTAGAGCATAAAAAACTTCATCTAATAACTTTTTAAGATATTTACATCATCTTAACACTTTACAAGTAGTTCATAATGCACAATGGTCTAGAGATGATTTCTACCCATACAGTGTAAAGTGTTAAAAAATCAGAAAAAATTTCTATTATGTTTTCAGTGCATTTATTCTATGTAAATGAGCAACATAGGCTAGCATTTATAAATGTTTAAAATATTTTAAGTGCCTATTTCTAAATTTAAAATGGAATGAAATTATTTCGATGTCACTAGTAACATAGCAGGATGGAGGCTTTGTGTTACAATTTCACTTACATAAATACTACTCACTTTGAAAAATGATTACAAGTACGCACAAAATAGAAAACAAATCTAGTCTTTTAATATACTTTAAATATACTAACCACTTTAAACCATGCTAGTAGACTTATCTTAATAAAATATGGGTGATTCCCATATTCTTTTTATAGGATGGTGCAGAAAAAGATCAATCCATTTGGTTCTTCTGACTTGTTATCCTATAAGTAATGCTATTATATCTGGGATCCATGAGATAGGTAGCAGATGATGATCACAGCTAACACTAGACCCAATATTATCTAAAAATTTTGTTGAAGACTACTGTGTAACTTATGTTATACATATATGCAAGATTATGTGGCTTTCCTGGATTATTATTCTGTTTTACCTGAAGAATTCTTTCTCAGAAGGAAAGAGTCAAATGTCTTTGTTGTTAACTACTTCTACTACTGCATTCCTATCATAAAGATTATACATCTCATCTGCAGACTTTTACAGAAAGTTAGCAAGGATCTGTGATGCATGTTGGTATTGCTGAGAATCTTGTCCATAGCATTTCCCAATTTCATCCAAAGCCTGCCTGCTCCAGGGATTACAGATCAAGAGAATGATCTTTGGCAAGATGCTTGTGTTGTAGAAGAAAGTTGCATTATCATGTAGGACTTGTAGCTTAGAAATAAATAGCAAATCAGCTTCATTGTTCTTGCTTAGAAAGCTGAGGGTCAGGGTGCCAAGAAAATGGAGTCATCCTGGCATAGGCAATTGTGCTTTGTTGGAGAGTAACTGAAAGGTCTTTGAACACAGAATTTGTTTTCCCACCATATATGCTCTTTTCTCACTAGGAGCCAACTGCAAAACTACAGGTATTTCCTCAAAAAAATGTATGGATAGAATTTGTGGCATTGTCAGTCCTGAAAGAAACTGCGTTCTCGAAACAACGCCAATGGCAGCCACAGCTTGAGCAATTACCTCAGTCCACTTGATGGGTTTTATTTGGTAGTCTTGATTCTCATGGATAATTGGAAGCTTGGTATTGGACTGTGTTTAAATCATTGCTCTCTAACCTCTCTTGTGCTGCTCTATTCTTAAGGGTATTGTCAATGCAATCTGGGGAAAGTGTTTTAGCTTGGAGGTTCCACAAGGATAACTAAGTGGTGCCGTGGCTAGAACAAGATACCTGGAGTCAGGAAGACTCTTCTATCTGAGTTTCAGTCTGACCTCAGACAGTTACTAGTTGTGTGACCTTGGGCAAGTCACTTCATCCTGTTTGCCTCAGTTTCCTCACATGTAAAATGAGCAGGAGAAGGAAATGGCAAACCACTCCAGCATCTTTACCAAGAAAAACCCACATGGGGACATGAAGAGTCACACAGAAATTGAAATGACTGAACATTATACTAGCACTTGATAGGTATTCGGGGCAGTATAACAAAGCATAATTCCTATTCCATTTGCATAGTAGTAAAATAATTACCCTAAGAGGAGGATGTGGTATGGATAGACATGATTACTACTGTTCATCTCTGTAAATCTGAATTTTTCACTTGCCTGGTAATTAATAAGTTGAACAAAAACCATTGTATATAGGATTACTTCATGTGCCTGTTCTGTTTAAGTTGGCCATTTAGAGGCAGCTTGGTGGTAAATTACATAAAGCACTGAACCTGGAGCCTAGAAGACCTGAGTTCAAATGGGACCTCAGACACTTAATGGCTTTATGACTCAGGGCCAGTCACTTAACCTTTGTTTGCCTCAGTTTCCTCAACTGTGGGGACAGTAGTACCTACCTCACGGGGTTATTGTGAAGATCAAATGAGATGATATTTGTAAAGCTCTTAGCACAGTGCTTGGCACATGGTAGGCTCTTAATCTTGTTTCGTTCCATTTGTCTATTTAAGAACTAGACTTCTGTTTTGACGCCTTTAAAACTGCTATTTCTTGTACTTAATTCGCCGCATAAATCATATGCAAGATTGTTTTATTTTTCCTTCTTACATTTATACCTGAGAGACCAAAATTGCTCTGGTCTGTTGTGTACATGCAGTGTAATGAGCTTGTGCAAAGAAGTGCTATGTTCCTAATGGGCCAAAATGGAACAATTATGATCTCTTGGGTAATTAGGCAACCAAACATTCTTCCACCGAGGTGATATATGCTTCCCTAGCACTACTTTGGTAGTATATTTTAGGTATTAGATGGTTTATAAAAACCCAGTTATTTAGTTTTCTTTAAAGATGCTTAAATGTTTTACACTCGTTTCTTAGAAGAACATCGTGAACATTAATAATTTTAAAACTTGAAATCTTTGACCATTATATTTTTCTTTAAAAGAGGACTCACCTATTAATCACTTTGTATAATGTGTACTCTTGCTGTTTCCTTTTTATGGATTTAGATCAAGAGACACTGCCGCTTACTAACCCATCCCAGTTTCCATTTATGCCTTGTCTCCCTGGCAAGATTATAAGCCTCTAGAGGGCAGAAACCATGTGTCTTCTCTGTCCTTCACAGTGCCAGACACAGTGCTGGGCACTTACTTAGTTAACATCTGTTGAGCAAAATTATATTAGGTTTTATAGGTAATATTCCTTATTTTCAGAATAATTCTTTTCTAAGGAACTAAGATGCAGGTGCTAAATGGTTTTTACTTTTGTCTTGGATTTATGCTTTTGGGTAGAACTTTTGAAAGTTGAAGCAATATTTGTCATATTTAATCCTGTACCATGTTTAACATTAGAATGATTGGCAACCATTTGAATATCATCCAGCAAAATTAGTTACTTTTTTGCTTTTAATTTTATTAAGTATATGTTATTTCTTCTAAATTTGTTAAAAATTAGACTACAATTTCTCTTTTTTCTTTTAGTTTTTTACATTTTTATCACTCATTTTATAAAATTTTGAATTCCGAATTCTCTCCCTCCATCCAGTCCCTCCTCCATCCATTGAGAAGGCAAGGAATAGGATACCCATTATACATATGAAGTCATACAAAACATTTCTGTTAGCTATGTTGCAAAAAAACCCCCAACAAATAGAAAGTGAAAAATATGCTTCATTACCAGTTCTCCCTCTTGAGGTGGATAACGTTTTTCATCATGAGACTTGGAGTTGTCTTGTATCGTTGTATTGATCAGAGTAGCTAAGTCTTTTATAGCTGCTTGTTATTGCATTATTGTTGCTATTGTGTACAATGTTCTCCTTGTTTTTTTCCACTTCATTTTGTTTGAGTTCATATAATTCTTCCCAGCTTTCTGAAACCATTTTGCTTGTTATTTCTTATAGCACAATAGTATTCTATCACAGGGATAGGTAGGTGGCCCAGTGGATAGTGTGCCAGACCTGAAGTCAGGAGGATCCATCTTCCTGAGTTCAAATATGGCCGCAGACATTTACTAGCTGTGTGACCCTGTTTGCCTTAGTTCCTCATCTGTAAAATGACCTGGTGAAAGAAATAGCAAACCATTTCAGTATCTTTGCAAAGAAAACTCCAAATGGGGTCCCAAAGAATCAGGCATGACTGAAATGATTCAATAGTAACATTGTATCACAAATCGTATGCCACAACTTGTTCAGCCATTCCCCAATTGATAGGTATCCTTTCAATTTCCAATTCTTTGCCACCACAGAAAGAGCTGTTAAAAATATGTTTGTATATATACATCTTTTTCCTTTTTCTTTGATCTCTTTGGGAGGCAGACCTAGTAGAGGTATTGCTAGGTCAGAGTTTTGTAGCCCTTTGTACATAGTTCCAAATTATTCTTTAGAATAGTTAGACCAGTTCACAGCTCCACCAACAGTGCATTAGTGTATCTGTTTTTCCACATCGCCTCCAGCATCTATCATTTTCCTTTTCTGTCATGTTAGCCAGTCTAGTAGGTGTGAGGTAGTACCTCAGAATAATTTCAGTTTGCATTTCTCCAATCAATAGTGATTTGGAGCATATTTTCATGTGACTTGGATTTCTTCTGAAAACTGCCTGTTCATATCCTTTGACTATCAGTTGGGGAATGGCTTTTATTTTTATAAATGCCACTCAGTTCTCTACACATTTGAGAAATGAGGCCTTTGTCAGAGAAACTTGCAGTTAATTTTTTCCACTTTCCTGTTTTCCTTCTAATTTTGGCAATATTGGTTTTGTTTGTGCAAAACCTTTTAAATTTAATATAATCAAAATTATCCATTTTACCTCCCATGATCCTCTCTATTATTTATTTGGTCATAAAGTCTTCCCTTATCCATAGATCTGGTAGGTATATTTTTCCTGCTCTAATTTTCTCATGATATTCACCCTTTATGTCTAAATTATGAACCTATTTTGACTTTATCTTGATATACAGTGTGATATGTTGGTCTTTGCCTAGTTTCTGCCAGACTACTTCCCAGTTTTCCCAGCAGTTTCTGCCTCTTTGTAAATTCTTGCCTCAAAAGTTTGTGTCTTTGGGTTTATCAAAAACTAGATTGCTATAGCCCTTTACTGCTACATGTTTACTACATATTACTATGTATTTACTATATATTGAGTGCCTTGAGGTGACAGGTTCCCCACCCCTGGTACCTAATCTGAGACCTAATACCTAATCTATTCCATTGATCCACCACTCTGTTTCCTAGCCAGTACCAGATTGTTTTGATGATTATCAATTTGTAATACAGTTTGAAATCTAGTATTGCTAGGTTACCTTCCTTTACATTTTTTCATTGATTTCCCTGATATTCTTGACCATTGGTTCTTACAGATGAATTTTGTTATTTTTTTCTAGGTCTATAAAATAATTCTTTGTTAGTTTGATTGGTATGGCACTGAATAAGTAAATTAATTTAGGTAGAATTGTCATTTTTATTATATCAGCTCAGCCTACCCATGAGCAATTAATAATATTTCCCCAGTTATTTTGATTTGTTTTTATCTTATTTTTTCCCCTTTGAGATTTTGTTTTAGTTTGCTTTCAGAGTTATTATAATACTTCAGCATGTCTCAGATATAGTGTGGCAAGTTGCATGTATAGATTGTTGTGACATGCCATGGCTAAAAGCCTCCTAACCAAAGTAAATGTATGGAAAAGAGGAATGTGTACTAAGGTTGTAAAGGTAGGAAGATCTTTAAATGCTCTTTATAGCTCCACAAATTGTGAAGAGCTTTGAATGTCAGAGAGAAACGATAGGCAGCCATTAGAATTTATTAAGGCAGTGACATGGTCAGGCCCATGCTTTAGCAAAGTCTGTTTGGCCACTGTGTGAAAGATGGACTGGGAGGACAGGAAGACTGGTTGGGAGACTATTGAAATAAACACAGAGTTGACAAGTGTCTTAAGTAGGCTCTTTGAGTAGAGAGGAAGCAACAAATATGAGCTATGTTATAGAAGTATTGGATATATATGGTGACTTGAAGATGGCTCAGGTTGTTTACTAGAGTCAATGGAAGGATTTAGTATTCTCAGTAGAAAAAAAAGAATATATGAAGAAGACTGGATTTGAGGGGAATGCTAATGAAGTCTCTTTTGGATCTGTTGAGGTTAAGGTGCCTATGGGATATCCAGTTGGAAATGCAGTAGTTGGTATAATGGTCAGAAGAAGGGCTGGACATTGGTATATAGATCTGGGTTTTGTCTGTATAGAGATGATAACTAAACCCACAGGAGCTAATGAGGTCACTAAGAGAGATTTTAGAGAGGAAGAAGAGAAGAAGAGCCAGCACAAAGCCATGGGGGTACTCAAAGTTAGGGGACATGGTATTCCCAATCCAGTAAAGCATACTGAGAAAGAAGGGAGAAATAATTCATGAAAGCCCAGAGAAGAGAAGGTAATGATCACTACTGTCAAAAAGGCAATAGGGAAGAACCAGTAGGTAGGGAGAGATTGAAGAGCAGAAACAGAGAGGGGATCCAGCCTGCCAGAGAAGAGAATTGAGAATACATGTATTGGCCTTGCTGAGAAGGGCCAACTCTTCACTGCAGATGAGTATGGAAGCAGAGTAGGAGATGATGTTGGATTTAAAGATGTAGAGAAGGGGAGAAACAGGATCTCACGGGGGCAGTTGGCTTCTTTTTTAAGTAAAATATAAGGTGAGGTCCCTAGCCTAGAAGATGGGGTGAGAAAGTTGGTATGGAAGGCTTGAAGAAAGTTGAAAAGGTTTGAAACACCTTCTGTGTGGAGTGTGATATGGAATCAGGGAGTAAAAATGTATCCTTGCCGCGGTGAGGGCGCAGTTGAGATTAGATATCATACATATGTAGAGTAGTTAGTTAGCATGGGTCATGTAACTTTGTCTTGCTCTGTTTTATAGCATGTGCATAGGAGAAGAGTAGGAATATGGTGGGAAATGCAAGGTTGGGTTTTTGCAAAGCATGAGAAATGATAGAACAAAAGGGTAAGAGATTCAAGAACAGAGGACTATGTAATGTTCAACTGGCTGATAGCAAGATCAAGATTGAGAAGGGAGGAAAGTGAACCCAGAACAGGCCTGAAAGAATGCTTAGGCGAATAGTTGATTTTAGGATCTCTGTTTATATTTACATTTACAAAAGAATTTTTACTCAGGAAATGTCTTTTTTTTAATGGTGGTTCCCAGACCACGTGGAGAAGGGTATGCTCCCAGTCAGCTAGATTTTCCAGAACTTATTTGGATCCAAACCTACTTAAGATGGTTTTGGAGACTGTGGAGAATGAAGTCTAGAGAGAAGAGATAGGATCTAATCTAAAGTATTGTATAGCACAATGGAAAGCATTCACTTTAGACCATAAGGGACACATACTGTGTGCAAAGCATTGTCTCACACATAATAACGTGGTACTACACATTCATTTTGTTTTTGCTCCTTATTTTTTAAGATAACATTTTTTTAGCTTGAATTCTTTCTAATTGAGATATGTCTTATGTTTATAACTTTAAAAGGAAAACCTTTAGATTTCTTTAAATATATTTTCTATTATTTGTAATGTTTAGATTTTTAAGGGGATGCCTTATTATCCAATTTTCTTTCTCTTTTTCTTTTTAAAATTTTTTTTAAAATTTATTTATTTAATTTATTTAACATATTTAATTTTCAGCATTGATTTCACAAGAGTTTGAATTATGAATTTTCTCCCCATTTCTACCCTCTCGCCAACTCCAAGATGGTGTATATTCTGGTTGCCCTGTTCCCCAGTCAGCTTTCCCTTCTGTCACCCCACTCCCTTCCCATCCCTTTTTCCCTTCGTTTCTTGTAGGGCAAGATAAATTTCTACGCCCCATTGCCGGTGTATCTTATTTCCTAGTTGCATGCAAAAACTTTTTTTTTTT
>CM053626.1:245437614-245490619 GCA_028646595.1 Phalanger gymnotis | reverse complement strand
TCTCTCTCTCTCTCTCTCTCTCTCTCTCTCTCTCTCTCTCTCTCTCTCTCTCTCTCTTTTTCTTTCTCTCTCTCTTTCTTTCTCTTTTTCTTTCTTTCTTTTTTTTGGAGGGGGGAAGGCAGGGCAATTGGGGTTAAGTGACTTGCCCAAGGTCGCAGAGCTAGTAAGTGTGTCAAGTGTCTGAGGCCAGATTTGAACTCAGGTCCTCCTGACTCCAGGGACAGTACTCTACTCATTTGTACCACCTAGCTGCCCTCCCCCATCCATATTTCTATAAACCAACTTGTGTTCAAACCGGGAATAATGATGCCTAGATTTGAAATTATATAGAGAGACTTGGAAGATGTTTTTAGGGTTGAGGGAAGAACCGTAAAGATACAAGAAAACATTAGGAATGATATCTATATATCTATATCTCTGTATAATGAAATCATTGTAAAAAGTAATTTTGTGGGAAGATGTTATAAACCAATTTTCAATGTTAGTTTTCAGTTAGGCAGTTTTGAATGTCCTAAACAGGCAAATTGGTGTGTACATAATTTCCTGAAAGATCCGATTTTGTTGTTTTATTCAGAGCAAGAGACTATAAATAGAAAGGGTAGGTACTTAGAAAGTAAAAATTTTTTACTATTGCTTTTCATAGTGGTGGGGTAGTCATGCCATTGCATGGCTGATTTACTGACTAAATAAGGGAGGTGAACCATTGGGTTCACAGGTCTTTTTTTATTACAAATTAAAATAATATTTATTAAATTTAGATCTTAGGGGGGAAAATAACACAAGATAGATTGAAAGATTGAATTTTTTTTACTTAAATTGCTTTGTAGTTTTTTAAAAAAAGATTTTTGCGAGTAGTTGGAGAAATCATATTTATTGAAAGGTTATTGGCATAACAACTTAAAATTCTCTTCAGTTGTGGTTGGACTTAATATTCATTTTTTTTTAAAGTTTAGGAAGTATTCTAATTTGTTAATGATCCATTTGGATCTTGCTTACCTTGAATATTGGCTGGCTTGAAATCATTATGAATCTTGAAACAATAAGTATATCAGATTGTTCAATATTATGGGTTATTTTCAACTTTGTCCATATGGTCACATGCTATATAATGAAAATATGGTATTAGTCTAAATAAATGAGCAATTTATCTCTTTTATTATCTCGTGCAATTCCATTTGTAATATTTTATTGCTGCGGTGAACTCTGCAGGCCAGTAACTACAGTAGTCAGACTTGTAAGCAGTGTGGAGAGAATTGTTGGTCATTCATTGATCTTGTTAGCCACACAGAAACACTCAGGAAGTTAACATAGATAGCATTGTCCTTTTGGAATTTGAAGGACAAAAAGATGTTTTGCTACTATCAGCTTTTTAGGCTTTGATTGATTGATTTAAAATTAAAGTAATGCCACGTTTTCTTGGTGATCATGTTTTTTCACTGATAACTAGTTGTTACTACAGTTTTATACGTCAGGGCATGGTAAACTATGATCACTAAAGTGTTTCTATGTATAGTCACTGAAGAAAAACATAAGGAATGCCCAAATGATTGCTTCCAAGTGAAATAGAGATGACATTTCCAGACTCATTGTAATAAAAAGTTGAGACATCTGGGTTAGTGTTTGCATTTATTTTTCTTTTCCTACAACCTTTTGAAAACAAAAGGTTGCAAGACTTTAAAAACAAACACAGAATATTCAATAGAATGTTCTTAACAGCGCACAATATATTTTCTTGGGACAAATGTTGTTTTGCTTTTTTGGTACCTTCACCTGTACTTTTCCATCTCCTCACAGGAAAAAACACATTGGTATTAAACATGGGAATTTAAAACAGTGATAAGAGAAGCAACTATTAATAGTCCTGCGATTTCTCATGTTGTTGCTGCTGTTTAAGTGGAGTTTTGATTATGTTAAAGGATCAACATTTTAAATGACCACCGTTATCCCTTATCTACCACTGGAATGATTTGACTGTGTCTTGCTAACTTAAAAAAATGTTGGGGTTGTGTTGGGGGGGAACGGAAATAAGGTTGTGGGCAGTTAGGGACAGAGAACTGGGTTTGAATAATGCTGTCTGGAGTTCAGAATCACTTAGTGGAGAGGGTCTTACAGGGTAGGAATAAGTTAATCATTGAGGAATGAGTGCAGGTAGGTTATCAATATTCCTCAGAATTTGATCTGGGGGTTGGAGGGGAAACCTCAGGGCATTAGGCAGCAGTATATAGCTGGAAGGTGGAGGTGGTACTCATGTGGGAGCAGGCTCAGGCAGGTTACTAGTGGAGGGAACTCAATGGAATGAGGCTTCTTATCTAGGCAGGCTATCAGGCCAGGCCTAGGAGTGCCCTGGAATGACATTTTTCTTCTCTCCAGGCAGGCCGGGCAAGTCCTGATGTGGCAGTGGTAAAGGGAGTGGGTTGGAATGGTGTTTCTTCCCCTGGTTGGCAAGTTTTAGTGTTTAAGAACCAGCATTAGAACCAAGAATCTTACAGAGATATATCTTATTTGATCTTTTAAAACCCGGCAGTTAGTGTAGTTTCTCTGTTTTTATAAATGAATTTATCCAAAACTCCCATGATAAATAGTCATAGTAATACTACTCTTACCCTATGGGGTAGGTGGTGTTGTTATCCCCACTTTACAGATGAGGAAACTGAGGAAGACAGGTTAAATGGCTCATTCATGGTCTTTCCATTAGAATGTAAGCTCATTGTAGCAGGGATTGTTTCATTCTTCATATTTGCGTCTCTAGGGCTTAGCACAGTGCCCAGCCCTTGGTAGATGTTTAGTACTTGTGGACTGATTGTTTCCCTTACCATAAGAAGCATGGCATCAGCAGATCTTATTATGTATATATTGCTTATTTTGAGGATGATGATTATGATGATAATTATGAGACTGACATTTATTTTTAGCACCTTTTACCTTTATGTTTTCAAAGAACTTTACCTATCATTTATGTCCTTTGATCCTTACAACAGCTCTGTGAGGTGAGGAGAACAGATATTGTCCTCCTCATTTTGCAGATTAGGAAGCTGAGACTCACAAGAGTGAAGTGATTTGTTCAAGGCTGTACAGCTATGTGGCATTTTAAAGAGGCAGATGTTTATCTGTTGCCTTATCTAGAACAACCTCTCATGTCCTCTGTCGTTGAGAACACCGCTCATTCTTATCGTTGAGAACACCGCTCATTCTTATTGTGACTGCCACAATTAAGTTTTGGAGTCAAGTACAGAGGACTGGAAGCCACAGCAAACAGTGTGGCATCAAATTTGCTGCTATGTCTACTGCTGAACAGAGATATTTATCCTGAACTTGGATTGTGAACCAGTATTGATTCTTCTTCCTAAACTTGTGATTTTTATTGCTATTTCAGGGCGATTTGATGAAACAGTGATTGAAGAGAGAAGACAGTGTGCTGAAGATCTCTTACAGTTCTCTGCCAATATCCCAGCTCTTTATTCTAGTAAACATCTTGAAGATTTTTTTAAGGTCTGTTCTAACTTGTGTATTTATTAAATACTTTTTATTATTTTTTAATGTATCCAAAACATTTTAAAACTTGAAAGCTAACACTTTGCAGTTTTTAATTTTTCTTTTTTTTTTCCAAGCTGTGTGACCCTAGGCAAGTCACTCACATTCTCAGAGCTCTCGACAACTCTCTAAGAACTATAAGTTTCAGAGAAGGTACCAACTTGACTTGTTAGAAGGAGCTTTCTTACCAGAAGGTCTCTATAACAGTGAAGTCCTAAGCCTATTGATACTCCTTTTGAATTTCATTGCTTATTTTTCAGAGATCTTAAAGCTTTCATTTTTTCTTCTGAGAAAAGCCTGGTTATATCTGTTGACCATTTTATTTGTTGGTGAATGGCTCTTGTATATTTAAATTAGTTCTCTATGTATCTTGGATATCTGATCTTTATGAAAGGTTTTTTCTAGTACAGCTTCCCTTATAATTTTATATTTGCTTTTTCTTAAGAAATTCCAAATAGAATGGACATTTGCATGTACATAGTAGAACAGAAAAAAGATTATCCATAGAACTGGTAGTCACTATTATGCACCATTTGCTTTTCTTTTTAAGTTCATAATAAGATCAACCAGTAATTTTCAAAGTTGTCCTCCTTTTCTGGCCTTTTTGTTATTTTTCTCTCTCTTAAAAATAAAAAAAGATGCCTCAATGACTGTCTTTTAAAAAAAATGTTCTATATTCCTTTGCCCTCTGGAGCAACAGACCACAAATCCTCCCCCCCACCCCCAGCTTTTGTCACAAATATACATAATTGGAATGGTGCCTCTTGGGAGAGACATACCCCTCAGCAGGGGGTCCAATGCCAATGGGTCTAAGATTGGAGGCCAAATTGAAAGCAAAAAAATGTTCTAACATCCTAAGGAAGACTACCAATAGTAGCTTCTGTTTCTGACAAATACATGCAGTTTTTAGAATCAGACCCTCTTAGAGTACACAGCCAACCAGCAACATTCTCTAGCAATTTAGGATAGATAAACAACAGCTTTCGTTGGGGGGAAGGGTAAGAGAAAGGGGTAATAATTCAAGGTAGAAAAAGGAATTTTTGGAGGAATATTTGCCACGCTATTGACAAGATTTATTACTGAAATGAGAAGGCATTCCCTATTCAGGGCAGGAGACAAGGGGAAGTGACCAGATACTTTTAAAATTATGAATGAAGTCTTTTTAAACAAAACTTCAGGGTTGAGGTAACTGTTTAGACAAAGTTTCAAGAGTCTTTTATTCCAGGACAACAAGTAATTGTTACAACAGTGGATGAGACTGTCTGCTTTACATAGTTTGTTATACGTTATTTCTTTTTGCTTTCCACTATTAGGTCACCAGGTGGTTTTGATATTTCTACATCAAGATGTTGCAAAATAATTGTGGTTCCTATTGATAAGTAAAAGAAATTCCCATATGGGCTGTGTCTGAAAATGTATATCTTATTCTACATCTCGAATTTATCACTTCTCTATCAAGAAATTTGCGCTTTCTGTTTTACCGGCATCAGTTCTGTGCAGGAGCTTTATTTTTTATAACCAAAATTGTCCACTTCATCTTTTGTGATCTCCTCCATCCCTTGTCTCATCAAGAACTCTTTCCTTACCCATAATTGTAAAAAGTACCTGCTTTTCTGATCTTTCAACTTGTTGATAATGTGACTGAGACCACCTATCTGTTTGGAATTAATTGTCCAATCTTAACCTAATTTCTACCAACTTGCTTTCTAGTTTTCCCATCCCATTTTTGTTGAACATGATTTCTTATTTGTTTAAATAAAGATTCTTTTGCTAAAAACATGTAACAGTGCCCCATGATAGAAGCAGTTCTTAAGTCTGTTAAAAGCATTTCACGATAAGAAATCTCTGGCAGTGAGTTTAATATGAGCTTACAAGGAAGTCCCCTGGCCTCTCAAGCTTCCCCTTACAATTCTAAAACTTTTCCAAAGGACCTACAGCGGGCTCCCACATCATTTTACCTGAGGGCAAAATTAACCTTCAACTGACTCAGATCTGTACCACTGCTTTCTTCCTTACAACAGTCCCATTTGGTCTCATGGGAATGTAGAAGGTTAATTTATTTCCCTGAGTAAATCCTTACTCCTTTAGTTGGGGACTTTGTGGTTTTATTGAATCCTGTTACTCTGTTTATTTCTCTATTTTCTATATACAATCTGTTGCACTGCTCAATTTTTCTATTTTTCTTAACCACTACTAAACAGTTTTGATGATTACTTCTTTGTAGTATTATTTGATATCTGTTACCGCTAGTCCCCTTATTTCTAACTTATTCCCTCATTCCCCCCCCACAAGATTCTTGACCTATTGTTCTTCTAGACTTGTTTTATTATCAGATTTTCCAGCTCCATAAAGTAATCTTTTGAATGAAAAAATATTTTTTGGTACTTTGATTGGCATGGTACTAAATTAGTAAATTAAATCAGGTAATTAAATCAGGTAAGAATTGTAATTCTTATTTATTTCAATCATTCAGTCAATAGAGAATAAAACATCTTCTGTGTGGTGTTCAAAGCTGTTTAATAACCTCATCCCCCTTTAACTTTCTAGTTTTCTTATACCTTGCCACCTACTCTTTGATCTGGTGACACTGGCCTTTTCACCGTTCATGAATAAGAAATTCTGTGTCTTTGACTCTGGGCATTGTCTTTGGCTGGAAGATTCTTGGAATGCTCTCCTTCCTCCTTTCCGTTTTCCCTATTTCCTGGCTTCCTTCAAGTCCCAGCTAGAATCTAATCTTTTAGCTTTCTCAATCCTTCTTAATTCTAGTGCCCTCTCTTGGTTAATTTTTTTCCAACTTATCTTGTATATAGCTTATTTTTACATATTTGTTTGCTTGTTGTCACTCTCATTAAACTTTGAGCTCCTTGAGAGTCTTGCCTCTTTTGCATCCCTAGCATTTAGCACTATGCCTGCTACATAATAGGTGCTTAATAAATGTTTATTGACTAAAGGGAAAGAATTCTTCTAAGTTGATGAAGTTTTAAAAATTTAAATAACATAAATTTATTATTAAAATTTTTTTTATTGACATCTTTCGTTTATTTCACCATGATTTCCAAAAATATTTCTTCCCTCTCTCCTACCCAGTGATCCATCTCCTCCTATAACAAAGAATTAAAAGAGGGGAAAAAAAATCCTTTCAGCAGAACCAACATAAAAACTGAATCTGACTGTATGTTCATTGTCCTACACCCATATTTCCCTAACTGTATAAACAAAGGAGGGGGAGGTGCATTTCCTCATCTGTTTTTCAGGCCAAGCTTGGCCATCATAATTATAGTGTTCTTTTTTTTTTTTTTCCAATTTACAAAGTCTGGGCACAGTTTTATGCTTTCAGTAGCTTAAATAGTCCTAATAGCTCAAGTCTTTTTGGGATATTCTGTATAATTGCATCTTTTTCTGTATTCATATTCATCATTTCATAAGGTGCTATAATATTCTATTTTATAGCACTTTGTTTAGCCATTCCCCATTTGATGGGCATCTACTTAGTTTCTAGTTCCTACAACAAAAAATGCCGCTATAAATATTTTGTTATATAGGGGACCTTTCTATCTTTCATTTACTTAGGGTATATGTCTAATAGTAGCATCCCTGGGTCAAAAGATGTGGACATTTTTATTACATATATATATATGTATATATATACATATATATATATTTAGAATTATCCCAAAATGCTTTATACAGTTGTTTAAACAATTCATACCACCACCACCAATACATTAGTTTGTTCTTAACTAATTAGAATTCACAGATGTTTTGTTATGATGAAATTATTTTCAACAAGCTTGGTTTCCTGGATAAATACATGTCATCATAGATTTTCCTTTCCCATTTCTACCCACATGCTTGTTTATGGTTCCTGTTTAGTCATTTCAGTTATGTCTGAGTCTTCATGACTCCATCTGGGATTTTCTTGGGAAAGATAGATTTGACATTTCCTTCTGCTTATTTTACAAATGAGGAACTAAGGCAAACATGATTAAGCGACTTGCCCAGGGTCACATACCTAGTAAGTGTCTGAGGCCAGATTTGAACTCAGGAAGATTTCAGGCCTGGCATTCTATCCATTGGGCCACCTAGCTGGCTCTCACATACTTGTTAATCCTAAAGTAATAATTCCCACAAGGTAAGCTATATATATGTATATATACATAGTTATGAAATATGTTATATTTTGAATTTTTAAAATAAATTTACTAAACTGTATTATTCAGTAACCTTTTAGTATTTTTTCCCTTGTAACACAGCTGTGGCAGCCATCATTTACTTGTTACTAATTTTCTCTTTTTACATTTAACTGATTGACCTAGAATATGAAATGACCGTGTGTTCTTTTCAGGGTGGAGAAGTTCATGATGGTTCTGAATTAATTGGCCCTGCTGAACCTTACACAGATTCCCTCATTGACAGTTTTTCTGACTGTAGTACTGAAGGTTAGTAGATGTCTTTTCAGAAATATCGAGGTTTTGATTTGAGAAAATTGTTGCTCATAAGCATAAATCTAGTGTCTGACTTTATAGAGAAGCTGCATCCAGGTGTTTGAGAGTATCTGATGTCATAAATGCCTCACTGTTTCTAATTTTCACAAATATTTTCCTCAAGTGATGTGTAGCATTTCTCTTTTAGCCTTTAGAAAATCATAAGTTTATAACTGGTCTAAAAGAAAATTTTCTCTCTAATAATAGTAATAGGTAACATTTACATAGAGCTTGCCATGTGCCAGGCACTGGGCTGTGAGCTTGATGATTATCATCTTATTTGATCTTTGCAACATCCCTGGGAGGTAGGTGCTATTATTATTCCCGCTTTACAGATGAAGGAACTGAGGCAAACAGAGGTTAAATGACTTCCCCAGGGTTGCATAGTGGGTAAGTCTCAGGCTGGATTAGAACTCAGGTCTTCCTGAGTTCCTTCTTTGTGTGCCTTAGGATCATAAACGTGAGAAGCTTTTGGTAACTGGACCAAAGTTAGAAGAACTGGATTTGAGACCTGATTCCGACTCTTAATCAACGTAACCTTGGAAAATTCTCTTCACTTTTCTGAGCCTCAATTCCCTCGGCTGTAAAATAAGATTGGTACCTTATTGTAAAATAGGGTTAATACCCTTCCTAAAAAGATATTTTTGAGGAAAGTTCTTTGTAAACCTTAGAGCCTTATATAACTGTAAGCTAATATAAAATGGCATTTTGAATGTTTATCTTAGGTTTGTATACTATCATTTCAGATAAATTTCCTGCAATAATTTTATATTTTTAAGTTTTTTGGAGAGAGAGGGGTCTACCAGTGCATATGGTCAACTGCTCTGAAACTTACAATCTTAGAGACTTTTTTATTGGGTAGTGAAAAGTTAAATAGCCATTATGCGTCAGAAGTGGGATCACTGTAGGTAGTTTTTCAGTGAAATATTTCAGAACTTTTCTGTTACTCAGTAGAAAGTGTTCTAAAGGGGCAGCTAGGTGGCACCATGAGTACAGCACCTGGAGTCAGGAGGACCTGAGTTCAAATCCGGCCTTGGCCACATGACACACTTGCTAGCTGTGTGACCTTGGGCAAGTCACTAAACCCCAATTGCCCTGCCTTCTCCAAAAAAAAAAAAGTGTTCAAAAGTTACCGTTGCCAAAAAAAAAAATTATCACACTACAGTCAATTTGATGATGAGCCTTTTTAAAATTTGCTTTTCAGGCACAATTCAGTAAGCGTTGTTATTTGCCTACTCTGTGCAAGACATTGTTAAGGGGCTGGGCATACCAAGACAAAAATGGAATGATTCCAGCCCTCGAGGAGCTTACATGATACTGAGGAGGATATGACATGTACGTAGCTAAGTAAATATGAGGCCATTTGACTAGAGAGAGAGCACTAGCAACTGAATAGATCAGCAAAGGTTTTCAAGTAGGTGGCATGTAAGCTAGCCTTGAATAGAAGGGAAGCTTGAGATGTGTGGAGGTAGGGAAGTGCTTTCCACATATCGGGATAGCCTATGTGGAGACATTGAAAGTAGAGGAGTGCTGAGTTTGGGAAATATCCTGTAGTTTACCAGTTTGGCAGGAATGTAGAGTGTGTGAAGGGGCACTAGAAGAAATAAGTCTGGGCATATAAGTTGGAGTCAGATTTTGGAAGGCTTTAAATGCCAGGCTCATGCATTTGTATTTTAACTTCTAAAGGTAATAGGGAGCCACTGTAGATTATTGAACATTGGAGTAACATGATCACACCTGGCCTGGGGAGATAATTGTAGTAGCTCTGTCAAGTCAACAAGCATTTATTAAGCACCTACTGTGTGTCATGCATGGTGCTAAGTCCTGGTGATAAAAAGAAAGGCAAGCAAAGGCCCTGCCCTCAAGATGCTCACAGTCTAATAGGGGAGACAACATGCAAATGTATAAGTAAGATATAGGCAGGATAAATTGGAAATCTTCTGCCTTCTGATCCCTTTACCACCTCTCTAGCAGGAGTTGGGCGACATGTTTCATTGGGAGTCCTTTAGAATTGTGATTGGTCCTTGTGCGGATCAGTTGTTAAATCTTTCAAAGCTGTTTGTCTTTACACTATATTGTCATCATATAAATTGTTCTTCTTATTTTACTTTGCATTGTTTCATAAAGTCTTTCAGATTTCTCTAAAGCCATGGGTATAGTGTTTTAAAGTGTAGCAGGAGCTCCCTTTGATGGAGAGGCTATCTGGAAAAGGTGTTAGGGAGCAGATTCCAAGGCAGGTCATGTGTGTTGGTCCTTGAGATTGATTAAAAATTTTTTCCTGAATTAAGGATGTGTCTCTAAGACTGAAATGTATATGTAGGAATAAGTTATGAAGAGGAGAAAATTGGGTCAAAATATTGAAGAAGAAAAGAAAAAGGTTTATTAATTCTCATAGTGACATTTTCCCCCCATTAGTACATATAGTTTGGCTTAAATCTTTCTAACTCTTCCCTCAAATAACATTGGGATTCATGAAGTATGAAAAAATACTTCTGGAAATGATGTTAAACACTCTTCTGTAATGCTTTGCAGCATTCAGAGTCTCTATGGGTTTTCACTAATTAATCTTCCTGAAAGATTCTTAGTTGACAAATACAAATAGAAGTGTCAGATGGCTTCCAAATTCTGTGTTACATGAGAGTGTGAAATGGCTTTTAGATATTCTGAGATTATCTGGCATAGCCAGCAAGTGAAAGATTTATTCGCAGACTCAAAGGTCTAGAAAATTCCAGAGAAATCAGAAGGAAAGGGCATCTAACAACAGAAGAACACAAAAGCCATCAGTTAGCCAAGCCCCACAGGTATGTAGAGTTGCGGAAGAGAATGGTACAGGAGTGAGTGTACCAAATGGAGGTGATTTGGGTTTAGAGACTAAGCTGTAATTCTCTCCAGAGTGCTGCCTACTGGGCGAAGTGTCATAAATGGTGTTTTGAAGGTAGATTATGATTTTTCATTTTTTGATTGAGTGTACAGATGGATTGAACAAGAGGGGATAAGTCATGCCTGGCTAACTTTAACATGCATTCTTCTGTTTCAAGAACTCTCAGTGCCTCGTTAGAATACAAGGAAAGTAGACTACCTTTTTGTCATGCTCAGAGAACAGATGCTTGAGGCTAATGGAGCATTATTTGTGGTCATGTTTTAAAACAGATGAGACCAATAGGTACTATGTTAAACTGAAAGTTTTCTGAAGAAAGCATACAAACTAGTGAAATTGAGAGGTTCGTGCTTGTCATTTAAAAATTATTTTTAAAATCAGCAATGGAGAGGATCTTGTAAAGTTTCTTATGGTCCTATACTTTATTATTTAACTAATTTAATTCTCTTATATCTTAGATCTTTGTTGTATCCTTATTATTTATTATCTTATTAATGTATTCTGTTTTTGTCAAACTAGTACAGATTGAAGTTGTGTGTATGTGTGTGCATGTACGTGTGTATGTTTATGTATATACACAAAGTAATAATTTTGTATATATAACAGAATATATTTTTGGTATTAATTTGGAAGGAATTAAGGACCACAAATGGCCTTTCCCCTTCTTCAATAGGTTCTCATATTTGATAGTTTCCTTCATCAAATAGTATTTATTGAACATCTGAGCTTCTCTTTAACTTAGCCAAAAGTGCATTTTGAAAGCAAAAGCTGTTAGACGAACTGATCCTCAGAGTTTTAGTGTGCCACCCCCCAAATTACTTTGTATTTACTCTGTATGTATTTTATCCTTAGTTATTTTTGTTCATGTGGTTTCCTCTTGATGGAGTGTAAATTCCTTGAAGATAGGGCTGCTTTTGGATTTCTCTTGGCCTCCCCAACCTGCATAGCTCAGTTTCTAGGACATAAAGGTAGACAATAGTACAAATGTTGGTTTTTACAATTTAATAGGAAATCCTTGTACTAAGGGACACCAATTCATAGTTTCATAATCATCAACTTTTAGAAACAGTCTTACATATAAAAAATACAGAGTTGCTGTTCACCCCATTTTCACAGCGGAACAAAACCCCCACTACTTTGAGAGTACAAGAATGCATAATTTGTTATATTTTTAAATGTACAGTTCAGAGATAAATTCGTTATGTCATCTTATTTTCATTACCAGCCTTTTCCTTTCTGTAGAATTGCATTTAACTACAAAGTTACCTGAGTGACTTGTGGAAATTAGGCAGCTGTGATAAGAATGAAACATGGGAATGGTGCTTCTTGACACATTTTCCCTCATCTGTTTGGTTGCTTTAAGGTTATAGGTTGTCATGCTGGCCTTGTTATCAGAGCCTTTGATGTCTGTATAATCTCATCTGTTCACTTGTGTCATTTCCTCTCTCCAATACATTACTTGACTTCCTTTGCATTTTTGGAAAGGACATTTTCCAGGTGCATACATCAAAACAAAGACTGGGAAAAATAGATGATTGCAACTGCTACACAAATGGGACTTACTCAGTTTTCCTTTGTAGCATTGTAATAAGCATACCTTAAATGTGACTGCACTTCAATAGCTATTGGCACAGCGAAGGCTGCCTGTCTTTTGGCCCATAAATTGTGGATTAAGAACTCCCAAAGTACCTATTGACACATTGCAATGCCTGGGAAGGAGCTATTAGTCTGTCATATGAATTAACCTTGAAGATGAAGCTATTTATTTCAAGGATAGTATCTTTTAGCTTTCATGTCATTAAATAATTATGGAACTATGGGCCTGGATGGGACTTTAAGAGATCATGTAGTATATTTTCCTGCCTCCAAGCTGGACTGTAGTTAAATCATCCTATCATGATGGCTACTTCTCATTTTTAGAAATCTCTCTAGGGACATGAATAACAAAATTTTACTCTTATTTTGGTTTGAAAATTAATCATATTAGTATTAAACTATTTTTTAAATTATTTCAGTGCCACTTTATTTTTCTTGTTTTCAAGTGGTAGTAGGAAACTTTGGTTGGCTAGTTTACAAAGAAGTATTGTTTAGTAGGATTAAAATGTGAATTATTTATTCCTATGTTAAAAGAAATTTTAAATCCAAGACCTACTCAAATAGCAACATATTTTAATAAGCTTTTTATAAATACTAGAAGTTAGTTGTTATATCCACTAGGTGGCACTATTAGAACTTTAAACTGACAACTGGGATTTTTCTAGAGTCTCTGGATTAGCTTTTTCCAATGGTAAATTACTTGCTGAACGTGGAATTCTTCTTCTGTTAGTTTTGATTTCTGTTGTTCGTTATCTCATGCTATGCATAAGACCTAAATGCTAAAGGAAATATTTAGATAAATCTCTTTTTAGATGAATCTCTATTTAGATGAATCTCAATATGAGAGCTTCATCTAATGCCATATATTGCAACCCATCCATGCCTTCCCATCTTGAGTGACTTTTGATCACATGACTCAAACACCAGAGTTCTACCCAACATACTGTATGCTTTCCTCTTGATCTCATGACAGTGCACTGACACCTACTAAGCACACAGGCTTTCTATCTGTTATCTCTCACTCTTATGTGACCAATCTGTCTTCTATTCTGGTTGTAATTTCTCTCTGATGATATACATACACATGTTACTTACACACATTATTTATACGTTAATCTTCTGGTGTAGGTTTTCTTTGCTTTTTGTTGACTTTGGGGGGATTCTCAACTTTAATTCTTTGGAGATTGGGATGGTGCTGAGAGAAGTGCAACGATAGATAAGAAATTAACTGGTTTTTGCCTCATCAAGGACATTATTATATTTAGTTAATAAAAAAAGGTAGAAAGTGATGAGTACTTAAAATATTGGCAAAGAGTTTTAAGAATTCAGAGGAAAAAAGTAACAATTTCTGATTAAAGTTCAGAGAAGGATTTGTAGAGGATGTAGTATTGAAATTGGGCCTTGATATTTGGGTAGGATATCAAACAATAGGAATGGGGTGGGTTAGGTTGGAAAATGTTATTTATAAAGCCCTTTGAGAGCTAAGTAATATAAATGTTGACTGATTATATATTTATGTATCTCTACATATAGCTTATATATATAAAAGATATTATACATATCACAGATATATCATATTATATATCAATATATCTATCTGTCTATCTGTATATCTACAGTTATATAAATGTTGCTGATGGTGTAGGGGGATGTAATGGTTAAAGGACCGGAAGCACAAAGACCTGGATTCGAGTCTCACTTCTGATGCATATTGATGTAACTGTGGGCACATCATTTATCTCTTATAGTTATTGGCAGCTTTCTTAAGACTGTATATTGCAGAACAGAAACCAATCTGTATTTGAAGAAGCAATTTACTCATTGAGAGTTTTCTGTAATGAAATAACAGAGTCATGGAATTTGAGATTTGGTTCTTCAATGGCCATCTATTCCAATTCATACATAGAAGGAATCCCCATCAGAAGATCCCTGCTGAATGATCTTTAGGCTCTCTTTGAAAACCTAAAGCCTTATAGAAGCAGACTTTTGACTGGCTCTAATTATTAACAAGTTTTTTTTTGACATTCAGTAAAATATTTGTTCCTTTGTAACTTCTACCCATTATTCCTGGTATTTTGCTGTCTGGAGCCAAGTGGAACAAGTTTAGTCATTTTTTCTACATCCCAGCCATTTAGATATTTGAAGACAGCTACTATGTTCTCCTCTCCTTCACTGAGATATGCTTTTTTTTTAAGCCAAGCTAAACATGACTAGTTCCTTCTTCCAGTGCTCACCTTATGTAGACTTAAGGCCTTTCACTATTCTAATTGCCCTAATGGACACTCTCAGGCTTATTATTGCCCTCTTTAAATTGTGATATTCAGAACTGAAAACAGTGTTCTGGATTAGGTGTGTTGAAGGCAGAATATAGTGGGACCATCACCTCCTTATTTGTGGAAGCTATGTCTCTTTTAATGCAGACCCAAGATTTCATTAGTTTTTCTGGCTGCCACAACTATACTTTTGTATTGGTGTTGTAAATGTTGGAGTAATGGGTATATAAAGTCTATCATTAGAGTAAGTTAAAGGAAGCTTCATGGAATTTGATCATATCATACAATTTTAGAGCATGGTGGAATTTTAGAGATTATCTGGCCCAATTCTTATTTTGACCTGTGAGATAACCTAGCTTCAGGGATGTTAAACAAGTTTTCTAAAGTCACAGTTAGTTATTGATGGAACCTATTAAGCATTGTTTTGAAGTAAAGGAATATAGTTCACTGAGGGGAAGGAGAAGTTTGTTTTTGAAAGAGAACCACAGAATGGTAGTGACTAAGTTGTGTACAAGGAGCAGGGTTGTTTAGCTGGAGGAAAAATGTGAAGTGGAGAATAGTAGAGTGTGATGCTGAGTAAATAAAAGCAGGCAGGTTGTTAAAGATCCCTACAATTCTAAGAAATTTGAATATTTCTAGTGCTTTTGGATATAGTGGATCAGACGTGGTTTTTTTTTTTGTGTGTTCGCATTTCTCTCTAGCATACATTACCTATACCAGTATGATGGTATGGAGATAGTGCTGTGCTTAAAGTCCAGAGAAATATGGTTTTGGATCCCCTTTTTGGTGCTTATTAGCAGTAAGACCAAGGGTGAGTTTCTTAACTTCTCTGGGTTTCATTTACTCTTCTATGAAATGGAGATAATATCTCTAATACCTCACAAGACTTTTGTGAAGATTGAGATAATGTATATAAAGTACTTTGCAAACCTCAAAACACTATATAAATGTTATATTCTACCTCTGAATAGCCTAGGTGGCAGCATAGACCACTAACTACCTTAAGTATGTTTTTAAGGCATGAGGAAATGTATTCGTTTTCTCTTTTCACATTTCAACTTAAATCAGACCTGTTTCTTAATTATATATATTGTGTTGGCAATCAACTGAAAGAAAATTAACTATTTAATTTTTTAGGCTTAGACATCCACTTAAAAATTTTTTGAGAGCTGTTTTTTTTTAGATTTACCTGCATATCTTCTACAGTTGATACAGCTCATACATAGTATGTAGAATTTAACGCAGCAAAAAATAATGTGTTATAAAGATTGTTCTATCCTATTGACAATCTAACTACTGCCTAGGTTTCTTGCTTTGTATATGAATCATGAGCCATTACTACAGGGAAAAGTAGAAACTCCCCTTGGCAGACTCTGGCAATAGTTGGAGCCCAGCAGGTGGTAAGTTCCTGAAGGTTATCAGCTAATACTAATACTACCATGTATTTTATGTACAGTCAATCATAGGAGACCACCTGTTGTTCCAAAGAAAACTGGTCTTTTTGACAGGTGGCCTTCAAATACAGATTCCTGATAGTTTATAGTATGAAATCTGCCCTATGACAATTCACCTTTTTAGGCTGGTGCCTTTCCTTTAGAGGTGATCTCCTAGATGGATTTCACAGTACTACCTTACTCTGAGGAGTTCAAAGCACTGAAGGTGAGGGCAGATAGGTGAACTGGGATGCTAAATAAAATCCCTCATCTCTGCAGTGGCTTTTTTCATAAGTCACCTGGGGCCCTCTAATGGTCCTGAGACTTGAATCTCTGTGATTTGAACCTGGAGGCGGAACATTTTCGTAGAGGCCTTTGACATTTTCCCATGTTTCAGTTCCAAAAAGCCTTAGTTGTTTTTTTTTTTAAACTTTCTGGTGATGGTGAAAGATGTACCTTTACTCTTCATGGTGAAGGCTGAGGACTCCTTTTTAAGTATGGTTTGACCTCTGATTGGTTTTTACCTTCGTGTAAATTGTGTGTATGTCGTTCACATATGGTCAATTTAGTATGTGCTCTCAGATGCTTACCTGTATCTTTGAATTTCAGTTGCCTGCCTTGAGCACCTGTTATTTCTCCCCTGTTATATTCTGTAAGGCTTTGCTTAGATCAGGGCATTATTTGCCTGCTCTGTATCTTATTTGGTAATTGTTCTTCTGCTTAAAAAGTTCTAATCACTCCTACCATACACTCTTTGTGTACAAATCACATTGAATAGTAAGAGTATGTTCTCTAGAAACCAATTCTGATGAATTGCAGACATTTAGCAGGTGAGTAGGAAAATCGAAGGTGAATGCCTATTTTTCTACTCTTAGTATAATTTTTATTGCTACTAGTAATCTTCTCTTTTAGGAACTACTCTGTATAGCTACTGGCTATGGACAATTCTGTCTTGGACTGTATTTCATGATCTCACTACATAACATGTCCTTGTGCCCAAACAAGTTCTTATTGTAATCACTCATTCTCCATGTCCTTCCAACACCAGACCCTCAAAATATTATTCCCTTTCTTGCTTTTTTTTTTTTTTGTGTTTTGGAAGGCAGTTGGGGTTGCATGGCTTGCCCAGGATCAAGCAGCTACGCAGTGTCTGAGGCTGGATTTGAATTCAGGTCCTCCTTACTTTAGAGCCAGTGCTCTATCTACTGTACTACCTCACTGTCCCCCTTTCTTCCAATTTCATAAATATTTTCCTGTACTTTTAGCTTTTCCTCCTGTGGATGCTAGTTTATCCTTCTGTATAAGTGAATGAATGAATAAATGAAAAAAGTTTATTAAGCACTACCTATGTGCTAGGCGCTGTGCTAATCACTGCGGATACAAAGGTAAAAGTGAGGCAGTACCTGCCCCCAAGGGGCTCATATTCCAAAAGGGGAGACACATCAAGGAGTGGTACTCAGAGAAGGGAATTGTGGTGTAGGAAGTTAAAGGGACAATGAATGTAGCCATAAAAGGTGACCATCATGTTCCTTTCAGAAGCAGGGGTAGTATTGCTTTGATTCCTCTTCCCAGAGTGTTAAGTGGAAAATATATGTGTGTGTTTGTATAAGAAGTAGACAGATACCGGGACGCTGACTTCATGTGCTCAACAAGTCAGATGGCAAGATACCCAGGCATGGCTGGAAGGAGGAGACGTGAAGTAAGCTATCAAAAAGCATTTGTTAAGCATTTACTATGTGCCTGACGTGCTAAACTCTGGGGATACAAAGAAATGTAAAAACAGTTCTTGTCCTCATGTAATTCCCGTCCTAATAGGGGAGATAAAACATAAATAACTGGAGGGAGATAACATTAAAGATGTATGCATGTCCAGAATAGATGGGAGGAAATCTCAAAAGAGTAGATATTAAGAGCTGGAAAGGCCTTCTGCAGAAAGAAGACTTTGAGGATGTCAGGGAAACGACAAGGTAGAAGTGAGGTGAAGTTTGGACTCTTTCAGCAGTTAGGTTTGCTCAGCCCCAGGTATAAAGTAGTAGGATTTTATGATTAATTTTGGCTAGTGTAGCTTCATGTGTCGTGCTGAAATAGGCACAGGCCTAATTTTTTGATAATTACTTCTAACTATCCAAGTCTGGCCACACAAAATGTTCCTTTTTCTTACTTGCCTAGTGCTTTTAGCATTCATTTATTTAGAAATTAGGTAGATTTTTAAGAAGATATCTTCAAGCAGTCAGTTTGTGTTCCTTCCCTCCCCAACTCCCCCAGTTTGTGAAAGGGGTTTCTGATAAGTTTATTGGAGTGGTTTACCTAAGGAATTTTATTCCTGGGCATTTTAATAATCTACCTGTTTTGAATCACTATGCTAGTGATGAAATTAGTAAGTTTAGAGAATTGAGAGGAAGTGTGACTGTATCACTAGATTTTTGTGGTCAAAAGCCAAGAAACTGAGTACACATACATTTGTCCTATTGCACTTTGGCATTATTGTACATGTTAAAAAGAAAAATCACCGAGGGCATGAAACAGGACTATGTGATGGATGGTCTTATAGTAACAGTGACAAGACACCGGAGAGTGGACAGAAGACCTTTAACTCAACATTTCCTTTCTTTTTTGGTTTGCTTTGCAAGCCAGAATATTGTTGTTTTTTCCCCCCCAACATTGTGTATTCATTTGCTTTTAATAATTGTGTCCACAGATTTTAAAATGGCACTGGCATCAGGAAATCAAATGGAAATTGATCTGTAGAAATGCTTTAAAAATAAGTCCTCTGTCTCAGAGTTGTTTCTATTCCTTAGTACAGTAGGTGGGCAATTTTGATGAGAGACTCCTTGGACTTTGCATAAAATTTTGATCATTAATAGTTATTTACTGTTCTAGAGTCCAAAAAAATTGAGTAGAACTAGATTTCTTTTTGTCCTTCCAGGATCTTATACTATAATGAAATAAGTTGAAGCAGTGGAATTCTGTTACTTTTGTTTATTTTTCACTTTTACTTTACTATTTTTTTTGGAGAAAAGGTTATGTATATGTATTTTATAGACGTTTTAAGGGTCTTGTAAGAGAAAGAACTGAAACTAAGGACATGATGTAGATATTTTGACTTGGCAAATAACTCATTGAACTTTCAATTAAGATGCAAGCAACATATTATAGTCATTGAAAAATATGCCTTTTTAAACAGCTTGATATGAAGTTAGTAATTTTAGTCCACAGATATGCCAGTAACATATTTTTTCCTCTTCTGGCCTTTTAGTTCGAAAAGATTTGAGTAGTCTTGATGATGTGACACTTACCAGCCAATCAGAAGGTGGAGGTGAGATCTTCTTTTGTAACAAGCACATTTTATTTGACTTTTTCAGTGACATCCTCTTTAAAATCTAAATACCACAACCATTTTTTTGCATAATTCTATATTATTAAATTAAATTCAGCTTGTATGTAAAATCAGATAAAAATTTCTGCTTACAATTCAGTCAGGATTTTCCAGAAAACTATTGAATAATAATTATTTCATAGCAAGACCTTTGAGGCTAGAGGCTGGCATTGTTGCCTGTCTTATGACTTGCATCCAGAATTCTGCCAGGTGTTTGTCTTGACTTGATTTTTTAGATTACTCGGTGAGAAATTTCTTTTGCTAGAATGTTTTCTCATCTAAGAAATGGGAATTATTATTATTATTACTACTATTGTTAGCGTTTATTTAGCACTTTAAGGCTTGAATAGTGCTTTAAATATGTTGTCTCATTTGATCCTCACAACAACTCTTTGAGGTATGTGCTGTTATTAAGCCTGTTTTACAGTTGAGGAAACTGAGGCTGAAGAAGGTTAATTTAGCCAGAGTCATATGACTTAATGTCCGAGACAGGATTTGAACTCAGGTCTTTCTAACTCTGACGTTCAGTATTCTGTCTGCTGTACCTAGAAATTTTTAAAACCAGGTCTTGGAAGTCTTTTTTTAAAAAACAATTTTAATTTATATCTTTAGTTTTTATATCACCTATAGTTCCCAATGTATCCCTCTTTCCCCCACCTCCAGCAATAGCTTGGGAAATCGTCTATAGCTAGATTACTTTATCTATGCATGCACATATTGATACTAAATTTATAGTTCTAAATAAATTTCAAATTTAATTTTTATTTTTGAACACAAGATATAAAATACAATCACTTTGATTATCTTAGTGTTTTATATCAACAGCTCAGATTTGCATCCTATTTTATTTACATTTCTTATTTCTAAATAAAAATTAATTGTATTTTAGCATATTTATCTTAGTGAAAGTAATCTGGAATGTAGTTTGGTTTAGTTATTTCTGGAGTCACTAGACCTCTATTTTCATAAGAGAAAATTGGCAAAATTCAATGTTGATGTAGACAATTTGTCCTGGTGATTTTTTCTTTTGGAAACAATTTTTACTTACATTTTTTTCCTCATCACCTTCATTTCCAAATATATCTCTATCCAGTGAGCCATTCCTTGCCCCAAAGGATTAAAAAGAGGGGAAAAAAACTAACACACTAATGAAGTCTGACAGTATATTCAGTATTCCATACCTGTGGTCCCTCTGATTTTGTATACAAAGGAGGGAGGTCCCATGCTTAATTTCTCTTCTCCATTTCTTAATTTCTGATGTAGATGGCTAAACTGAACCTCTATAAAATCTGATTGTCAAAATGAGAATTATAATTTGAGACAAAGCCTTCTAAACTACAAAGCCAGTTATGCAATTGTGAGAAATGGTTTTATTATTTTAATATTCAGGAAGAATTTCTTGTGTTTTAGGCTATTTAGGCACATAATTTTTATAACAGAGTTGTGGACAGGCAAAGAATTAAAACCCCCAATTTTTGATCCTCTATTTACTTCACTGGATCGTATTTCCTCAGCAAAGATGGAATGTATAATGTTATCTAAAAACATACCTGTGAAGTGCATATTACATATATTTATTGAGGGCTGGCATTATTTATTGTAGCCCAATGTACTGAATTATGATTCTCCTTTTTTAATAAAATCTTAAGAGCATCGGGGTAAAATAGATCTTGCTGCCAAAACTGTCTTTAGTTTGATATCAAAGGAAGTTTAATGACTGGCCACAGCAGTAGAAAGAGGGAGTGCCAATTACAGGTAGAAATTTAGGAAGTCCTAGAACTAATTTCTAGTGGTGGGCTTTGGTAAACAAAGTTGCAAATCTTCTAATTAGTATGAGATAGCATATAGAAATAGCCAGGCAGTAAGAGTTCTATACTTTTGGCTGATACTTAGCATTAATATTTCTCTGCCATTTTTGTTCATGTGCTTAGGTTTCTCCAGTGACAGTGATCTGATCTCCCTGACTGTTGATGTGGACTCTCTTGCTGAATTAGATGATGGAATGGCATCCAATCAAAATTCTCCCAGTAGAACTTTTGGTCTCAGTCTTTCTCCAGAACCTTCAGCACTAGCTGCTGTTGCTTCTGATAAAGAAAGAAGTAAAACAGAGGAAGAGAGGGAAAGTCGTGGTCTCTTTGCTGGAAGCCTGAAATCCAGGCTTGGCAAAAAAGATTATTTGGAGAAGGCAGGCGAATTAATAAAACAGGCTTTAAAGAAGGAGGAAGAGGAAGACTATGAAGCTGCTTCTAGTTTTTATAAGAGAGGAGTTGACCTACTCTTGGAAGGTGTTCAAGGTATGGTTTCATCTAATTGGTGCAATTTGTGTGTGTGCGTGTGTGTGTCTCTGTGTTTAAATATGTATATATCTGTGTAAATATACATTATTTAAATATATATATATATACATATCTTTATATGTCAGTAATCTCCATGTATCATTTTTCTATGTATATAGGTTGTTAAAACTTAAAAATGTTGCTATATATGCCAGACATATACTTTTTATTTTCAGTTCAATGTTATATATAACAACCTTTGAAGTTATACATTTCCATATTCATTGGCATCAGAAACATTTGTTCCTAATTTTGATTGTTGTGCTTAACATAGGTTAGTCTTCCTTAACTAGAATTCTCTCTTTGAAATGTTAGTATTTCTTCCAGCTTGGCCAATGTCTTATCATGGTTTTTTCTTTTGAGCAAAAACCATATGGATTCAGGAGTGATCTTGTCCCAACCTTCCTCTTACCCTGAGGCTTATACAAAAAGTGAAATTTGGAACTCCTGGTCCATCTCTTTTTTGTCTTATTAATTTTATGCTCCGCAACTGTGGATATTTCCCCAAGGTTCTGTGCTAGACCCCCTTCTTTTTCTCTTGGTAACTTCATCTGCTTCTATACACACATACTATGTATCTATATCTGTATCTATATCTACTTCTATATCCACATCTATGTCTATATCTATAATCCATCCGTACTCTCTGGCACTCCACTACCCTCCCCTCCTCCTGCCTTCTGTAAGCTTCAGTTCCATATTACCAGTTTTGTATTGGATATTTCAAACTGGATGTCCCAGAGACAGAAAGATCTATCTTTCCACTGATCTTTTTAATAGTATCCTCACATTTATGTTGTCCTTTATGTTTTTTATACTTCATTTTAAATGTGTTAAGAATCTTGTGGTGGGCAACAATCCTGTGATTAATTTCCCACTACTTTTTTGCCTTTATGAAAGATAATCCTTTTGGTGAGAATCATTTTCCTTGTTTCAAATTTTCTTTAAGAAAAAAATGGTGTTGCGGTTTAAGTCCATGCAGTGTTTGGTATGATAATCGAGAGCCTTGTTTTCAGCTATGTCATGGAATCACAGTTAAGATTAGTAAGACACTCATCACTGGCATGTATTCAGTGCTTATTGGTGCCACATACTATGCTAAGTGCTGGAAATAGAAAGAAAGGAAAGAACACAGTTCCTGCCATCAAGGAACTCGATTCTAATGGGAGAAATAGCATACTAACCACAACATACATACTAGAAGGATACGGCATAAATGCTAAGTAATCTGAGAGTGAAGTCAAGGGAACCAGGAAAGTCTTTGCAGCTTTTGAGATGAGTCTTGAAGGCCGACTTGAGGAGGGAGAGCATGAGAGGCATGGGTGTGAGAATCAGCAAGAAGGCCAGTGTTGATGGATCATGGCCTATGTGGAGAGGGGCAAAGAGTAAGAAGACTGGAGAGGCAGGACAAGGTGAGGTTGTGAAGGTCTTAAGAAGCCAAGCAGAGAATTTTATATTTGATCCTGGAGGTAATAGGGAGCCACTTGAATTTATTGAATAGGAAGGGAAATGGTCAGATTTGTGGGGTCAGGAAGATTCCTTGGACAGCTGAGAGGAGTATGGATTGGAGTGGGGAGAGATTGGAGAAAGGGAGAGCCACTACCAGGGTATTGCAGTAATCCACTTGTGTTGAAGGCCTCTTAAATTAGCAATGTTATAATTAGGAAATTTATTTCCAGTCTTTTACAAAATTTTTTAAAAGTTGCAGACATCTTTAAAATAGATGACAAGAGAAAAATCAGAGGAAAAAATTAGTTAATATCTTTCTCACCCTTCTCCTTTCTTCTTTACTATATCATGAGCCAGTTCATTCATTGGCTTCGAGTTTCATTACTATCTATTTTGTTCAGTGTCTGTTTCTCTTTTGTCTTCAACTTTCATTTGATACCTTTTTAATATTGAAATCAAATGAGATAACATATATAAAGTTTTTTGCAAACCTTAAAGTGTTATACAAATGCTATTATATTCAGTTGTAAAGTGGTTTATAAATGTGAGCTATTATTATCATTACACATAAGCAATTCCAGTCTTTGAAAAGTAACAGACTAATCGTATTTGATTAACTACCAAACTGTAATTTAACAAAAATTAAAACTTCTTTGATTTCAGTATGCTGTCTTGTTTTATAATATTGGTTTTATCCATGCTTGTGGTTTTATTAGAACTTCCAGAGTAAAAAATCTTTCCATATACATATTATTGTACACTAAAACTCACTTTATGCTCACTTTACATTTGACACTATTAATATAAAATAATTAAAATAATATTGAATGAGATAACACTGAGTTACTATATTCTCAAAAATCTGATGTTAGGGTCAAAATTTTCTTGACTGATAATAAAATGTTAAAACATCTGAATTTTTTTCATTGTATACAAGTTTAGTTAATATAGTCCAATCTACCATTTGGATATTTAGGACAGGTATTAACCCAATACAGTGATAACTCAGCTATCTGTAATCAACTTTTTTTTGCCTTCTCACCTATCCAAGAATCTTGTAAGAAACATAAAAGGTTTCTGAGCTGCCAAAAATGATGCCATAAATTACATGAACTATGTAGTTCGTGCACTTCCTTGTAATTCTTATTTTATTAAAAAAAAGAATAGACTTACCTTGTTTCCAGATGCACAATAAATTGGAAGTAAGTGGAGAGGAGCTGCTCTATGAAGGTCCAGTAACAACAGTGAGAAGTGGCATCTGTTAGTGTAACATTGAGGGAAGATATAGAAAACCCATAAAATCACACAGACTTTAAAAAAGCTCAGAAATCTGGGGCTTTTAAGTGTAGAGGTTATAAATATGTTAGTGTGTTTTGAGGATATCATTATATTACAGTATGGTAATTTTATGTACTTAGTCATGGTCCTGTTATAAAATGTTTATATAAAATGTTTAAGAAACAAGTGTTTATTAAGTACCTATTATGTGCCAAGCATTGTGCTAAGAGCTAGAAGTAAAAAGAAACAAAGTGACCAGACTCTTGCCCTTGATTAATCAATAAACCTTTTACAGTGTCCATTTTGTGCTAGACACTGCGCTGCAGATACAAAAAGGGACAGAAAACAGTTGCTGCCCTCCATGGAATTTATAATCTAATGGATGAGATAACATGCAAACAGATATATACAAAACAAGCTGTGTACACACACACACACACACTCTCTCTCTCTCTCTCTCTCTCTCTCTCTCTCTCTCTCTCCAAATAGGAAATACTTAACAGAGAAGGCAGTAGAATGACGAGAGGTTGGGAAAGGATTCCTATAAAAGATGAGATTTTATCTGAGCCTTCAAGGTAGCCAGGGAAGGCAGTAGGCAGCATTGAGGAGGGAGAGAAAGGATTTGACAGTTTTGCTGGGGGAGAACATGTGCATATATGCAAAATATTTTCCAAATAATTACAAGGTGATGGGGGGAAGTGTGCCATCATTTGGGAGGCTTAGAAAAGTTTTTATATAGATTAGTTATTGAGCTAATCCTTGAAGGAAACTAGGGATTCTGAATTTCCTGTTCCTATACAAAAACTTCCCATTTTCTATATAGAGTGTTATGTGTGGTTTTCTATACAGAGTGTTATGTGTGAGGAACAGTAAGAAGGTCAGTTTAGCAGGACTGTAGTTGATGTGGAGTGTAGTAATGTGTGTGTAATAAAGTTAAAAAGGTAGGGGGTCAGTCATTTAACAAGTATTAAGCCAAATCACCAAGCATTTTTTAAGCACCTGCCGTGTGCTAGCCACTGTGTTAAGCTCGGTAGATACAAAGAAAGACAAAAACATGGTTCCTGCTCTCAAAGATTTCAAATTCTAGTGAGGTTGGGACCAGGTTGTGAATGGTTTTAATGCTAAAGGGAGGAACATATATTTTATAGTAGAAATAATAGAGAGCCACTGGATTTTGTTGATTAGAGGAGTGATACTAATATATTTCACATTTAGGAAAATCAGTATGGCTGGAATGTGGTGGATAGATTGGATGGGGTATAATCTAAATTTAGGGAAACCAATTAGGGGCTATTCTACTAGTCCAGGTGATAGGTGATGAGATCATGAACTAGCATATGAATAGAGAGATGAGATCAAGTGTGACCTATGTTGTAGAGGTAGAAATGACAAGGTTTGTCAGTTGAGTGGATATGTGGAGTGAGTGAGTAGATGTGAATGACACTGAGATTGTGATTCTGGGTGACTGGAAGGATCATAGCACCCATTACGGAAATAGAGAAGTTCAGAAGAAATGTGGGACTTGGGGGAAAGATAATGAGGTCAATTTGTAGTCACTTTATCTTTTCTAGATCAGAGTATGAATTTAAGGACATTGCTTTGATTTATTGTACTCATTTTTTTTTAAAAAAATCATCTCCAAATACATATTCAGGAGGGAATTTTTGTTATAAAATAATTTTTTCACTTAAAAATATTAAGAATTTTTTAGCTCGGATTCATACATCCTCAGAAGTACTTCGGCATAAGAAAGGCCATGTATTTTGTAATAATAGAGAAGTGTTCTTTGCTCTGTCGTCATATCACCTCAGTTTTGCAAAGAGCCCTCTTTGTAATGGAGTTTTTTGGTTGTTGTTAAATTCATTACTCTTGTAATAACTTGAAAAGCTGTAAGTAAATTCTCAGTCATATTTCTCCATGTAAGTGATCATCTGTGAAGCATGTTTTGTGTCTACATTTCAGGAAGGGCCACATTTTTTTTAAGTGCCTGTAGACCCCTTACATCTGTTTAGCTTTGTCACTATAGAATCCAATGCAGTTCTTCCACATTATGTCATTTTCATTAAGGAATCCACCTACCATATTGGAAGTTTCTCTTTAAAACAGCATCTTTATCAGTGGGTAACAAGTCTTTCTTTACGTTAATTTCCACAATATATCATTCATATGTAATCAGATGAGCCTCATTAATTATATTTGTTGCTTCATCCATTTGGAATAAAGATTTTATTTTATTAATTAATGATCATGAGGATCTTCAACCTGATGGACATTTATTCTTCCTACTGTTAGGTTATATGTAGGTAGAACTATTTGAAGTTGTTTTGCACATGACTTAAAGAGTTGTTTCAACTATATATATATATATATATATATAACTTTATATGATACAAGCAGTACTTTTGATGTCAAAGACATGGTTTTTGGAAAAAAAAATGCTTTCTTAAAAAACTAATTTTTTCTGGAGATATTCTCTTGTCTTGCCAAAGTCATCTTCATGCACTCTTTCAAGATTTTTCCATTTTTATTATGTTTGAAGCAGTAAAGGCAATTGTACAAAGCAAACACTATGGTCTCTCTACTCTGGGAATTCTAGAGATCAATATAGTGATTTTCTGGATTTAGAGTTTTTCTTTTGTGTTTCTGTATTTCCACTATTTAAACTGTCTCTTGTCTTGAACTAGTTGTAGATGTTTCAGTGAATTTTCTCTTCAAACTGGTTGTGTTTTTTATTATGTGACAGTAACAATTTACTAAAAAAAAACCACAGGCAATAAAAATTGAGAAGAAATTTAATTGTTGAAATTTCAGTAATTTTTTTGGATTACTTTTTGAAGTATTTCAGTTTTGGAAAATTTGTCGTTTTTGGAAACTAGTTTGTTACATTAAACTTACCAAAATTGATAATGTTGAGAAATATGACAGATACTATGCTTTTAACTTTCTCACAGAGATTTTTTGTCTTTGAATTCAGATACTGCAAGGAGGAGTAACATACAAATCATTTATATTATGAGTCCTTGACAGTGGCTTTGCATATCGTACCTGTGTCCATATTCAGCATGCACAGAATTTGGCCTTACATGTATATACTATATTTAACATGCTATATTCAGTATTAATTGAAGCTAAATTTATTCTTACTATTGATGACATTGATTTTAGCTTCGGTTGTATTCAAAAAGTGATTGTATTTGTGCAAGAATTGTACTTAAAAATACCCATTAATTTTGGCTATTACTTAGCTACCCCTTCTCAGTGGAGACAAAACTCACAATTGGGAAATCTCTGGTATGGGCAAACTGGAGATATGCATAGGGCAAATGAATGATCTTGTTTTATAATCAGTTTATCATTTTAATTATTCGTAGCATTTACTCCATTTTTCATATTAAGTGGCCGAAGGAGTATTCACGATTTCCTTGGTTAAGTGCGTTCTTCACTGGCACAGAGTAAAGTCCTTCTGCAGCTTATTAGATGGTTTTTATAGGTTTCTATGACCAAAAAAACATCACCAGGTGGCCAGGTTTATAGTGATGACTCTCTCACCAGTCCCATACCTGAAACCTTTCTCCCTAAAGCACCCTCCATTTTTTTGCTCCTCTGCCATAGCCTTGAGAATCCATGGTTTGTTCCATGCTATCAGAGTTTGGTGAAAAGTTGCATATATTTTGTGGAACAAATATAGTTCACATGGACAATTTTATTTAGCATAGCATATAATTTCAGTTGATACTTTTGAGACTCATATTCAAAGTACATTTTAATTATTCAGTTAATTTAGATTTGAAGGGTAACTTTTTTAATGCCCTTTCCTGCTCAGTTCTCACAGGACACTTTGCATGTCTCATATGTACTTACTGTACAATATTCTGTCTGTTTTAATGTGTCTGCTAGGTATAAGCTTCAGGAAGGAATTTCTGGGTCTTATGTAAACCATATTCCACATGAAGTAGTGCTTTGTGCTTAGGAGGGATTTAATCAGTATTTATTAAATGAGTCCTTGTTTTTGAATGGGTTATATTACTCAGGCTTTTGGGAATGTTGACTTGTTAGCAGAGCAGTGTTCTCTTAAAATACTTAATTTTATTCACACAGTGATTTGTGTGGCACCCCCCCCCCCTGTCTCTGTCTTATTTCTAATTAATCGTAGCAAGCAACCTGCTCTGAGGCATTCTTCCCCTTACCCCTCCATGATGTTTAGCTTTCTAAAATCAACCTATATTTTAAATGATAGTTGATTAAACCAGTATTTGAGCTGACATTTATTAGATAAAATTATTGCTTATTGTCATAAAGAGCAGTGCATAATGTTACCACTTGGTGGCACCAGAAAATAAAAGTTTCTATTCCTAAATGTGAAGCAAGGACTGTATAAGTTCTAAGCAAGCACTAGAACAGACCCCATGTAGTTGGTAACTTTGTTGAATTAACTTTGTGAATTGATTCTTATAGTACTTTTGCCACCAAGTGTTCTTGAGTTATGCTACTTTAAATGAGTTCCCATTTCTTATTAAAGCTTGTTTAAGCTAAAATAGCTTAAAATTGCACTAAGACTTTTGGGACATCCTATATATTTGATTTTCTCCAATGTGTCTCAACTCTTCTGTGTAGTGATGTTGTATGCCTTCAAATCCCTATCAGATTCAAAAGTGATTGACTAGTAGTCTTCAGTCCTTTGTTATGTGTTGGTTAGGATAGTCAGCTTTTTTTCACTCGGAAATCTTTAGGAACCACAGGATCTAGAATTTTTATTGTTTAAAATAATAACGTAAAGTGACCTCAATTTTAACTTGCCTGCTTGTGAATATGGCTGTCATCTCTTTTGTTTGTGCCTCAGGCATTCTGAGGTCAGTACAATGCTTCTGGCCCATTGATTCCATGAAACAGTACACCAGTCAACAACTAACAGGCAGATGGACATTATCCCTTCATTTGTGGGCAAATTGGGGGCTCAAGCTTGTGAGCTTGATTCGACATTTATGAACAGAAGAGATATTTCCTTGGGGAAAAGGTGATCCTAATGTAGCAGAATTGTTATTACAACATCCCTATTTCAAAAATTACCCTATAGCATTTAAATTTTATCTCTTGCTATAGTGTTGTATCTTATGACTTTGGTTATCTTGGCATATTTTGTATGGTAAAGAGAATTTATGGTTTTGTCTTAGTGATTAGCTATAGAAAAACATCCTTCCTTCCTGAGAAAAGTAGTAGTAGATTATATTGAAGCTCTGGCTGGTTGGCATACTTCCTCATTTCATTGCTTCTGCCCCATGTTTTGAATGGAATAGTACTTGTTGTAAAGAGGCCCATCTGAGTTGTTAGTAGATCTGATGAAGATTGCCCACGTCTTTCTTCCCTAACTGGCACCATACCATCTGCACAGCTGGAGGCTAGATGCAGAGTCAGACAATAGCAGCCATGCCTCTTACTTATACTCAGGAAAGAACAAAGCACAGCCTGGTAGTGGAAACGTTGACTCAGTCTGAAACTGATGTTCTGCTCCCATCTCAGTCTGAGGTTAACATATTAGATTGAAATGCCCATTCCTGAGTGCTGAGGTCTTCCCTGTGGAAGTGAGCTAACTCTCCAGTTAAGCCAGGCGAAGAGTTTTTGAGTAACCTGGACTTTCAATGTTGAAGCCTATCCCTTATTTTTTCCTCCCTTTTCATTTATGTGCTACAGGAAGCAGTTGTGTGATAGACTGAAGCTTGTGGGAGAGGATCATGGATCATAAGATTATATTTAGTGATAAAGAATTGTGGCAAGTGGATACTGGGGAAGAACACATGAAATAGATAGACGCATGATGTGTCTACTTAACTCTTGTTAACAAAGTTATGTTGAACTAACTATGCCTCCTATGGACCTGGTGAATCATCCAAAAGGGTTGAGAACTGAGCTTCTTTTAAGATGCCTCTGCATATAGCTCACACTCTTTGAATTTAGTTAGAAGCACTCAAAGTACCCAAATACCCTAGCATATTTTTTAACCTCTTTACGTGACGGTTACTAAAATATTGACATTATGAGGGAGTCTAATGAAATTTATCTCTGAATTTTAGAATGCTAGACAACATGAAGAGCAGAAGCAGATTATGGAATAGAAATTTCCAATTGCTGTGCTTTAGAATCTCAAACAAAATCTTATTTTTGTAACCTGGGCTGTGGTACGATACCCCTCATTTTCACTCCTGGGTTGGCTTGTTCACCTCAACCTGCTCTCATACTGGTAGCTATGATATTCCCAAAGTCCTAGGAGCCACCTCCAGGCTGCTACAACTCTCAACTCTCTCCTAAAGTATTAAAGATAATCCTAGTGTAGAGTGGATAAAATACTGCTATTTGCTACTATAGCTTTTGTGCTCCAATCAGTATTCTTCTCATTTATACAAAATCAGTCATGATGACCACGTAATTTTCTAAAGGATGAAGCAAAAGCACTATGTAACATTACTCACAGGAAGGCAAAATCAGGAATAATGAAACATTGGTTACTCAGTAGAAGACAACAGCAGGGATAGTTAAACATCTTAGACAATAGAAACCTGGGTCCTGTTCTCCCACCAATGCCCTAAGTTCATGGCGTCCATAGGGGAGAGTGGGCACATGCTTATATCCCATTAAATTCTATCTCCTCCAAATTGTCCCCTCTTTTATTTCCATTCTCTCACTTGTTCTCAATCTTTCCCTGTCTGCTGTTTCCCTATTGCCTAAAAAAACCATCTCCCCCATTCTCAAAAACTCCGCAGTTTTGCTGTCCATGTTAGCTAGCAGTCATCTTAGAGAGTCTTTCCTTCCTTTCATGACTAAACTCCTTGAGGAGGCTGTCTATAATTGTTGCTTCTGCTTATTTTTTCTCACTCTCTTTTTAGCTCTCTGCAATCCGACTCCAGACCTCATCATTCACCTGAAACTGATCTTTCTAAAGTTATCGCTGATTTCTTAATTACCAAATATTATGGCCTTTTCTCAGTTTTCATCCTTTTTCACTCCTTGGCAGGCTTTGCCATTGTTGATAAACCTCTTCTCTCTAGGTTTTCGTGACGCTGCTCTCTCCTAGTTCTCCTACCTGTATGACTGTTCCTTTTCAGTCTCTTTTGCTGAATCTTCATGAAAGTCATACCTACTCTCCATGGATATTTCCCTTCCCCCCCTCCCCTCCATAATATTTTCTTTTTCTTTCTCATCAGCTCTCATGGATCCAATGGTCATCTTTATGCTGATGATTCTCATCTCTCCTGACCTTAGTCTTGCATCTCCAGATGCCTATTGGATATCTCAAAGTAGAAGTTCTATAGGTGTCTGACATTCTACATGTTCAAAATTGATCTCATGATCTTTCCCTCCAAAACCCTCATTTCTTCCTAACTACCCTGTTACTCTTTTTTTTTTTTTTAGAGGGGAGAAGGGAAGGCAGTTGGGGTTAAGTGATTTGCCCAAGGTCACACAGCTAGTGTCAAGTGTCTGAGGCCGGATTTGAAGTCAGGTTCTCCTGCCTCCAGGGTCGGTGCTCTACTCACTGTGTTGCCCCGTTACTCTTTTTTTTAAATATTTATTTTTAGTGTTCAACATTCACTTCCATAAGTTTTAAATTTTCTCCCCTTCCCTCCCCAAGACGGCATGCAATCTGCTATGGGCTCTATGTATAGTTTCCTATTAAACACATTTTCACATTAGTTATGTTGCATAGAAGAATTATAACAAATGGGAGAAACCATGAGAAAGAAAAACAAAACAAAACAAAAAAGAAAATAGCCTGCTTTGCTCTGCATTCTGACTCCATAGTTCTTTCTCTGGATGTGGATGGCATTTTCCATCATGAATACTTTGGAATTGTTTTAGGTCTTTGCATTGCTGAGAAGGGCCAAGTCTATCAAAATCAGTCCTTGTGCACTGTGGCTGTTACAGTGTACAATGTTCTCCTGGTTCTGCTCACTTCACTCAGCATCAGTTCATATGAGTCTTTCCATATCCTGTTACTCTTAAAGGTACTACCACCCTCCCAGTCACCCCAGGCTTGCAATCTAGGTGTCATCCTAGACTGACTCCTCACACTCTTTCACTCTCCTTATAGAATCATTTGCCAAGTCCTATTGTTTCTACTTTCACAAATCTCTTATATTTTCTTATTCTCACAATTTTCTCATTCTTTGCTCTGCTGCTGCCACTGTGCTGACATAGGACCTCATAGCCTCATGCCTTAACTAACTGCAGTAGCTGGCTAGCTGGTTTTCCTGCCTCAAGCCTCTCCCCACTCCAATCCCTTCTCCTCTGAGCTATCAAAGTATTCTTCCTAAATCATGTGGCTGACCACATGACCTACCCTACTCAATAAACTGACGTGAATTGACTTAAAAAAAGCTAAAAAGCTAAAAAGAAGGCACCTGAGTGGCAAAACCTGTGTGTCATGTGTATTTCGCAGCTATGATCACAGGCCTTGATGCCCTTGGTCCTTTTAAGAACAATATGCATTACATGAAGTTACTTCTGGTAGCTTTTCCATTTCTGATCCTCGCTGCCCTCCTGCTAGGCAAAGCATCTCTTCTGCCCTGGAGCCAAGGAAGCAGTGACAAGCTCTTTTTGCTCACAGCCACCTTCAGTAGGGTATTGAGGGAGGTGTTAGGCTCTTTCAGTGAAAAGCAGTTTCCTTAAGTCAGAAAACTGCCAAGTTTCTCAGATCTGCAAATTAGCAAGGATTCTGTTTTGCCCAATCAACTCCAAGCATCTTCTTATTAGCAAAACATGTTCAAAACCTCTCTTTCCTCTTTAATTATATAATTTCAAACCAGAGAGGACAATAGAAGGAGAAACAGGTACCCTGAGAGGTTTTCCCTCTCTTAGACAATATATGGTGCCCAAGAGCCAAAAACTCAGTACCCTTTGTGAAGCAGCAGGATTTAGCTCTTAGCCAGTGAGCTTTCTGCAATTGTTCTAGTTTTTTCCCAGCCAACTAGGAAAGCAATGCCTCTTCTAATCAGGAAGCTCCTAGGAAAACAGATAGAGAACTTGCTATTTCAGCTTTGAAGCTTTCTGTATCTTCTATCTTTTGCTTCCTTTGACTCCAGACTTCTCTTGTCTCTTCACAAGACTTCTCTGGCTGCTTAACTGCTCCTAATACTACCTCCTTTGGGTCAATGACTCATTTTTACCTTCTAAGGTAAAAACTCAAGAAATCCATTTTTTTTGTCAGATGTGATCCTTATATCATCCTTACATAATAAGTTCCTTATATAATCTTCCCATAATGCCCAGACAGTTCTATTATTATTTCTATTAAAAACTTCAAAATCCTTAAAAAAGGCACATGCTGATGAGATGATGGACCACAATGCCCTATAGGCACAGTTACCTCACTTGTTGCTCTGTCTTCAAACAGGTCCTAGGTCCTAACCTGGGGACACTGTGTCTTCCTATTCCTCACAGCAGTCTATATCTTTTCCATACTTCATCTCAGAGAACATTTGTTCATAAGTGGATTTTTTTTCTTACACAAATATTCTTTTTTTAAGCCACTTTTAGCTCTGAAGTGTTCACATATAAAGAGGAGGCGGTTTACACTTGGATTCTTCTTTATTGTGATGTAGAGATGACCCTCATTTCTCAAAGTTTATTCCACTGTAGTACAAACTCTGATAAGTCTTACTAACTGGATTAATTTTCAGTATGGGTTCAGCAGTAGATTTGATCTCTCTTATTTGAGGACTGTCATAGCTTAGGTCAGAGAAGTTCATCAGTAGAGGGTTGACCACTGGGAGATTCACTTTCTCGGTAATAGCTATTTGTGAGAACCATCTATTAGGATCATAGATTAAAAGATAATAGGTTTTTGTATTGTGCACCAGCTTAGGGAATACCTATACCAGTGAAATCATGGATCCTTGATGTATTGAAGTATGTTTTAGAAATTAAAATTTATAAAGCTAACATATCAAGCATTATGTCTTGTTGATTTCCTGGAGATAACTCACTAAAATCTACTTAGCACCTTCTCCCCATAAAGTACTACACATATATAAGAAAGGAAATAATTGGCATTTAAAATTTTTTTTTCTCCCCAATAAGAAACAGATGAGTGGATGCTTGAAAGGCTAGTATGATGAATTATTTGAAGATAAATAATTGAGTCTTTGGGTGGGAAAAGTGTATTAAGGCTGAGAGATGGACTAAGTTTTCTCTTAAGATTTAATTTACTGGGACCGTGGTTGGGTACTACAGCTGTCCTGTCTCCCCAACTTTGTCTAAAGTTTTATCAGCATCTAGTAAGTACTGTGATTCTCTGTATCATTCAAATTACCTTCCACATTTTCCCCCAACCAGCTAGAAATAGAATGACTCTTTTATTTAGGGAATTACCCTGGATATAAAGGTAGCTTACTTTTCAAAGAGAAGAAATGTTTTAAATCACAAAAATATACTGTACATGAAATAATGTTCCATGGCCTCTACCTTTTTTAGCTTTTTCCTTCTGAGGCTGGAGCTTTTGTTTACTATAAATTCAGTTACTTTTTTTTTTTTTTTAGCAGTCTTTTGCATTTTTTTTTTTTTGTTAATGGAGCGTCTTAAAATTTGCTATCTGAAAGCCCTAGAAAAAAGAATTTTAAAATGAATTGTTTTTTAAATAGTGACTCAGATCTCCCCCGATGCCTTCTTGGTTGAAGATCTGGAACTCAAATTCAGGTCTTCTAACTCTTAATCTATTGTTTTCTCTGCTTTATCACTACCTGCTGTATAGATGATCCTGGGACTCAGTTTTCTCATCTGTCTTCTGACTCTAAATCCTTTAGAAGCTATCTAATCTTATCTAAAGGTAGATAAAGCATTTATTAAGTCATTACTATGTGCCAGGCATTGGAAATACAAATACAAACAAACTTCTTAATCATTAATATAAGATAATAATTATAATAATAGTAATGATAACAGAACAGCAACAAAATAATAGCTTTTCTATAGCACTTTAAGGTTCACTAAGTGCTTTATAAATATCTCATTTTGTCTTCCCAACAACCTTGGGAAGTAGATGCTTTTATTATACTCATTTTATAGACAAGGAAACTGAGGCAGATTGTTGTTAAGTGGCGTGCTCAGTGTTGCACAGCTGCTAAGTGTCTGAGGCTGGATTTAAACTCAGGTCTTCCTGGCCGTACACTGTCCTCTGAGCCATCTAGTGGCCTTATAGCCACATGGTATTTGTTAATCTTTAATTTGATAGATCTACAAGTATTTATTTATAATAGGCAGTTAGATGGTATGGGATATGGAGCACTAGATTTGGAGTTAGGAAGACCCGAGTTTGAATCCTACTTCAGATATTTGTTTGCTCTGTGATCTTGAATATATCACTTAACCTCTTAATCTCAGTTTCCTTACCTATAAAATGGGTGTGGTAATAGCTCTCCTAACTCACAAGCTGGTAGTGTTGTTGCTTTTTTTTTTAAAAAAAATTTAAAACATTTCTTTTCACTGAAATTAAGGCTACCTTTATAAGAAACTACAATGTTTAGTACGGTTTCGGAGGCAGCTAGCTTGTACAGTGGATAGAATACTAGACTTGTAGTTAGGAAGAGTTTGAATCTTGCCACTTCAGATCCTTACTAGCAATGTGATTGTGGGCAAGTCATTTCACCTCTCTCAGCCTCATTTTCCTCATCTGTAAAATGGGGATAATAGCACCTACCTCACAGAGTTGTTATATTAAATGAAATAGCATTTGCAAAGCTCTTTGTAGACCTCAAAGCCCCCTGTAAATGCTTACTATTATTATTTTTGTTTAAAATTTTTTTCATCAAAAATCAGAACAATGAAATTTTGACACCTAATAGGATTAACCCACGAGACTTTTCTGTGGGAATAGTAATAATTGAAATTTTGATAGGATTTTATTGTTTACAAGACACACTTTACATACCTTAGCTTTCGTTTTGGCCTGACAGCAACCCTTTGAGCCAGGTAGTACAGGTAGATGAGAAAACTCAGGTTTCTAGAGGTTGATCAACTTGCCTACAGTTGTTCAGCGCTAGGGGCAGGATTTGAACGGAGATCTTCCACAACCCACAAGCCCTGCTTCCACCTTGGGAGAGCTTATTTATTCAGAATAATTCCTTCTGTCATGGTTCTGGATAAACTAGGCATAATTTGTTCCAGTGGCTTTATTTTTCTTCTCTATTCAAGAAAGAAGATCGTAGAGGAAACACAAAGTATGCCTTATATTTATGTAAAAAATAAAACAACTTAGTTTCTGTCAGATGTGCAGAAGAAAGAATTTTAAAGATTACAAACTACATCTCCATATACTTCAAGCATATCTTCTAGGGGATTATTATCAATAGTGTGATTATTACAATGATATATGTATACATCTATTTGAGGTGTGTTCATCTGGATGTGCATACACACACACATATCACAAATAATCTCCTCTATTCCCAAAGGATTAGTTGTTCAGGTAATAGACCTTATGCACAGTAGGGTTTTATATGTTACTAAAGTCTACTATTAACCTGAATATAAAACACTGCTTTTTTAAGGTAGAATTTAAAAAATTATTTGAGACTGAGGATGAATACTATACCTTTACAAAAAAAAATCAGCCTTCTACTCAATAATATGTAGGCATTCTAAGCAGACAGTGAATTATTGGTGCACTATGCTATATTCCAAGCAGAATAAAATTAAAAGAAGAAAGTCTCAACTACTAGAAGGTACTTCTCTGTCCTCATACTACCTTATGTTCTTTGAATGGTGCTTACCTGAATCTCAGCTTTCATTTATGATGAAAAAATTTATTGGAAATTGCATAAAGGAAAGAAGTGAGTCATTTGTTCTCCTTCCGCAAAATTCTAGGTAAAGCTTTGATGTGCAGTAAAGTAGCTATGGAGTTTTATATTCAGTTTGTATGAACAGTAAACAGAGCATCTAAAATAACCACTTGCACATTGCAACAAACACATCATCATTTGCTTAAAAAGAGTTATAATTACAGTTGACGAAGCATGGACACCATAAAAAATGCATTAGTTTGGCTTGACACATTAATTACCTGTTTTTGCAGATGTTTTTATGTATTGTTGTGTGAACAGTTTACAAAATAATTACAGGAAAGTCATATGGAAAATAAACTAAGTGGGTGGTTTCTCGCCTAAATATTTTCATTCATGTGAATCTGTGTGAGGCACAGCTGCTCTGTACCAAATGCAGAGAAATAGATGAGGATTCTCGAAGGGTTTTTATTAGAAGGTCTCTGTCATCAGCATTACCACATTTTTATATCTTTAGCAGCATAGTTTTTAAACATTAAAATGACAGGGTTGATTTAATTCCAGTGATCAAAGAAAAAGCTTTGATCCCGATCAGAAGAAATGTAAGTATCTGTCAGATCTCTAACCTCCCCCCCCCCAATCAAACAAAACATCTAAGTGGAAAAAATGTGGCTAGTTTATGTTGAATAACAAGTTGAAAGAATAGTAGTAACGAGTTACCAAGGGCTTTGAGAAAAAGTTAAATGTTTATTTCTCATTTATATAAGTTATTGAACTCTGATCACTTTCTATTGTTACCAGATTTATGAGACAGAGATGTTTTTAGACACCTTTCTATCCTCCATAAATACCATGTGTATAGTGTAGACGTGAATCAGTATTTGTTGAGTGATAATAGTTCGACATCTGTTACCTGAAAATTTATGTTTATGAAATGTATGAGCAGGTAGCCTTGTGCTGTATTGACCATCCCTCTTTTTTCTTTTTTGTTAGCATAGGATAAGAGGAAGGATGGTAGTGATGAATTGAATAGAAAGGGTGAAATAAGCTGTACTTCCTGTCAAATTGGAGTCCCTGACGCACATAGCTAGAGTTTTTCTGTATATGCCACGGTCCCTGATTGTGATACCTAGTAATAAAGGATTTAGGTAATATGTGTCATTGCCCCTGGTCATAATAGTTGGAGAGATAACATGTCCTTGAACAGATGGGATTAGAGATCACGACATATATGAGAAAGGAGACATGATCTTTAGAGACTGTGTTGGTGAAAGATGTGTCCCTGATCCTGGAAGCTAATTTAGAAAGGAATAGGGAGCCTAGGAATGTTTCTCATGTTATGAATAGAGTTGAATCCTGAAATGGTCTCCTGTATTTTGAGTGCAGCATGGTAAATCCTTTTAAACAATTTGAAGCATTTAAAAATAGACTCAAAGTTTCCATTCTTTATTTTAGTAACTTATAACTTTAAAAGTATCAGAAGCTTTTGAATGAAAGAAATAATTTACAATCAGCAAGTCTATTGATTCTTGGCCTCTTCTAGAAAAAGCATTGTATGCATCTGTGTCCAAGAAATTTTACAAAGTGATTGTATTTGGCTTCAGGTTCTGAAAAGTTTTATTAATAAGACCTAACTTAAATCCAATGGGTAGAAATAGTTACAAATCTATCAGTCTGACAGTCATAAAGTTGTCATTGATGTAGTGTTCCCTAAACAGATAATTTCCAGCTCTTACTGGCCTCTCCTTTCTTGAATTCATTAAGTAAATTTTCCTTCTGTCTTTTGTATGTGCATTTCATACTTACCTCCCTCTTTTCCTCTTATCACCCCTTGGCTGCATGTTAATCTTTAAAAATATTTAATTTTGGAACATAAGAGAAACTTTTTGAGGCAATGATTTTTCTTGGAAAAGGTTATCCTTATTAAGGAATTGACCAAGAGTTTTTCTAAGGGAGCAGTTAGTACATGATTATTTTGGGGGGTAATTTCTTTTTTAATCCCAAGTAATAGAGATGTATAGAAGAGAAGGCAATTGTAAAATAAAAGAGAAGACTGCCTTTGTGTACATGCAATATTCATATCATCTAATAGTGAGCCAGTATCCTTCACTCTTACAGAAACCACAAAAGTTTTTAAGTAGCATTGAAAACAAACATAATTGAAGGAGTGTTTGGACGTGAATTTCAACAGCTTTTTTTCCTTCTATGTTTAGGAAACTCTGAGAACTTCTAGGTGCCATAGAATGCTTGGTTTAAGAAATTGTTAGCTGTGGATTGGTTAAATGCTAATGGAAAGATAATTCCCTGGCTGACCAGTTCATGCTGTACACTGAAAGGCTGATGGCTCCCGAGTCATGGCAGATGTGCAGAACCATAAATCACTTTTCTTTTCAAGGTTGTCTTTTGTTGTCAGAACACTTAGGATGATACAGAGATGGTAGAACAGACCTGAAAAAATAAAATGTTATTAAATATAATAGACTAGCACTTAAAAAATCTACAACCACCAAGGCCATTTCAGAAAACTATATGCCTTTATGAAACTGAAGTTGTAAAACTAAACAAAACAAAGCAGGTTGTTTTGGATATTCTTTCTTATGTGATGGATGTTAGTGATAACCATGCATACTTGACAAAGATATAGTAGAGATATGGTAGAATCTATGTGGGGTAAAGTCAGAAGAGAGATTGATGAAAAGATAAAATATGATATAGTGACAAAGAGTAACAAAATTAGGAGACCTGATTTTTATTTTAGACTCTAGAACTGACTTTTTCCCCATTAAATAAGTATTTATTAAATATGGACCATGTGCCAGGCAATGTGCTAAGGGATGAGAACACAAATACGAAAAATAATCTCTGTCCTTAAGGAGCTTACATTCTCTTTTGGGTTCAATTATTAAACATTTATTTTCTCTTCCTACCAGCCTCACCTTCCCAAACCCCAATGGGGAAAAAATACAAAACCCTTATGAAAAATAAGTACAGTCAAGCAAAACAAATTCTGTTACTGACCATATCCAAAAATGTGTCTCATTCTACATATTAGTCTTTCTCCTCTTTGACATAACGTTCTTCATCATTAGTCCTTTGGAATCATGATTTATCATTGTGTTATTCCTAGGTCTTAAGTCTTTCAGAACTTTATGTTTTCACATTATTGATGCTGTATTACAAATTATTTTCTTGGTTCTGCTCAGTTTACTCTTAACAGGTCTTTCTAGGTTTCTCTGAAACTTATTTTTTTTTCTCTTGTATTCATATACTATAATAGGTTAACATTCTTAAGTTGATAGCCATGTCTTTAGTTTTCACTTCTTTGCCACAATAAAGTTAAATCAGTAAGCCTTAAGTGACAGGCACTATGCTAAATATTGAGATTATGAAGAAAGGGAAAAACAGTCACTGCCTTCAAGGAGCTCACATTCTAAGGAGATGCCATGCAAACAACCAGGTCCATGCAAGTTATATAGAAGATAACTTGGAGGTAATCTTAGAATTAAAGCACTAGCTTTTGGAGGGCCCTGGAGAGGCTTCTTGCAGAAGGAGGGATTTTAGCTGAGACTTGAAAGAAACCAGAGAAGTCAAGAGGCAGAGATTAGAAGGAAATGAATTCAGTGGCTCAGCCATTGAAAATGCATAGTGGAGATAGGTGGAGTATCTTCTGGGAGAAGAGCAAGGAGGCCATTGTCACTGGATTATAGTACACATGTTGGAGATTAAAGTGTAGGAGACTGGAAAAGTAGGAAGGGGCCAGATTATTAAGGGCTTAAAATCCAAGATCTTGGAGGTAATAGGAAGCCTCTGGAGTTTATTGAATGGGAGGGAGGGTGACATGGTCAGACCTGAGCTTTAGGAAGGTCATTTTGATAGCTGAGTGAAGGATGGACTAGAGCGGGGAGATACTTGAAGTAGGGAGACCAAGTAGTAGACTATTGCAGTAGTCCATGCATGAAGTTATGAGAGCCTGCCTGCACCATGGTGGGGACAATGTCAGAGGAAAGAAGGGAGAGCATACAAGAGATGTTGGAAAGTAGAATCAAAAGTTCTTGGCAATAGATTATATATGGAAAGTGAGAGAGAGTGTGAGGAGTTGAGGATGGCATCTAGGTTAAGAGCCTGCATGACTAAAAAGGTGGTGGTACCTTCAACAGTAAAAAGAAAGAGAGAGGCGAGACTTTTAGGGGAAAGATAATAGGTTCAGTTTTGGACCTGTTGAATTTAAGATTTCTATGGAACATCCAGTTTGAGATGCCCAATAGGCAGCTGGGGATGTAAAACTAGGGATTAAGAGAGTTCTGAGAATCTTCTTCATATGGATGATTAAGAAACTGTTGGGCGCTGTCAGTGTGATCTGGATGAAGACCGAGGAAAGGATACTGAGAGGGAATGGTTTGACAGGTAGGAGTAGAGCCAGGAGAAAGCAGGGTCACAAAAACCTGGAGAAGAGAGTATGAAGAAAGCGGTAACTTAAAAATTAAGAAATCTGCAACCACCAAGACCATTTCATAAAACTACATGCCTTTATGAGACTGAAATTGTAAAACTAGACAAAACAACAAAGAAAAAAATAGGTCGGTTTGGATATTCTTTCTTATGTGGTGGATACTAGTGATAACCACACATGCTTGATAATATCAAAGGCTGCCAAAAGATCAAGAAAGATGAGGCTTGAGAAAAGGTCATTAGGTTTGACAATTAAGAAATCATCCATTGGTAACTTTGAAGAGATCGGTTTCATCTTGGATCTGAAGCTAGACTTCAAATTTAAAAAGAGAGTGAGAGGAAAGGAAATGGAGGTATTGATTTTAGATGGCCTTCTCAAGGAGTTTTTCTTCCAGGGAGATGAGAGACTATACAAGACAATAAGGAACTGGGATGAAGTGAGAGTTTCTTGAGGATGAGAGAGAGAGAGAAAGAGAGAGAGAGAGAGAGAGAGAGAAAGAGAGCGAGAGCTAGCGAGAGCGAGCGGCAGGCATGCTTGCAGGCAGCATGGAAGCAGTGTGTATGTGTACACACACACACACACATGCACGCACGCACACACACGCGCACTAAAGATTAGTGAGAGAATGAGGTTGATAGAGGTCCAGTCAGCTAGAGACAATGGAAAGGAATTGGGTAAACGGTACAAGACGAAGGGTTTTCCTTGACAGAAGAAGGGCTACCTTTTTCTGTGTGTTAGGGGTAAGATGTAAGATGAGGAGTGGAGAGAACTCTCCAGGAATGGCCTCAGATTTTTCAGGGAAATATGAGGCAAGATTCTTAGCTGAGAGTAGGGGAAAGGGGTCCATCTCATGGGTTTCAGAAAAGCCATAGTGGTGAGTGTGGTAGTTGTTGTGTTTGTCCTTCATTTTCAAAAGGACCACGACATCAGGGAAATGATGACTTGACTTGCAATTGACTTTGAGTGAGGGAAGGCTGTGCAAGGTCACCAGCCTCACTTTGTCCTCCAGAGCCATCTGGATCCAGTGACCAGAAATTCATCAGGATTACTGGAGATGACCCAGGATGCAATGGGAAAACCTGGCCCTTTTAGGCTTAGGCTTTTTCATGTATTCACTTAGAGTGAGGTAACGCTCATTCACTGAATAGACCTCTTAAAGAAGTGAGTCTAGAAAAAAAAAAGTGAGTCTAGGGATGGCCCCTTTAATTAGGATAAAAGAGAAAGAAAAAAATGAAGCCAGGAGAGGAAGATCCTCAGGGTTGCTGTTTCTAAGAGAAAGTGACCATTGACATTCACTCAAAGCCTGGAGGGCCCAAAATGCAGCCATTAAGGAAAGCTTGGGCAGGGACCTATTGTGATGCAACCTATGAGCTTCAGAGTGAACTGGGTTTAAGGTTTGTTCACTCTGAAGGAGTGTGGTAGTAAATTGGTTAGGGAGGTATAAAGTGATTGTCTTGCTGGTCAGGGCCTGGTTGAGCATGAGTAGTAGACTGATTCAACATAGCTTTATGCTTTTTCCTAGCTACTTTTGGTATCACTTGTATAGTAAAGAAGGCAGTGGATAGTGGTTGTTATCCAAGACTGGTGTTTATCAGGGCAAAGTTGATAATAGCATAAAAGGGCAAGAGACTACAGTGTAGGGGATAATGCAGAGTTGGTTCATCAAAGAATCAAAATGGAAAAGGCAAGAGAGTATAGCTAATATTGAAATGATGGCCTGTGAAAGAACCAAGGGGTAGAAGCATTGGTTGTCATCGTGAAGACAAAGAATGGTTTTAGGGGTTGGAAGTCAGAGGGGAAGATGAAATTCCAAAAATTATGGTCAGATAAAAGAATTTTCAGAGCTTATGAACATAGAAGTCGAACACTTATACTTGATGGCAAGTTCAATAGGATGACTATCTCTTTGTACTTGGGGTGCAGTGGAGGAGAAGGTCATAGGAAATGAGTAAATTGAGAAACTGGAATGATAGCATGTTTGAAGAAATATATATACGTGTAGGTATATAGGTATGTATATATGTATGCATGTATGTATAGATGTATGTAAAGATCCCTAGTATGGGGGCTGGAGTTAGCAAAAAGAAAAAGACCGTGATCTAGGCACTGAATATTCTGAGAAGGAAGGAAAGTATCCTACGGATTGGTAAATAATAGCTACCGTAACCTTGATTGAGTGATCAATATGGATTGAATGAACCTTATAGGAGAGGTTATTGAGTGATATTGATAGAGAAAGAGTCTGGGATTGGCAGTAGGGAGCAAGGAGTATTCCAAATCCCCCACTATGACCAATGTTTCAGGAGGTATGAGTGAAAGTACCACCAGGGCTGAAAAAGGTAGCCAGTGATGCCATGTCATCAGGAAAGAGCCAGTGAATGAAAAGATATAGGAAAAGTGAAGAAGCAAAAGGTTTAATATAAAAGCAAGTTTGTTACCTATGGAACATCATCCTGGAGAGCATAGTGGAAGGGTGGATAGGGCAAATCTGGTATGAGCTGTTGGAAGGATTGTTGATGGGTAATGAAAAAAAGAGTAGGCAATGGGGATGTGTAAGGGAGTTTGTACAGAGATACAAGGTGGGTTCCAAGTAAGTGGGCTATGGAGTGTGGTTGGGTGGGAGTATGCTAACCGTAAAACAGTGAGTTCAGGCAGATTATCATCCCCAGAGAGGCAGCTCATTTGGTGTGGAGGTGAGAGATTCCAGAGGGTGGGCTAATAGTGGGGAGTGTACAGTGTGGCTACGACTTCTCACAGTTTGGAGAGTCTCACCAATCACTGATTTGATGTTAGGGTAAAGTCTTCTCGGGGTGCTAGACAATCCAGTGCAATAAATGTTTATTAAGCACTGCTATGTGCCAGGCACTCTGCAAAGTCCTGGGGACATAATTAATAAAAAGACAGTCTCTGCCCTCAAGGAGCTTATGGTCTAATGGGGAGGGAGACAGCACATAAAAGAAGGCAGTCAGTGTGCAGGTGGAAAGTGAACACTATGTACCTATATGGGGGTAAGGCAGCCAGCATGGAGCTGGAGTAGACTGGAGTGTGCTAGGAGGAAAGCAAACAGCATGACCGAGACATTGGATGATGGTATGGTGCTGGATGGGCCAGGCAACCAGTGTGGACTTGGAGTAGATAAAACAAAAAGAGTGGCTCTAAATATTTTTGTACATATAGAACCTTTTATTCATTCTTTTGTCTCTTTGGTGTGTAGGCCTAGGAGTGATATCGCTGGGTTAAAGGGCACGTACACTTTAGTAACTTTTTGGACATAGTTCTAATTTATTCTCCAGAATGGCTGTATCAATTCACAGCTCCACCAAATATGCTTGTTTTCTCAAGGCCCTCCAAAGTTCATCATTTCTTTTTTGTCAGCTTTACCAATTTGATGGCTATGAGGTAGAACTGAGGGCTTACTTTAATTTGCATTTGAATCAATTCCTTTAATATACCTTTAATAGAAAAACTTGCTGTAGAGATTTCTTTTCCAGTTGTTTCCTTTTTAATCTTAGCTACATTGGATTTGTGCAAAAAATATAATCAAAATTGTCTGTTTTATGTTCTATTATGCTCACTATCTCTTGTTTGGTTGTGAACTTTTCCTTTTCCACAGATCTGAAAGGCAATTTTCTTCTCGTTCCTCTAATTTGTTTATGGTTTGACCTGTTATGTCTAGGTCAAGGGTAAGGAACCTGTGGCCTCAAAGCCCCATATGGACTCAAAGCTTCAGGTTCCCCACCCTTGGTCTAGATCAGGGCTGTCCAAAGGGCGGCATGCAGTCTGCCTACAAGCATAGAAATTTACATAAATGCTTTAGTAAATGAAGCAGAGCTACACAGAGCTCTCACTAAAATGGTAAATCAAAATATATTGTCTATTGTTTCAATAAAAACCTAAGGTTGGATAGCCCTGGTCCAGATCATTCTATATCTCTTTGGAACTTATCTTGGTATATGGTGTGAAATGTTGGCCTAAATTTAATTCCTGCCAGACAGTTGCCCTGTTTTTTCAGCAGTTTTTTTTTAATCAAATTTTATCAAATAGTGAACCCATACCCCTGTAATTCAGGTCTTTGGATTTATTGACTACTAGGTTCATTTCCTGCTAATTGACCTCAATTTTTAACTGGTACCAAATTATTTTCATGATTACTGCTTTGTAGAACAGTTTGAGATGTAGTACTGCCAGGCTTTCTTTCTCTCCACTTTTTTTTTTTTTTACATTATTTCCTTTCAGATTCTTGACCTTTTGTTACTCTAAATGAATTTTGTTATTTTTTTGTAGTTTTTTTAAAGTAATTTATTGATAGTTTGGTGTGAAACTGAACAAGTAAATTATTTTGGTAGCATTGTCATTTTTATTGCATTGGTTTAGCCTAACTTTGTGCAATTAATATTTCTCCAATTTAGTTGTCTCTTTATTATTGTAAACAGTGTTTTATAGCTAAATCCATATAATTTCTGTGTGATTTTTGGTAAGTGAACTTTCTAATATTTTATGCATTCTGTACTTATTTTAAATGGAATTTCTCTTCGTATTTCATTACTATTTTTTATTATATATCATATATCGTATTATATATTACAATATGCATATCATTAGAAATACTGATTATTTTTGTGATTATTTCATATTATGCAACTTTACTGAGGTTATTTTTTCAGTTAATTTTTTGGTTGACTCTAGAGTTCTTTAAATATACCATCGTATCATCTGAAAAATTTATTTTGTTTCTTTGTTGCAATACTTATTTGACATTTTTTTCCCTCCTACTTATTGCTATAGGTAGTATTTCTAGCATTGTCTCAAATAGAAGTGGTGACAGTGGACATTCTTACTTTGCCCCTGACCTAATTGGAAAGTTTTCTGTTTCATATAATTCTGGCTGTTGACTACTTTGCCATGTTAAGGAAAAGCCCATTTTATTTTTGTTTTCTAGTGTTTTATGTGTGTGTGTGTGTGTGTGTGTATAAATTTTGTAAAAAAAAGCCTTTTCTGCATGTGTTGATATAATCACATGATTTTGATTGTTCTTGCCATTAATATAGTTGGTTATATTTATAATTTTCCCAATAATGAAACAACCTTGCATTCTTGGTATAATTTCAACTTGGCTTTAGTGTATGACCTTAGTGATGTTAATAGAACCTTTTTACTAGTATTTTCATTAACATCTTTGCATTGTTGTTCATTAAAGAAATTGGTTTATAGTTTTCTTTCTCTATTCTGGCTCTCCAAAATGATATTTGTTTCATTGAAGGAGTTTAGTAGGAGTCCTTATTTAAATTTTTTTTAAATTAGTTGCATAATATTGGAATTGTTTTTCTAATGTTCGATAGAATTAACTTTTGAATCCATTTGGTCTTATAGGTTTTTTCCCTTGGGACTAAATTTATGGCATATTTGATTCATTTTTCTGAAATTAAGTTTAAATTTTCTGCTCTTGTTATTTTAATTTGAGTATTTTGTATTTTTTATAAATATTTATCTCTTATTTAAGTAGTCAGTTTTGTTGGCCTGTAGTTGGGTAAAATATTTTCTAATATTCTTTCTTCATTTGTTGTGAATTCTTTTTCTTTTCTTTTTTTCTTCCTTTTTAATCAAGTTAGTTACAAGTTTATTCATGGTTTAAAAAGAAACACTAGTGCCTAATTTTATTTATTCATTTTGATTTTCAATTTGTTAATCTCTTCTTTGATTTTCAAGATTTCTATTTTGCTTTTTATTTGGGGTTTTTTAATTTGTTGGGTTTTTTGTTCCATTACCATTTTTTTCCCTCTTTGTAAGTTTTCCTCCATGAACTGCTTGGATTGCTTCCCCAAAATTTTTGTATGTGGTCTCGTTGTCATTATCTTTTGTGAAAAGATGTATCATTTCTATGACTTGCAGCAACAGTTAGGCTAGCAGCTGTTGTGGGGTGTAAGGCCCAATAAGACCAGCACCGAGAGCTGCCAGCACAGGTTCTTTTGATCCGCTTTACTAAAGAAAGCAACATTAAGGGGTTAACAATCTTCTTTAGTAAATACAAACAAATTACAAATATGCACAATATAATAGGACCAAATCACAATTCATAGTTATCAAAAAGCATCACCATCTGGGTTCATGAGCCAGGAGGCTCTTAGAGCTGCTGCCCAGAATTCCAGGCTGCTTTTCCATGGCTGAGAGTCCCAAGGGAAGATACCCACATTTGGAGTTTATCTATTCTATTCAGGATCAAAGGGCATCACACATGTCACCCACGTGACCTAAAGCATCACAAACATGCATATTAAATCCACGTGGCCTAGGCTTTCCCTTGAGGCAAGGAGGTCAAAGAGTCCTGGTTTAATCAAAGAAACAAAGGCCAGATTCTTCAAGGGCACTCGATTAAATTAAGTGCTAAAACAGAAAACAATACAAGAAAGTCCCACCTTAATTAACATTACACTTGTTCATTAATCCACTGGTTCTTTAGGATTAAGCTATTTGTCTCCATTTGATTTTTAATTGTTTCTTCAATGGACATTTGTGGAATGTAATTTTTATTGAGTTGTGGTTTGTAGAGGATGTATTTAATATTACTACTTCTCTGAATTTGTTTATAAGATTTTTATGCCTTACATGTGGTAGGTTTTTGTAGAGGTGCCATAAACAGCTGTGAATATGCATAGTCCTTTTTCCCCATTCAACAGACACTAAGAGTCTATCCTATCTCATTTTTCTAAAATTCTATTTAAAGAAATCCTTAACTTTCTTCTTTATTTTTTATTATATTTGTGTAGCTCTGAAAAGGGCATATTGGGGCCCTTTTTTATTATAGCTTTACTTTGTATTTCTTCTTATTGCACAGTTGACTTTGAGTACTTCAGTGGATAAGTAACTTAATATTTTTTTATTTTCTTCTTTTTTGTAAAGAATAACTTAGCTTTCAAAGAAATCCTTGAATGAGAAGGCATTTCCAGATCAGTTATAAGTACTAATATTTGATAGCTCATGTAACATGAAACCATAGATTTAGAGTTGGAAGGGATCTTAGAGATCATCTAATTCAGTCCCCTCCTTTATAAGAAATTGAAGACCTGCACAATCTAGTCTCATTCTCTGGGCCCGCTGCTATTGTTTTTCTTGTGTTTCTTCGTCACTCTTTTTATGTGCATTTCTTTGTATATTTATCCTTTTTTTGCACCTGGATCTCTCTTTTTGCACTAGGGATCACTCATCTCATAATATCTTCTTTCTCTTTTGCCCTTTGTCCTAGAATTCCTCTGACACAGGATCACACTCTGGAACTAGAAGGGACCTTAGAAACTATAGCCCAGGTTCTTCATTTTACTGATGGGGAAACTGAGGCTGAGTTGCCAAGTCACTCATCTCCTTTGCTACATTATCATCTTTCCCTTTCACATTAAGATTCTGCCTGTCAGGACTCTGTCCTGGGCCTATTCTTTTCCTTTTAGGTTGTCTTTTTTGATGGCCTCATTACATTTTGTGCCTTTACTCATTATTCATTGTGCCTTTGCAAAATAGTCTGTGCTTAGTAAATGTTCATTGAGTTGATTTTAATTGCCTCGGTTTGTAGAATTAATAAGTAATGGAGCTGAGTTTCTAGTTCAAGTCATAAGAATTAGTGTTATTTCTACTCTACTAGGCTGTCCTGTTCCTCAAAGCTCTTGCTTTTGGGGATTAGATTCCTCACTTTCGCCTTTAGTGTAAGAATCTGAGGTAAAGGGGGAGGAAGAGAAAAAAGAACAAAGTAAAAAGTGCATAGTAGAGAATGAAAGAAAACTTACAAGGAAGCAAAAAAAAGATAGACAATTCTCAACATGATGTGTAGTATTTATCATACAGGCTTTCTTGAAATGAAAATTTATTGCCACATGTTTTGAATCTTCTCTTATGTTCTGCTGTCCACATGACATGCTTCTTTTCCTTTTCTTACTTTATATTTAAGTTTTAATATTTAAGTTTAGGATATGTTTCTTTTTCTTTTTTCTATTCTGTATTTGAGTTTTGGTGTTTGAATCTAAAAAAAAGAAAAAAAGAATCTAAGCTCAAATACACTTGTTGAGTGGATTTGAAGGGAAAGTTCTTTTTTTACAGTCCTCACAGAGAACCATCCATCCTCCTCTATCCTTCCTTTCCCCTCCACACCCACACCCACACCCACATTCATACTCACACCCATACTTTGGGCTAGGACTCAGTAGACTTTTCTCCCTTGGCTTTCATAAAATATCACACACTTGCCCCCAGTTGCCTTGCACCACTGCTTCCCTCCTCCCCCTACTCCTCTTGTTGTGTTATCTTGTTTTACTAGAATGTCAGTTTTTTTAAGGGCAGAGATTGTCTTTTTTTTTTTGTAGTCTTTTTATCCTAGAACTTAGCAGAGTTTTTGACATATAGTAAGCACTTAATAAATGCTCATTCATTCATTTATTCCATACAGTGCCTACAGCTGACACTGTATATAGTATTCTTCCCTCTGGTGAGGGATGCAGGTCAGTGTGTAAGTCAATTAGCATTTATTAAGCATCTACTGCTGTGCGGTAGGCATTGTGTTAAACAATGGGGATATAAGAGAAATGCAGAAAACACTCACTGCTTAGAAGGAGCTTAGAGTCTAATGGAGGAGACAACATGTAAACAAATTGTACAAATAATATATATCCAGGATAAATTGGAGGTAATCTCAGAGAGAAGGCAAATTAAAGAGTTCTGAGAAAACCTTCTTGTAGAAGAAGGTGGGTCTTCAGAGGAGATTTAAGGAAATGAAAGAAGCTGAGAGGCAGAGGTTTATGTCATTACCTGTTCCTTCAGGATCTTAATTGGTTTTTCTATTCAAAAGTTAGACTTGTGATTAATGTCATTGTGTATATTGTCCTCTCAGTTCTGTTTTATTTCATACCCTTATCAATTTCTCATGTTTGTCATTTCTTACTGCCAATAATATACCATCACATTTATATATGATTTTTTTCAGCCATTCTGTTGTTAATGGGCACTCACTTTTTTGCTAGTTCTTTGCTATTATTGGAAACACTTCTATGAGTATTTTGATATATATTGAACCTTAGTGTCTTTGACTTTTCTTGGGTATATACCCCCAAGAGGCTTACGAAGTCAAAGGTATGGGCTTGTTAGTTCTTTTTCTTGCATAATTCCAAACAGAAATCCAGCATTGTTGGACTACTAAGTAGCTCTTCCAACAGTGCATCAGCACATCTCCTTTCCTTTCAGTAGCCCTTCTACTATTGACTTTTCTTGTCCTTTGTCATTTTTGCTAATTTGCATGGTGGGAAGTGAAATCTCAGTTGCTTTAATTTTTATATTTCTTACTACAAGTAATTTTGAACATGTTTTCATAGTTATTTATGGTTGGCAGGTCTTCAGAAAGTTGCCCATTTGTGTCATTTGACTCCTTATATACTGGAGATATCTCTCTTGCTCTTGAAATATGACCAGCCCATATTTTTTTATCATATACTTCTTTGATGACATCTATTTCTTCATCATTGTTTCTTATTTTTAGGTGTTTTAGCCTACTCACATCCACCAAGCACCTCTTCACGTTGTCTTCTGAGAGGTGCTAATTTTTAATTGTCTAGACTAGTGCCTATAGTGTTTCATAGCAATATAATCAAAATTAACATATAGCAATCAACAACAACAAAAAAGATGAGCATTTGTTTAAGGGAGGAGTTTTGGGTCATAAAAGGAGCTTTGTAATTTCCCAAAGGTAATCCAGCCTGTTTTCTTCCTGTTAAATTCTAGGCCCACTTGTCTATTTAAAATTTTTTTTTTCTAATTACACTTAAAAACAATTTTTAACATTTGCTTTTTGAAATTTTAAGTTCTAAATTCTCTTCCTCCCTCTTTTCCTCTCCTCTCATTGAGAAAGCAAGCAGTTTGAGGTAGGTTATACATGTACAGGCATGCAAAACATTTACATACTAGTTATGTTGTGAAAGAAAACTCAGACCTCCCCCACCAAAAAAAAAAACCCCAAGAAAAATAAAGCAAAAAAAGTTTGCTTTGATTTGTATTCAGACTCTATCAATTCTTTCTCTGGAGGTGGTTGGCATTTTTCATCATAAGTCCTGTGTAATTGTCATGGGTCATTGTATTGCTGAGAATAGCTAAGTCATTCACACTTGATCATTGTACAATATTGCTGTTACTGTATACAATGTTCTCCTGGTTCTGCTCACTCCATTTTGCATCAGTTCATATAGGTCTTCCTAGGTGTTTCTGAAAGCATCATGCTCATCATTTCTTATAGCACAATAGTATTCCATCACAATCATATACCACAGCTTGTCTAGTCATTCTCCAATTGATGAGTATCTTCTTAATTTCCAATTCTTTGCCACCACAAAAAGAGCTGCTAAAATACACACACACACACACACACACACACACACACATATGTGTGTATATATATATATATATGTATATATATATATTGTACAAATAGGTTCTTTCCTCCCCTTTTCTGGATCTTTTTGGATACAAACCTAGTAGTGATCTTGCTGGGTCAAAGAGTATGTACAGTTTTATAGCCTTTTGGATATAGTTCCAAATTGCTCTCTAGAATGGTTGGATCAGTTCACAGCTTTACCAGCAATATTTTACTGTCCCAATTTTCCCACATCTGCAACATTTGTCATTTTCCTTTTCTGTCACATAAGCCAATCTGATTGGTGTGGGGTGGTACCTCAGAGTTGTTTTAATTTGCATTTCTCTATTCAATAGTGATTTAAAGAATTTTTTTCATATGATTATAAATAGCTTTGATTGTCTGTCGGAGCACAGAGCCTGCAGTGGGGGGGAGCAGCTAGCCCGGAGGCCTCCAACTCACAGTTTAAAGGTTTGAAACTCGCCTTCCTGAACTTCCAGGAGCCATAATGGCCAGGTAAAACAGCTCATATCCCTCCCTTGAATAAACCCAGAGAATAAAACCCCAGGAGAAACAGAGGAGCCAGAAGGGGGGCTTCAGTAGCGAAAGAAGTGGGGGAGAGGGCCCTTCGTGTGGTGGCAGAAAGAGACTAGTGCAGGAAGAGAGGCGTCCCAATAGCCCTCACCTCAGCAGAACAACTAGAGTAACAGCCCCAGGGGGGTGGAGCTAACTAACGTTAATGCCAGGACCCCAGACTGGGTTTTGCACAGCCAGGGAAA
>CM053626.1:245419717-245437114 GCA_028646595.1 Phalanger gymnotis | reverse complement strand
AAAAAAAAAGAAGCTCACAGTCTAATGAATAAGACAACATGAAAACAATCACGTACAAACCAGACAGATGCAGGATAAACTGGGGATCATCTCAGAGGGAAGGTACCAAGATTAAGGAGAACTCGGAAAGTTTGAGATATGCAATAGACAGTTGGAGTTATAAAAAATAGAGATGACAGAGAGGTTATAGCTGGGTAAGTAAGATTTGAGAATCATCGGCATAAAGATGATCATTGAAACCATGGGAGCTGAGAGATCACCAAGTGAAACAGGATATAGGAAGAGAAGATAAGAGCACACAGAACAGCGCTTCCAGAGAAGCCCCCATCATTACAGTCATGACATAAAGATCCAGCAAAAGAGACTAAGGAGTGGCCAAACAGGTAGAAGAATTGGGAGACAGCAATGTCACAAAAATCCAGAAAGATGAAAGTATCAAAGGAAAGAGGGTAATCATCAGTGTTAAAAGATAAAAAAAAAAGATCAGAACTGAGAAAAAGCCATTAGATTTAGCAATTAAGAGATGTATCTTTGGGGAGAGTAGTTTTGGTTGAAGGACAAGGTCAGAAGCCAGACTGCAAAGAGTTAAGAGAGTGAAAGGAATGAAAGTAAAGATACCTATTGTAGATAGCCTTCTCAAGGAGTTTGGCCACAAAAAGGAAGAGAAATATAGGACAATAGCTAGGAGGGATGGAAGGATCAAATGAGGTTTTTTTTTTTTTTTTAAGGGAGGTAAAACTCCACATTTTGGTATTATGGTAAAAAGCATATAAGAAAAATGTCTTCATTCTGGCTTTTTAAATGGCAGAAGCAATGTATTTATAGTGATCTTCCTGAAGGGCAAGTCTGGCCATTCCCTCCCCAACTCCACAAACTCCAATGGCTGCCATTGTATCTAGGCTCAAATATAAGCTACTTTATTTGGATTTTAAAATGCTTTCCAACAGGGTCCCAACCTACTTTTCCAACCTCATTAGATACCACTTCCCTTTCTGCACTCTAGCATCCAGCCAAACTGGCCTTCACACACAACACTAAGTTGCCTATCTCTAAGCCTCTATACTGGTTGTCCTCCATACCTGAAATATACCCTCATCTCATTTCCATGTTTCCTTCAGAATGATGCTCAAGTGACACCTTCTAAGCGAAGCCGTTCCAAGTGGCTACTATTTCACCAAAATTGCTTTGCATTTTTTTTGTATATACTTATTTCTGCACATCTCATCCAATTGCATGAAAGCACAATGAGGGCAAGAACTGTTTCATTATTGTCCTTGTATGCCCTCACAGTAAGCACAGTGCTTGGCACACAGTGGATGCTTAATAAATACTTGCTGACTGACTGATATTATCTTTAATCTCCAACAAAAACAACAAACAACAATGACAGGATGGTGTAGTTTTTCAAAGTAGTTTTTTACACATACACACCCCCCTGATAATCTTGGCCCCCTAGTTATTCTCTGTTTTAGGATGTAGTCCTAGGAATTTGAAGAGCTAAATCTTCCTCAGAGACATTATTTGCTTTGTTGGGGAGTGGGGTGAGAAGGTTGTAGGGAGGAGGATGAAGTGGGCCACAGTTTCAGTTAATTTTATAAATCCTCCTGGCCAGTCAGCCCTTGAAGCAATGCACCCTTGTGACTCCTTATGGTGTAACATGTTAAAGGCTCTTCCAGCATAGACATAGCATCAGTAGGATCTTAAAAGGGAGTTTAGTCATTTCACTGCAAATTCTAAGTGTGAGTTCCTTCTGGTACTTTCAAAGTACAAAGGGAATCCTACCGCTAGGAAAGAAATCATATTCTAGGAGGACTAGGGCAATAATCTAGAAATCAATACCATTAGTATTCAATAGCCAATCACTCCTACTTGGGTCTACAAGTCTCAATGAGTCATTTTTTTTTTCTTTCACATACTAACTTACTGGATCTTTCAGAGTTAATAGGAAAAAGAAAGAAAGAGGGAAATGGCTATCTTCCCTGATCCAATCAATCAATAAATGCTTATTAAGCACCCACTGTATGCCAGGCACTCTGCTAAGCATTCATTCAACAGACCACAGGATGACAGACTTCAAACCAGAAGAGATCTTAGATATCATCTGGTGCACCTTTTCCATCTTACAAGTGACAAAGCTACAACCCAGAAAACCGACATGACTCACCTAGGTCCCCCACGTGGTAGCTGTCAGTGCTAATACTGGAACTCAGGTCTTCTAGTTCCACATTCAGTGTCTGTCGACTACAATATAATGTTCTCATGTAATATGATACTTTTATACATAAGAATGCAGAAATGTTTATGTTCTTTTTCATTATCTCCTTTCTACCTGAATAATACAGACAGGTGAACATGATGTCAATCCCCAACAAAAATCTAGACTTAGAAGATGAAACTAAAATCAACTGTGCACACTCAGGGAATTGGTGATCACTAGAAAATTACATGGGTTCTCCAAGAACAATCAAACTAGCCTCATTTCGTTTTGCGAGGCCCTCATCATCTCAAACCTGGATTACTGTAACAAGAGTTCTAGTCAGTCTCCTTGCCTCAAGTCTCTCTCCACTTTAGACTTTCATCCATTCAGCTACCAAAGTGATCTTACTAAAATGCAAATCTGACCATGTCACTCCACCAATAAATGCCAATGGTTCCCTATTGCCTCTAGGACCAAATATAAAACCCTCTGTTTTGCTTTTTAAGCCCTTTAGAACCTGGCCCCTTCCTAGTCTTCTTAAACCTTATTCCCCTCCACAAACTCTATGATCCAATGACACCAACGTTCCTACATGATGTTTCTCGAACTTTGAGCTTTTTCACCAGCTATATCCCACACACTGAATTGTCTACCTCTTCACTCCAGACTCCTGGATTCTAAGGTTTTCTTCAAGTCGCAGCTAAAATCTCACCTTTTACAAGGTCTTTCAAGGTCCTCCTTTATGTTAATGGCTTCCCTCCAAGATTATCTCTAACTCATCCTGTATATATCGTGTGTGTACAAAGTTGTTTGCATGTTGTCTACCACGTGAGATTGTTCCTTAAGGGCAGGGGCTGCTTTTTCCTCCAGTCCTTAACATAGAGCCTGGCATGTAACAGGCACTTAATAAATGCGTGTTGACTTAACTTGAATGCTGTAATACATCTGGAGTTCAGCAACGCATTCAGCAAAGCATCTAACAGCAATAGTGTCCTTGTGGAAAAAATGTAGAAATGCAAGCTAGATGACAATAGTTTGGTGGGTTTACAAATTAGCTTACTGAAAGGCCTTAGCCAAAAGTATAGCTTAATGTTAACCTGGAGGGAGATTTCTCTTGGCTTGCCTAAGGGTCCTCTCTCTTCAAAAATCTATGGATGAAGATATAATACTCATGGGTTAAAGACATAGGATCACATTATACAGAGTTGAAAAGGACCTCAGAAATCACATAGTCCTACTCCCTCATCTTATACATAAGTGAGGCCCAAATAAGTGAGTGCTAAGTAGCACAGACAAGCTTACAAGGTAAATGCAGAAAAAAGGTAAAAAGGGGGTGAAAAATCACTTGAACTTTATATGTGCAGCTTCTACCCTATCTACAGACTGTTCCAGGTACTAGGGACACAAAGACAAAAACAGCCCATGTCCTCAAGGATCTTACGCTCTACCAGGAGAAAAGATAGCATGTAATGTAAATGTGGTACACAGAAAACTGAGGGGAGAGAAAAAACACCAACAAATGTGAGTGGGGAATAGGGTACAGTGAAGGCTTGACAGAGGAGCTTGAGTTGAAGCTGGATGGAAACAAGAATTCTGAGTGAGAGATAAGAAAAGAATATGCATTGTAGACATGGAAAATTGTTTGCAGAACCATATGGAGACAAGAGGTGAATTGTTGAGTTCAGGGAACAGCATAAGTCTAGTTTGACTAAAACATAGACTGCAAAGTACGAAATAATGCTGAAGAGGTGAGAGTCAGACTGAGGAGGGCCTTGAATGTCAAGCTAAGGAGTTTATATTTTTAATCAGTTTTTGAAAAGGGGCATGACACTGTCACAACCATGCCTGAGGAAAGCTATTTTGACAGCTCTGTGGAGAACAGCCTGGAAAGGGGAGAGAATGGAGGCAGAGACAACATGAAGGTGGCTATCATGGTGGTACAGGTTAGAAATTATGAGGGATCAAACTAGAGTGGTAATTATGGCAGCCTTCTTCCTCCATCTTTGTCAAACTTAGTATCTGGGCATGAGACAGAAATGCTATCTACCCCGCTCCCTATCATGCCCAGTGTCTTCAAAGCTACCTGGCCATACCCCTATTAGAGTAGCCACTAATAAAGAGGTACTTCTGAATTAAAGCAATGTAAATGTATATTATTCTCCATTTCCCCACCCCCTGAAAAAATAATAAAGGGATACTTATTCCTATTATAAACACGAGTTTAAAATCTCTTGTATTCATTTCAGCTGAAGGTTGATGCTTATGATCCATTCTTCAATCATGTTTTATATTAAGATGGGAGGTTAATGACTCAGTGAGCAATAAACATATGCACATGCACACGTGTGTGTATGTGTGTATGTGTGTATGTGTGCATATGTGTGTGTGTATGAAAGAAGACTTTCAGCTTTGTATATTTTTTAAATCCTGGGCCTATACATCTGTTACTTCATGAAACCTGCTTCCAAAGGGCATAATGTGCCTTTGTAAGGAGACTGGATATAAATATAGCAGAAAGCAGAATATAAAAGACTGAGAAATTGGGTTGGAAATAGAATTACTGAAGTGCCAGGGAAAACAACCACTTACACAGCTCTTCTTATGTCCAAATGCTTTAGAAGCAAGATCTTTATGCCTTAACTATTCTCCATTTTGTTCAACTGTCTTTGTAAAGCAACTTGTGCAAGGCCACAAAGAAATTATGCTAAAGCAAGGTTAGAATTCTAAAGTTCTGGGCTTATGGGCCCAAGTTCAGTTCATGCCATTCAATCATATAATGAATACATTTATTCTATTTCTTTAAACTGTATTCTGAAGTTAACTTTGGGTGTTAATGTAACACCATGCCAAATTTAGATGAAAAAAATTCAATTAAATATCATCTCATAGTTAGTTTTAGATAATCTCATCTCCGTTTGAAGGTAATCAACTAGCATTTATAAGGTACCTTCTACGTGCCTGAGACTGTGCTAAACACTGGGTAAAAAGATTATCCCAATACTCTTAAACTTTCATTGACTTGAAATACTTCACTGTTCATTAATGTTTTTATTGTTCCTGATAATTCCTTAACTCACTGAAAGGCTTTTTAACCAGAAGTACAGATTAATGTTAACCTGGAGGGAGATTTCTCTTGGCTCGCCTAAGGGTCTTCTCTCTTCAAAAAATCTATGGATGATGATATAATACCCATGGGTTAAAGCCATTGGATCACAGTATATAGAGTTAAAAAAGACCTCAGAAATCATATAGTCCTACTCCCTCATCTTATACATAAGTGAGGCCCAGACAAGTTAGTGCTAAGTAGCACAGACAAGCTTAGTAGTTGAATGAAGTTCACTGTTCATTAATGTTTGCATTCTTCCTGATAATTCCTTCCATGCATTTGTCTATATACTTTGTTTTAGATTGAAAGTTCCTAAAGAATAGCAACCACGTCTATGTAACCTTTCTTATTCAGTGGTGCATTACATACAAATAGGCACTGAAGTAATGCCTTCTCACAATGATGCTGGGGGACAACTATGTGGCACAATGGTTAGAACACCAGGGCCTGGAGACCCGAGTTCAAATATGACCTCATATACTTACCAGCTGTGTGACTCTGGGCAAGTAATTTCATCCTTTTTGCCTCAGTTTCCTCATCTGTAAAATGAGCTGGAGAAGGAAATGGCAAAACCACTCCAGTATCTTTCCCAAGAAAACCACCAATGGGTTCACAAAGAGTCAGACACAACTGAAATGACTGAACAGCAACAACATGATGATGCTAAAAGGACTTATAGTTGCATGCTCAAGTTAGCGTATTCACTGAAGAAAGAATCTGGTTTCTAGGTAAAAGAGAGCCTTGAATCCCAATTAAAGGGACAGCAAAAAGATAATAGAGGAGATTTAAATATGTTTTATTTCAAAATATGACTTACAAGTTTCCTTTGCATGTACAAATTGTTATAAACCTTGAAATTGTTTACATTTTGAAAATTCTATTAATATGGACTAGCAGAGTCCTACAGTATGAATCCTATCAATAATGTTAAGGAAAAGCACAAAGTATGATCAAATGAAAGAAATACAAAGACAATATTCTTACTTTAAAAATAGCAGTTTCACCCATGGCAGCAAAATGTCCTGCCAACAATTAATTCACAGTCGTCCACTGTATGAGGAGGTGAAAATATGATGAATACAGGTGTGTGATAGTTCAATGTCCATAACGTTCTCATGTGAAGGTGAACTTAAATCCTGCAAGCATTTAGTTCATTTAGGGACTCTGGATAGATATGATATTCAAAAGGCTTAAAATGAATACAGTGTTTCCACCCTTTCTAAAAGTCAATCAACAAGTACTTACAGAAGACCTACTATATGTTTAACATTATATTTAGACATTATGGAAGAAAGAAATCTAAAACATGGTCTCTGATTTCAAGGAGGTAAGAATTTAGCTAAGGAGAAAAAACTAGAAAAACAGGAAAAAATACAGACTAATTAAATGATACTAGGCATACATGTTGAATTATGCCCTTTTATTTCAAAAATTCTAAAATAAAACCTCGCAAGATGCCCATCCTTTCTGCTTTAGCCACCAGGTTCTCCTGATTGATAACAATCAGATTCAGAAAATTAGTTGCCTCATTGCTTCCTCTATCTTTTGAAACAGAATTTATCATTAAAAATAAGTCAACTTGGGGAGCAGCTAGGTGGCGCAGTGAGTAGAGCACCAACCCTGGGATCAGGAGGACCTGAGTTCAAATTTGATCTCAGACACTTGACACACTCACTAGCTGTGTGACCTTGGGCAAGTCACTTAACCCCAATTGCCCTGCCTTCTCCCTCCAAAAAAAAAAATTAGTTAACTAATTGTTAGCTGCTCTCCTTTGTCATAGCGAGAGAATGGTAGCAAATGTCTGGATAAGAGAAATCCTCTGTCACTTCTGTATCACGACTCTTCCAGCCCTGCTGTGTTTTGAAACCTCATCTCATTTATTCTTTCTATCCAGATGGTCTGTGGTATATTCCAATAACAGTACCACTTATTTGTGCTTACAATGATCTTCACACAGATGCTTTCTATTGTGCTTCCTTTATTCTGGTTCCTGGATTTCCTGAGGAGTATGTCTTCATCATGTGCAATGCTATTAGGGCCTCCACCTTCCCTTTTTCTTATCCTTCTAGAGTCAATTCAACCCTAGATCTCATGCCATCAAGTCTAAATTATAGCACTTGCTTCTTTAAATTAGGATCTCTCATTCATCTTTCCTGTTGCCTGTAATTGGTACATTTGTGTACAGCCATTTGAAGTAATGTGAAATAATGTAGTGAATGATAAACTTGGAATCATGAGAGTTTTTTAATCCCATCTCTGATAATTATTGGATGTGTGAACATGGGCAAACTGCTTAACTCTGACTACCTGAGTTTCTTCATTAGTTAAATGGGGATGATACTTGTAATACCAACTGCATAGGGCTGTTGTGATGAAAGTGTTCTGTAAACCTTAAAGTACTAAACGACTATTATTACTGCCTATTTTCTGGAATTTTATCTCCACTAAATTTGTGAGTATTCCTATTGCTATTCTTCCTAATGATTACTGACCATCTGTGTTATCCACCTCGGTAAATATACATAGAGAGTATTCTTCCTTTCCCTCCACATGTTAGGCCAAAACCCTTTTGTGTGCATTTGCAAGACACCAGGAAGGTACATTTTTACCACCTCTTATGTACATTCCATCCTTTCTCTAGAACCCATAGTTCCCAAATTTTAAGGCATAAGCAAGACATCCAGAATCCATTCGTAGACAGCACCTTCTTAATCAGCTTTCATTTCCCAAAACAGCCTCTCTCTTCTGAAGCCCTTGTTTTTCAATCAGCAGCAATGCTGAAAATGCCACCTAAAATCTTCAGTGTCTTGCCAAAGACATAATAATCTTAATTGTGTGACACTATTATAACTTATAATGAGAAAAGGGAAAGCAGGACAGGTTAATAAATTCAGATAAGGCTTCACGGAGAAAGTAGACTTCGAGCCAAGGCTTAAAGAACAGGGAAGGGGTGGATATGTGGGAGGTAGGAAAAATGGCACTTAGGGGGTGGGAAGTGGGGGAGGAAATAGCATTTGCAAATGTACTGGTTAGGAAGGATGTGTGCAGAGACAGTGAAGAAAGAGGCATGACTAAAGCACAGGTTGTGTGTTAGGAAACAGGGGGAAATAAAGTCAAACAAGTAGGATGGGACCAAACTAAACAGGGCCTTGAAGGAAAAAGTGACTACAAGGATAGAGAAAATGGTGGGTTTAGGTAAGGATGGAGGCATATTGGTAATCTTTGGCTTACATCAGAAGAGTTAATTCAGGATATCAAAATTCTAATGCAATCCTTGCTAGCTGACTTTAAGTGACTCAACTGGCTCAGGTTAAAATAAGGATAATTACCATCTAACCACCAAAAGTGTTGTTGGTGTCAGAGTTCAGTAACTATAAAACTCCCAACTAAAGCCCAAACCAGACGAAAATGTTTAACAAAATAAATAAAAATACGATACAACATAATGTTAATTTATCATTTTCTAAGTCGATATGCAGCCCACAGGGATCTGTTTCTATTTGAGTTTGACACTACTATTACAAAGAATAATGATTTAAATTTTTTAAAAAACAATGAGCTATTATTTAAAACAAAGATCCTACATAAATGCTAAGTATTACTATTTCTATGAGAAAGTATTCTGGGAGAGTAAAATACATTATACATCTATGTATGTATATATACACACATCATATATACATACACATATGTATACACACATATATGTATACATACATAAGGGAAATGGAATAAAGTGTCAAGGCAGTGAAGTTTATAAATTTGTTCCTTATCTTGATGTAGGGTTCATGAAACATTACTTAAAACTGTAAATGTGTCTATAGAATACAAACACATGTCCTTCATTTTCAAAAGGGATTATATATCCCTTCAAAATAGCACTACTGGGTTTTATGTGCTAATATGTTCATTAAAAACTAAAAATGAATAAATATGTTTTCAGCAACATGCCTAACAAATCAAGTCTGTCTTTTGGTTTAAGTTTGCAGAAACTATGTGTAAAGTGTAAGCTCTACCACTAGATTTGCTGTGTGACTCTGGGGCAAATCTCTGGGTCTCAGTTTCCTTACTGAAAATTTAGAGCATTGGATGAAATAATCTCCATGGTCATTTCCAGCTCACATTTTGTAATGTTGTTTCTTAGCCTCCTAAACAGATCCAAGTCACCTCCTTTCTCCAAATGGCTACATGCCAAGTAAGTATGCTGCTACTGTGGTTGGTTGCTAGTCATTCAAAATTATGATACAGGATGTAATTTTGACGCACGCTTAAAATATATCTACTGCCCATCCTACTCATACTCAGCCTACTTCCATTCAAAATACAACTCTATTTCATCATCTCTTGAAGTCTTGGTTTTTTATTAGCTCCTATTCAGGTTTCTGAAATCAATGGTAGTAAGTAAACTCAGATTTGAATTCCACAAATCATCTATTAGAGATTCACAAAGATACCTGGGTATGGGTAAATGAGTGCATATACTTATGCACTCATATACTAATATTGTTCATTTGATATTGGAGCACTGCCCCAGTGTCAATGAACAACCATAAATTAAGACTTCAGCTCTAGCACAATAGTCAACTTTGTATCTCAAGGCTAGGCACCACACAAATGACGACTTCTGCCTAAACAGTTTCACCAAGGTATTGTAAAGTTAAATCCTTCCTTTTAGTATTTTTAGAGGCCCTAGCAACAAATGACTTGTCCTTTCAAATATTAGGCTTTACCCATTTATTAATACAGTTAATGGAAAATCCTTAGTAGGGCAACCCTGGTAAGTCAGCTGAGTGAATTTCTTGTTCTAGGCCTAGTCAATCAAAGGGTTTAAGCATTAATGGGATTTCTCTACTGTACAAATTGAATATTTGAATGCTATAATTATGAGAGCCAGAAAGGCATACTGGATAAAGAACATGGCTATGACACCTGCTTGTGTATCCACGGTCCAAGTCTCCTTTTGTGTATGTAAGTAATAAAAATGTCTTGGTTAACCAGAAAAAAATGCAAAATACTGAACTGGTACATCCTTAAACTCAGCTGTAAAAGTAAAAGCAATTAAAACTGGATCTCTTAATACAGCTTTAACTCTACTGGTGATGGAAAATGATTCAGAAAATGACTATCTTTCTAGTACATGACCTTGCACAAGCCACTTAATTCCTTTGAGCCTGAGTTTCCTCATCCGTAAAACAGGGAAAATAATAACTATGCAAACTACCATACAAAGTTGTTGGGAGGAAAGCCCCTGATAATCCTTAAAAATGCTATACGTAAATTATTATTATTGCAGAATCACTCTCTTCTTGTATGGTATCAATTAACCCAACAATCACAATATATAAAGGGTTGTTGTGAGGATCAAATGGAACACATATATTCAGGAGCTCTGAAAAATATAAAACACCACACAAATGTAAGATATCATTACTTTGTCTAGCAGAAGCTGAAATATCAAATTTCATGAAGAATGATCACACCTGACATATTCCAACTAGAATATTTTTTTAAAATGTGGTCTTCAGGTTTTATAAAACTGAATAGTTCACTACTAATCCTAAGTCTCTCAGTTTAATATTCTACTAAACGAAATAATCTGAAACAAATTACTTGGTAAGTAATTATGTCCAGTAATGTTTTCCTATAACAGACAACTCCTTTTTCTGAAGGCGTTCTACTGTTAGCCATTATGTAATTACCTTCAATGTTATACAAAATCTTCAGTTTCAACATGGCATTATAAACCTGTTTTACCATAACAGGAGCACTCAATAAGTGCTGCTGACTGAGTGTCAGGGTACTTCATAATTTCTAGCTCATAGTAAAAAATAAGTGTTCATGAAACTAAAAGACTGTAATCTGAGTATTAAATATTTTCTTTTGTTTAGTGTGGCCAAGTTGCAGTTTAATCACCTACATAAAAACAATGCATTATTTGCTAAGGATACTGTTTGTTTCTTTAATTACACTCGGAAAATATCCTATGTGCCAATAGTACATGGGTTATTTGTATAAAAGCATGTTAACAGAAAAACCAAACTTGGATTTACTATCAGATTTCCGGGGAATTTTCCATTCTAATCTCCAGATAAATAAGAGAAAGCTATTTATTTCTCTTTGACCAAGCTGAGTATGCCCGTTAATGTAGAACAGCACTGAATCACTGCTCCCCTATTAGTCACCCCTAAGCACAGAATGCATCGGTTTGTCTTTTCTTTGCTATAACACCCAATACTTTTTAAAAGGTCCTCCTCTTCTGAATGCCACCAAACATGTACCTTCTCCTTTAGCTCAAATATATTTTGCATGACCTTACATGAATTGCTTAGATAAAAGCCTTTTTTCTTCTGCTTTTGTTATTTTAAAGTGCAGATGCATTTGAGTCATTTTCTCCTTTTGTTTCATATCCTTAAGATCCAAAGCTTCAAAGACAGAATGTCAGCATGCAGTCGATTTATGACTGAACTCTTGAAGAGACACTGAAGAATTACCTTGTCAATCACCCCAAGGACTCTGAAGGCCTTCAGTTCCTCGGCAGGGCTCCTTAGGTTCCAAGAGGGCCTTGAACTTAGTGATCCTGGAGGCTAATGGAAGATATCAAAGATTATACATCAATCAGGGTGGTACTTGAAGGAAGACTGCCTGCTGAAGCAAATGCCAGACTGAAGGAAACTAAATTTATCATAAATCAGAGAGAGGGAAGATGAAAGGAGAAGTTTCTGTTTGTCCTTAATGCAAAAAAAAAAAGTTGCAAGTAAATAAATCAGGTAACATTGAAAACAAAATTTTAAAAAAGAAAAATTAATGAGTTGATACAGTTTCTAAAGCTATAATCCAATTCTGTATGCAGCTATAATGAAACTTTCTAACAAATGGATCAGGGGCCCAATATTCTATCATAGCCTTACATTTACCCCAAACATCACAACAGTAATTTAGAGGTAAAATCTAGACAACAATTTACTAATATTAATATAACTATATGGGGAGGAAATTGAACATATGCCCTACTCCTTCTATTATACAGGTGGAGTACTGTAATGAAACTTAGCCTAAATACCCTCCTTAATAAATCACAGTCTTCGGAGTCCCCTCAGGAAGAGAGGGCAGCCAGGTGGTACAGTAGGTAGAGTGCTGAGCCTGAAGACTCATCTTCCTGAGTTCAAATCTCGTCTCAGATACTTACTAGCTGTGCGATCCTAGACAAGTCACTTTAACCCTATTTGCCTCAGTTTCCTCATCTGTAAAATGAGCTGGAAAAGGAAATGACAAACTACTCCATTATCTTTGCCAAGAAAATCCCAAATGGGGTCACAAAAAGTTGGTCACAAAAAATGAAAAATGAGTAAACAACAAAAATTTAGGAAGATTGTGCTTCATTATTAATCCTAAAATTAAAATAACGAAGCTGCAAATGATAATTGAGAATACAAAACCCTCTTAACAAGAAAATTTTGTGGTAATTCATCAAGAGTATGCACAAACTGTTAACTTAAGAGGTCAGAAAAAGCAATGTACTAATTAAACAAACCTAAGATTGCCAAACTACCAGAAGGAATGTTCCACTTTAATGGAACTGCAGATCCAGTGAAGTACTGTCAACATGGAAGCATTCGACTTCAAACGCTTCAACTGGCATCTGCACCAAAGGGCAAACCCATTGCAGTATCAGTCAAATACATACTGAGTACCTACTGGGTACAAAGCATTATGTTTGATACAAAGCCAGAGAAGACATAATATTTGCCTTCAAGGAGGGTATCTATTTGAGAAGATAAAATACAAACTACAAATAATTGTTATAGACAATAAATGCTAAGGGGTCAGAAGACATAAAATTTCTGTGGGATGAAGTGATCTAGAAAAGCCTCAGGCAGGAGATGGGCAAGTTCAGTAGGAGAATGGTTGCCATAGAGTAATTAATCTTTATCAACGAATATACTGTCTCTTTTCTCTTTCCTTTCTTAATGTTCCTTGGAATGAAGTTAGAACTGATAGAACTCAGAGCTATTTCTTTTTTCCATCCTATTCTGTAACAAGACTGAAATAAGAGGCAATCAGATAAAGGTACAGTTGTGAGTAGTATTCCTCATTAGATCCTTAAAGAGCACTCAGGTTTTTGATGACAATGACGATGATGATGATGATGAAGATGAAGATGATGATGATGAGAGTATTTATATAGTGCTTTAAGGTTTGCGAAGCACCTTACAAAACTTTCATTTTTCTCTTGTAACAACCCTGAGAGGTAGGTATTACTATTATCCCCATTTTATAGATGAGGAAACTAAAGTAATTAAATAATAGCTAACATACATATGTATGTGTATATATATATATATTTATGTATAAATATATATTCACATGTACATATACATACATATACATTACACCTACTATGTGCCAAGAACTGTGTTAAGGACTTTACCAATATTACCCCATTTAATCCTCACAATTGGGACATAGGTGTTATTATGCTGTCCCTATTTTACTGATGAGAAATGGATGTGTACAGAGGTTAGTGACCTGCTCAGGGTCACACAGCTACTAAGTGCCTGAGGCTGGATTTAAACTCAGGCCTTCCTAGTTCTAGCACTCTATCCACCGTGCTACCTAGCTACCTCTAGACTGGTAGAGAAGGAGTGAGAGGAGACATATTTCAGTCAGAGGAAATATGCAAAGTCAAAAAAGCAGTGTCCAAGCTGAGTTAGATGAGCAAGGAGCATAAGCACAGTGTTTTGGAGACCGGCTTGGCTTGAGGAGGTTCAGACTGGTAAACATTGGGAGACAAGGCTAGGGAAGCCCATATGATGGTCCAGGCCAGAAAATAAAGACTTTATACCATAGGCAATGGAAAACCACTGAAAATTTTTGAGCAAAGGATGGAATGACATGATGAAAAATTACTTAGAAAAATGAATCTGAAGCCAGGGGTAGTAATGTATATTTTTAATCAGTACTGCTGAGGTGGCTAAGGCCAATGGATCACTTAAGCTCTTCACCTGAAATCAAATCATCATAATGAGTGATTCTGCTTTGAGACTCAAGATCTCCTCAGCAGCCTGTTTCCTCACTTCACTGACTAGAAGGCTGGAGGGAGAAGCAATAAATCCCTCCCAAAGTCTCCCTTTAGAGAGCATTCAGAATTTTACAGCTAACTTCATTTCCTACTGACAGCTCTCCACAAACATCAGGCCCAACTCTGGGTACCCTCCAACTACCATTTTAGCTTCTTTTTGTATATTGTCTTGCCTCGTTAAATTGTCCTGGAGGGCAGAAACTGTCTTTTCTTATTTGTATCCTCATTCTTAGCACAGTGCTAGGCACATAGTGGACATTTAATAAATGTTTGTTGATTATTGACTTGAGCTTGAGAGTTGACTTTGACTCTATTGACATTGACTTGAGAGTTCTGAGCTAGAGTAAAGCTGACATCTATTAGGTGTTCACACTAAGTCTGACACTAATATGGTTAGCAGGCAGCTACCAGGCTGCAAAAGGAAGGGAGAACTGACCCACAATGGATATGGAAAAGGCCAAAACTTCTATGCCAACAGGCAGTCAGATTAGGCCTGTGAGTAGCCACTGTACTTCAGCATGAGCAAGATGAGGAGACCCAGTCTCCAAAAAAAAGAAAAATGAATATGGAAGTAGTATGGAGAACAGACTGGAGTCAGTCAAGAAACATTTATTAAATTCCTATTTTGTGCACTTTATTCTTCTTGCTTTTTGGCAATATAGAAATATGTTCTGCATGACTTCACATGTATAACAGGTATCATACTGCTTGCTTTCTCAATGGGTGGGGGAGGGAGAGAATTTAGAACTAAAAAAAAAGAATGTTAAAAATAAACAAACCAATGAATGAATGAATGAATGAATGAACAGGGGCCAGGGAAGAAGGGCAAGTGGTTCATACTATGTGCCAGGCACTTGTGGGAAACCAAAGCAGTGGCAGTTTATAGTATCTTCTGATCACAAGGGATTTTTTTTTGTACTTTCAGAGCTCTGAGTCAGAAAATGAACAACAACAAAAAGAACACAAGAAACACCATCATAAAGAACCTTATGCTTGTTTGTTTTTTATACACAGGACTTATACTGAATATAATTTATTTTTCAATTGGAATAAAGAATCACAGATTTGTAGAGATTTTAGAGATTTTTTAGGGAATAGATCTCAAATTGAATTGCCTCATTTTTAAAGTCGAGGAACCTGAGTCCTAGAGAAGTAATGTACCCAAAGTCAGAGTTTGATAGCCAAGTCAGCATTAGAATCCAGGTCTCCTGGCTGCCAGTTCCCAACTCTCACTGTACCACAAAAGAGCTTGCTTAGCAATGATAAAAATTTAAAAAATAAGACATCATTCACTCAGCAAATACAATGGAATTCTGTCATATTTTAACCTATGTTACAGAAAGGTGTATATATAAAATAAATATCTTTTGGCTCTCAATCCATTCTATTCCTATTCTTAACCAAAATTTTTATTTTATTAATGAAAAAAGTGAAAGTGACTAACTTGAGATATAGGCAAGCAGACAGCACAACTGGGAGCCACAAATAATGCTACAGAAGTAAAATAAGAAAGGAATATATATAACTATAGCAACATGCAAAGAAAGAATAAATAAGCGGGCATTTATTATAACATGAACAGAAAAATAAATTAATAAGCATTTATTAAGAGGTTAATGTGTGCAAAGGACTGTGCTAAGAGCTGGAGATACAAAATGAAAAGAAAGACCAGGCAAGTGCCTGGTCTCAAGGAGCTCACATTCTAATAGAGAGAGAGACAGAGACATAGACAGACATACAAACAGACGAGAGAGAGAAAGAGAGAGACAGAGACACAGAGAGAGGCGTAGAGAGACAGAGACAGAGACACAGAGAGAGACAGAGAGGGAGAGAGACAGAGAGAGAGTGTGTGTGTGTGTGTATTTAGTTGTAAACACTATGTAATTATAATGACCAAACCTGTCCCCAGAGAAAAGCTGACGTGTTCCTCACATAACATACACTGTCAGACACAGATGATGATTGGTTGGTTAAGCTGTTCTTTTTTCATTTTCTTTTTTAATCTGTTACAAGAAGACTCACTAGTTAAAAGATGAAGAGAGGGCTACAATCAGAAATTAAGTGAAATAAAAACAAAAGGCACTGATGAAAATATTACTGCAGTATTAATTCACAAACAAGAGAAGTATGCAAGGAATTCTCAAATTCCATATATAAATTGTATTTTTCATTCAGACTTCACAACTGCATGAGAGAAGCTTATTTATATCTCAGACAACTATCCTATTTTTATCTCCAAAATTTAACTCTTTTACTGTCATTCTTTATGTATTTTGAATTTTTTGCCAAAATAGCATGAAAAACTATTTCTGGCTTTTTATAGAACATTGCCTTTTTAATATAATTTCTCAGGCCATTCAATATCAACCTCAGATGAAACAAACCAACTGTCTCTTTCAATATGACATTTCAATTTCACTTCAAACAACTTCTTTACTTTTAGCTAAAACCTGCTCCTTCCTCTGTTCTCAGGGCCATTTAATATATAAAAAGGGGAAGGACTCTTCTAGCCCTTTCTGCTCCCTTTTTTGGAATTCTCTTGGTGGATAGGAAATTTGGGACTACCTAGGGCTCCTACAATTACAAAGTCTAAAAGTTTCTGCAATGATTGATGCCAATGGATCAGTGCTGTAAAAACTGAAACCGACAAAAAATTAACAAACTAAAAAATATAAGGAATTTGGTTTGGGTTTTTTTTTCCTCTAATGGGGTAGGAGGGCAAGAAAATAGACTTCTGTCAATTAAAAAAAGTATACTTTAAAAGAATACAAATAGAGGCTACAATATCACCTATAAAATGCAGAGTTTGCACCAAATGTTCTCTAAGTGCTTAGTGCTCTAAGGTTCCTTCTTGCCCCCAAACTTAACATTGTCTTCCATTTTTTCATTCCTTTGGTTCTGTTTGATAATATCTTGATTTCTCATCAAGTCACTAGCTTCCACTTGCTCCAATCTCATTTTTAAGCTAGTATTTTCTTCCGTGGTCTTTTGGACCTCTTTTTCCATTTGGCTAAT
>CM053626.1:245363998-245419217 GCA_028646595.1 Phalanger gymnotis | reverse complement strand
ATGCCACAGCTCAGTATTTCAGGATGCCAGGGCACTTTCCGCTCGTCTCCTGGTCTGGTAGGTCTGCGTCTGGTCTGTTCGCACCGTGTGCGCTGGGCTCAGCTCCGGTCCCCTCCGCTGGGGGCTGGGAGCTTTGTGTGGGACAGACCTTACCCAGAGACCATCCAGGCTGTCTTGGGCTGGGGCCCTGCTTCCCTCTGTCACTTTGTAGGTTCTGCAGCTCTAGAATTGGTTCAGAGCCATTTTTTTATAGGTTTTTGGAGGGACTTGGTGGGGAGCTCACGCGAGTCACTGCTTCCCAGCCGCCATCTTGGCTCCAGACTGTGAGCTTCTTGAGAGTGAGGCTTGTTATTTGCCCTTCTTTTTATCCTCGGTATTTATTTAATATAATGCTTAGTACATGGTAGATGCTTGATAAATTCTGCTTGACTTGACTTAAAAACAGGCCCACAAATTTTGTGAATAAAGGCACATTGATGACTCTGTGTGGTATTTAGCCATATAGTGCTTTGTAGCAGGGTACAGAAAACATCTAACTGTACCTAACAGGTTGTGGTAAAATTAAAAGAATTTAGAGTACAGGACAAATAGGTTTTGTTATAATAGCTCTTATTGTACATGAGTGGTTCTTCTAATTCCCTGTGGAAGCCTTGAAGAAGTTTTAAAATCTTATTTTCCACTTAAAATTACTACAAATTCAATAGACTTGCCATTTAAATACTCAGAATTGACATTTTCTTATACCTCATAACATTTGTACAAAAAACAAAAGATTTTTGCTTTTCCTTCCTGAGCTTACTACATACAAAAAAGTGAAAAGCAAAGATGACCTCAGTAAGTCATCATATAAATGAATTCAATTTGAGCAAAATATGGGATAGTATTGCAGATTAGTCATATGGAAAGCGATCAGGTTCTTAATGTTTCTTGGGTATTTAATATTTAGAATCACAATTTCACTTCTGTTTGTGGGGGTTAAGATAAATATCTTTTAAACCTTTAAAAACTTATTTTTATTCTGGACTTAAAAACAAAATTATTTCAGCATAATCTTTAAATGAGAATAAATGTTGGATTTTTTTTAATAGCTGGAAGTCAGGATTTAAGGATTTGCATTTAGCAGATTTCATATCTTCTAACTCTCAAATAAAAACTTATTCATGCAATGTTTGATTGTGGGTCTAAGTATATTTTAGAAAAACCTAGACATATCTAAAACAAAATTCTAAGGAATTAAAGTGATTACTTAAAAAAAATCTCCCTCTCCCTCATCCCTCCCCCCCTCCATATATACATATGCATATGTGTGTGTGTATGTGTATACATTATATCTCCTTGATTGATGATAAAGACAGTTGAATTAAGATAATTTTATTTCCCTACCAGTGATCATCGTACCTATTCTGAATGAAAATGCAGGAAATTTAAATGTTATTAGACTTCTTTTAAGAAAAAAATTTCAGTATGCAATTGAAGCTATAGTAAAGTGGTTAGATTTATGTTAGTAACATAAGAAGAATTATTTTGCTTGTTTCTCTGTTCAGCCGTTGGTGTCTCCCGTGACCTTGGGTTGTGTGTGTGGTAGGGTGACTGATGGTTCACCATGTTCTTTTTTTCTGGTACTTTGCCTGTTGCCTGCCTCTGGGTTTGTGATTCCCCTTATGCTGACTTCGGCAGTATTCCTTCAGTCTCTTATCTCAGGGCTTTGATGCATATGTTCTGAAGGTGGCCACAGTGACTTTGGGTGGCAGCAGATGGTAAACCTTCAGGCTGCCACCGGCTATACTGGTGTTAAGTTGAGAACTTAACGTTTGATGAAGAATCAGTAGTGCATATGAAAGAGCTTTTACTGCAGAAATATCTTTTAATTAAAAAAATTAGCATACTGAAACATTTATTAATGTCTGCTTTTAAGGAAATTTAAAATTATTTTTTAGAGCTAAGCTGCAGTTATTTATCAACTTGCTTTATATGTTTCCAACCCCTTCCAGTGTTTCACTTACCTCCTTGGGTGACTAAGCTGATTGGTTTACAATACTTAAAGCTAGATAGTTTAGATATGTTGCGGAGGAGGATATGTGCATATATCTGTGTATATCTATCTGTTTATATGTGTATGCATACACGTATACATATACGTGTCCAAATATATGTACAGATACATATGTGTGTATATATATATAATATGAATACATTTTAAATATTGATACATGTTTCAAGTGAGCTTTAAATTAGGATCTACACACACACCCCTGATAATCTTGGCTGCCTAGTTATTCTCTATTTTAGGATGTAGTCCTAGGAATTTGAAGAGCTAAATCTTCCTCAGAGACATTATTTGCTTTGTTGGGGAGTGGGGTGAGAAGGTTGTAGGGAGGAGGATGAGGTGGGCCACAGTTTCAGTTAATTTTATAAATCCTCCCGGCCAGTCAGCCCTTGAAGCAATGCACCCTTGTGACTCCTTATGGTGTAACATGTTAAAGGCTCTTCCAGCATAGACATAGCATCAGTAGGATCTTAAAAGGGAGTTTAGTCATTTCACTGCAAATTCTAAACATCCCTGCTGTTGCACTTTGTGTCCCCTCTGAAAATGGATGCTGAGGGTATTGGATAATAGTACATAAGTGTTATAAAATGACCATGTACAGTCATTCCACTTCATGCCTCATTCCTCATCCCTGAAATAGCTTTTATGAGCATATGATAGCCAAGAACAGATTGGTTTCATGGCATAACATGAGACAAGTGCCTCTACACAGTCTGCTCATGCTGATGCTCCTGATGCTGCTCTTTCTAATGGACTAACAACTACCTCTCAATATCCTTTGCTGTTGGACCTACTGGGCAATAGGAAATGAAATGCTATTGGTCTTCCTTTGCCAAAAGAGAAAATCCGTTCCCAGAAGGGAGAACTAATAATGTCAAAGGTGACCCAGTAGGTATCTTATTTTCTGGAACTAAAACTTTTGAAAAGGAAACCCCTGTTAAACAGACCTATGATCTTATTGGGGCAGAGGAAGTATAGACCAACAGGTATAGAAGTATTTGAGGAGGACCAAGTTTCTCACATTAAACACAAGTAACATTTGATCCTGAGCATGTGGTTTTAGGCGAAGAAAATTGCTGTCCTTGATAAACAGAAACAAGTGCTTCGTATGAGGAATTTGTTCAAAACCATTTCACTTCTGCAGCAGGATAGCATTACCAGCCTCTGTAACATTGCCAAAAAGAGGTTATTCTTATCAACCAAGTTCTGAGTATATTTGAAAGGCACAATTGCATGGGTGTAATCTTACTCATTTGTTCCTGAGTTGAGAAAAGCTGTCTTTTTGCCAAATGCAACTTGTCCCTTCTTTCCGTCTGTGTCTGTCTCTCTCTGTCATGCGCTCTCTCTCTCCTTTTGTGTACTGACCTGTTCCTTTCTGTTATGCGTAGACATATGTGATTTGTCCATAGTGGAATGTGCTCGGTTGAGGCGTCTTCTAGGCTTCTTCCAGCAAATGACATAAAAATGAACAGGTAGTGCTGTAGCTCCATTGTCTGCTATATTACCTGACATGTGCCCTTGTGGGTTTTTTCTTAAAGCTTTCTCTGATTTTTATTGAGCTTTCGGGGAAATTTATAAAGCAACCCACTCAATAGTACAGATAAATATTACATCAAATTCCTGAAGTAGTCTTTCTCTGTTTAGGATTTAGTGTTGCAGTTATTTTTGGAACCATATGTGTTCCTTGTATCAGTAATTTAAGCTAAATTTATAAGATCGTACAACAGATAGCATCACTGAAGAAAGTGGCTCAGCCTCTCTTACCTTTTGTTGAGTTTGTATCAAGGTTTCTCTGTGATGCTGGGTCTCACACATTACCTTGTATCACCCCCAGCTGAAACTTATTTATTGTTTAATTTCTAAATCTGCTTTGAAAGAAGCAACTCCCCCCGCCCCAACTTTTTAATTACGGACATGCATTAGTCCTTATCCTTTTCTCTTTCCCCTTCCACAAATCCTTGCAGTGGTAGTATCTAAGTAGAGAGTAGGCCATCTTGGGTCTTCTAGATAGTGAACTAAAAGACCCAGTTCCATTATCATTTGAAGCTTCCCCCCTTTACTTTTATAAAAGAGTAGCTTCTAGTCTCATTGTGGTGTTGCAATTAAAGAACAGATGAAGCTAGCCCTGGAGGGATAGGTTGTCTGCCTTTTTTTTTCAAGTTAGCAGTCATTCTATATGTTACCATAGGGCGAAGATGCAGTAATCTTGTCTATTAGAGCGTATGCTAATGTAATGCTGATAAGGAAGTGTGAAAAATGAAAGCGAGAAATACATTAATTGTATTCTTGCAATAAGGTAAGCTATCAAAGGTAATTATTTCATGACAGTTTTAGTTATAGCACTTGTTTTATCATGAAATAAAAGATGGCTTTAGGAGCCTTTTATTGGAAAGACAATTGTATCAAATTAGTACCAGATTAGATTTTTGTCTTTATAAAGGTGAGCAAACCCATGAGCAGTTTTTAAATTGGTGTGTTCTAGTCCTCAAATGAACAAATTCTGTTTGAGGGTTAAAGAAGCTATTATTTCGTCCTTTATGCTGACAGCTTCATTACAGATTGGCCTACTGTTGGCATTAAAAAAATGTTTGGCTCCTTATGATCTTTGTGCATGCAACTCTAATATTAATATAGATCCATAACACCGTTCATTAAGAAATGACTTTAAACGAGGTTGATGCATGTAAATTTGCAAAGATACAGATGTTAAATGCAGTCGTTCCTCTCTGTATACAGCTCTGTGGCTAATAATTTTCAAGTGCCTAAAGCTTTTGTTAGCAAGAGTGCTGGTGTGTTAAGAATGGCCCTATCAATAACTTTAAGAACGGAAGTTGAAGGTGCTTCTTTTAAAGACTATTGTTAACTAAACATTATTGCCAAACAGATGGAAAGCATTCACTAGCCTGATGTTTTTAGGTCTAATTATATTATCACCAACCCTGTATGGCTCAGTTGAAGAGGTGTATCCAGAGGCCAATTTATAATCATTTAGCCAACACCTGTTTGGGGGAAATTGACAGTCAAAGGGCACATTTAAAAAAAATCACATATGTTCTTGTGTTTATTGCCTCAATGTGAACAGTCTAGTTACAAACAAACTTGGTAGAAGAAGAAAGTGAATGCAAACAAATGAGCCTTTCTTAGACATTTTGTGAGTTTTTGTCCTGCATGGCAAAATGAGGCCAGCAAAATGATCTCATTCCTGGTTTATACAACCATCTTCTCTTCATTTGATTAACAGATTCCTGCATTTTTTTCTATAGTTGCATAAATAGCAAGTAAATTTTCATTTTAGTCAAATGAAATAATGTATAGTGGTACTGAAATTTATTTTATCTAAGGTGGCTACACTATTTTGGTCAGTGACTTAGAGGGGTGGAATGATTTAAAAAACAAAACAAGTAGTATTTAAGAGACATTGCCTGATATCATCCCCAGCTGAAACTTATTTAGTATTTTATTTAAGCTTCTAGATGTCTTTCTAGCTCAGAGGAAGGTGTATGGTTGAAAGAACAATGGCCTTGGAGTAAGGAGAGCTGGCCTGAAATCCAAACTCTGTCATTTACTGTGTGACCTTGGGGAAGTCATTTAAACTCTCTAGGTCTTTGTCCTCTCCTATAAAATAAGGGTGCTAGACTATATAATTTCTAAGGTCTCTTTGGATCCTGACGTTTTGTGACCCAAGATTTGTGAACAGATAGTCTCATTTTGTGGGTTTTATCTCTAGCGTGCTTTGGAAGATCACAACCAGTGATGAGGGTAGCTGTTGGGGAATCACAGATGTGATTCTCAGCTACCTTAAATTTTTGTTGCTTGACCTGTTTCTTCCTCTACTTGCTGTAAATTCTCATTTCTTGCTTTAACTGCTCAACTTAGTTGCCTTTGTAGTTAGCAGTTTCTGCTTTCTCCCTCAGTGAGCTCATTACTGTGACCTCAACTTTCTCCTCAGCAGACGACTGTCAGTTTTTCTAGTTCTGACCTCTTCCTGAGCTCCATTCACTTACCTCCAGTTGCCTATTAGACAATTATATTATCATGATCTACTGTTACTTCAAATTTATGATGTCTAAGACCAAACTCATTATCTCTGCCTCTCCTCGCCTAACCTGGACCTCTTTGCAATTTTCCTATTTCTGTCAATTATAATTCTTCTTTGATTCTCCTAGCCATATAGACTCAGAACTTTGGTGTCAAATTTGACTTTTCTTCTCCCTTGCTCTACCCCCTTTCAATCGATTAAGTCCTGCTTTTTTTCCTTTGTAAAATCTTTTGCATTAATCCCTTTCTCTTCATTTCCACTGATACTGCACCATGACTTTGCTGCTGGATTATTGTAATAGCTTTCTAAGTGTACTCCTTGCTCCTAGTCTATTTTGTTTTCCATAGCCAAACTAATTTTCCTAAAATACTGTTTTAGTTTATTACTTACTCTTTCCTAAAATCTTCTACAGTTACCTCCTATGATAGTCCAAATTCTTTAGCCCGATGTTCATGGCCCTCTATAATATGGGCCCAGTCTATTTTTCCAGCCTCATTATGTCCCAAAACAAACCTTGGACTCAGTCACATAATTATTATTATTATTACCATTATTTATATGTACATACCTTTTTGCTCGGTTTTGCTCCTTGCCTTCGCTCATCTTGTTTTTCCTCGTGGTATGTCTTCATGACCCCTTCTCATTGGACACAGCCCTTTTTGTCTGTACCACTCATTTGGCACTTAAGAATATGTTTCATGGTAACATTATTTTACCTTCCCCCCCCCCCCGAAATATTTTAGATCTATGATGTTATCTTTGTGTGGTGATTGTAAGGTCTTGAAGGGCGAGGACCATGTCTTGCATTTCTTTGTATCGTTCATAGTGTTATGCACATAGATAGTCATTAGATGTTTGTTGACTAAGTTATTATTATTACAGCTTAGTTGCCTGAGGGTAGCTGGCACTAGTCTTCTTCAAAACTTAATATTTATATAGGAGTTCTTCACTCAGAAGGCTGTTATTTTTTCTCCAAAAAAATCAATATGGCATATTTCTCTACTTCTCATTCCTGCTACCCCGTTCTCATCCTTTCTCTGTCACATCCTCATTCCCTCCCACCCCCATTTCCCCATCACACATTCCATTCCAGGTGATCCTTGTTTGATTATATTAGAACATTGAATTTGAATTATTGAGAGCTACAGAAATTTGAAAAAGTAGTTAGCCATTCACGGAATCATTCTTCTTAATTTATAGTCATTACCATGTAAAATCCTAAATTGAAGATATATCTCTAGAATTATACTCATTCATAGATGAGGAATTAGAAATTAAAAATTAAGTCCAGAAATTAGACCCTAGGTTGTGCCTAACATACAACCCAAAGAGTAGCATTTAATAGGAAGTTAGAATACTAACACCATAATGCAAAGGGGATTCAGGTAAAGGATGGGAGATTTGATTACATTACATTTAAGAACACTTCCAACTTAGGTTATAAATTTCTAGCAAGTCATTATTTGATGAAGTATTGAATAAAATATTATTCACCTCCTGACAGAATTATAGGGTGCATAATGAGACATATATGTACATATTATATACACACATACACACACATATATACACATACACGTGTGTACATATACATAGAGCTAATGAAGTAATTTATTTTACTTGACTATGCATATGTATTACAAGGAATTTTTTTCTTTTCTCTTTCTCCCTATCTCTCTTTTCCCAATTAGAAAGTACATTTCTGCTAATTGAAAAGCAATTAAAAATAGTGCAGTGCTGTAGATATTTTTGCATAAATATATAAAATTGGAGGGCGCTATAGATGTGGAATATTGCATATACTTTTAGATGCAGTGACTGTTGTTTTAGTTTTGCTTAATTGTTTTTATTTTGATACAAAGGATCTCTCACAGAGTGAGGGGTAATCTGTAAATGTTTGTAATATAAAAACAAAACATAAAACTTAAAAAGAAAACAAAAAATAAACTTGAATATTTTCAGTGATTGCTTAATCATTTCATAATATGTTCTATGGAAGAGAAGAAAAATCCTATTTAAAACTGATTTTAAAAAATTTAGTCGTGAAAATTAAAAAAAATCCTAGGCCGTGTAGTAGCATACCTAACATATATTAAAAATTGTAATGCATCCTTGGTGGGAGCAAAACAAAAACTTTTTTGCATAGTCTTATGATATGTGGACTATTAGGATAGCATGACTATTCAAAATTTAACCGTATCTCTTCTGGTTGTTTTTTGAAAATCCTGCTCAGTGATACTTTATCTTAACAGAGGAAATACTAATTTTTTTTAATAAACCCTTTCGTAGGTTTTACTTGTAATGGACACAAGGACGCAACAGACATTCATTTTAAAAGTAAGTAGAATTAACGCATTTTTCTGAATTAATAAATTGAAAGGAAAAAATACTTCAGAAAGAAAAAGCCTTATTTTTTATACACTGAGTATTTTGTGTACTTTTATTTGCTTTCTGTATTTGTTTTCCTTTTTGTAGTTTATTTTTAACACTCTCCTTCCAAAAACTAGATATTGTCTCTACCTAATTTTATGTGAGAGTAAGGTACAGTGCCACACATTTGGAAGGGACCCCAGAGGGCCACTAGATGCAACATGTATCTGAACAAGAATCCTCTCTACAATTTTCCCGACAAGTAGCTAGCCTAACGTTTCTCAAAGACCTCCACTTGGGATATAGAGAATCTGCTACCTCTTGAGGTAGTTCTTTCCACTCTGGGATGACCCTAATTTTAGGGAAATGACTCCAGATATCAAGCCTCCGTTTGCCTCCCTGAGACTTATATACATTATTCCTCTGGAGGAAAACAGAATAAATCTCTTTCTTCTACTATGTGACAGTCCTTTAAATGCTTGGAGATAGCTATCATGTGTCTGCTGTTCTTTTTTCTCATATATTTTCTCTGTTCTTCTAACATTCTTCATCTGGCATGTGACCATTTTGATTTCCCTCTAGCTTACCAGTGTCTTTTATGAACTATGAAAATCAGAAATAAGTATAATATTCCTGATGTGATGTGAGATGGGAATAGTATAGAGGTCCTTTTTCTCCTGGTCCAGGACAATGTGCAGCTTACAGTTGCTTAAATGTTTTTGGCTTGCTGTATCGTGCTGTTTCAGTCATGTTGAGGTTGCTCATGTAAAACCTTAGATATTTTTTCAGGCAAACCACTGTTTATTTCTGCTCCCTGTGACTTGCCCAGTTGATTTTTTGAACCCAAACATAAAACATTACATTTAGTTCTACTGAACTTCATCTTATTAGCTTCGATCAAATATTTTAGCCTCTACTATAGATTGATCCCATTGGTTGAGCTGCAAAATCAAATTTAAATGATACTCATATAATACTATATTCAGTCAACAGAACATACTATGTAGTTTTAACTCATAGATTTTCCTTTCCTTATTTTCTTCCATGGAAACAATTATTTATACAGGATTTGTGAAAGGATAAGGCCTAGGATTGGGACTGGATCTGCGACCGCATTGGTGGAGGGATCTTCTAGGTGAGAAAACTCCCCCTACCAATGCAGGTCAGCCCCTTTTCTGAAATTTAGTTTCTTTGAATTCTCTAGTACACTAAGGAATTAAATGTCTTGTCTAGTATCACACAACCAGTATATGTCAGAGGCAGAACTTGAACCTAGGTTTTCCTGGCTTTGAGGCCACCTCTCCTATTTATGGGGACTATACAAAATTTAATCTGTGATCATGATTATAATTCTTAAGGGCCCAAGTATGCTGCAGTTTAAATCATTCCTATAATAAATTATGTATAGAAACATAATGGAATATTTGGGGGCCGTAAGAAAGGACAGATATAAAAAATTCTGAGGAATATAGGAAGATATATGAAATGGTTCAGAATGAAGAAAGCAGAACAGAAAGAACAATATACACATTGACTACAACCATCTGTTAAAAAGATAATCATAAATTAATAACATATACTCAGAAAAGGAGGTAAAAGAACCTCCATGAGAATAAGGATAGTGTGGATGAGCCTGTGTTACAGTCACTATGAGCAACCTTTGGGGGGTGGGTTAACAATAAGTAAAGAATTGAAATTTACAGACTAACAGTAATTTAGAATCATTTAAAAAAATCTCATGTGCTCCTTTTTCTTTGCTTGTATGTATTTGTGTGTGTGTGTGTGTGTGTGAGAGAGAGAGAGAGAGAGAGAGAGAGAGTATGAATACATTTTGTTGCCAATGAAAGCTAAAATAAAATTTTTATTTTAAAAATCTTTCCTGTAGTTGTTTGGGAGCATGTTATGTATAGGTCTGACCCTCAGTTCACTTTTTTGATGCCTACACTGTAAATTCAATTTTTATTCTATTTTTACCTGAATTTATAACCAAAAGCATGGTTAAGAAAACCTTCCATTTGTAATTTAGAAGTCATATTTGAAATGGATTGTGACAATACATCTCTAAAAATATATTTCATTTAAGCATTTCCATTGCATCTAGAAATTGAATAGATTAACTTTTTATTTCCTTTTCTAGCTACTTTCTATTTGGCTTATCAGTACAGCAGGTCATACTGACAAATACTGAAACATTTATTTGAGAAAACATGCTTTGCTTATTGCTGAAGGTTTCTCAAGCAGTTTTTATTCAGGGTGTGACCTCAGAAAATGGACACACCTTATTCTTTGGAAAATACTTAATTGTTCCCTTGGAGGATACTCATTGATTCTGCTAAGAATAGAATTTGAAATTCACCAGCCTGGTCTGGGAGTGCCTCTTTTGTCTCTAGAATTTGGATTGATGTAACCATGTCTTTTGTTTTAAATATACATACATAAGTGTATACATAAAATAAAATTTAAGAAAAGGTCATAGAGAAATAACTCAGTGTCATCCTGATGACTTAGTTTGTGAGAGACTCTAATAAAAACACTGACCCACGTAATTGATTTTAATGGCAGCTTTGTGCCATCTTCTGTTCCCTGGATTCATGCCAGATGCCATCAGCAGAGCCTCCAGGGACCGAGGGGCATAGAGCAGCAGATGAGTGGTTTCTCTGAAGCCTAGAGTAACTCGGATAGATTAGTTTGGTTGATAAACACAGAGCACAGCAGGCTCGAAAGGCAGCTGAGGGTACAACTGACCTTTTTGTTCTCTGTCAGGGTCTAAGGAAAAGCAGTGAGTACGGCAGGAACAGAAAGACCATCATTCCCCGCTGTGTGCCCAACATGGTGTGTCTGCACAAGTACATCATCTCTGAGGAGTCTGTGTTTCTTGTTCTGCAGCATGCAGAAGGTTGGTCTATGGTTTAAATTGTTTGCACAGTAAAGAATATCAACTACTTAGCTTTCCATTCATGCTAATATAAATGTTCCCCTTACATTGACCTTACCTACCAGTTGTATTTTAGTTTTTCTTATAGCACAAAAACAGAAGAGATCTTGTCTTCCTCCGATGGGAGTTGTTTAAGCGGAGTGAAAAACCCAGATCTTGTTCAAACTATAGTAACAGTCTTAAAAATACTTTACCATTTACTTTCTACAGGAACAGATAGAGCCAAAGAGAAACATTAATCTAATACTAAGAGAGCCAGGTTTGATTTTTAGCATTTTATTTTGTTCTCTCATCTCTGCCAAGAAGATATATTAATGTTAGGTGGCTAAAATAAAAAAGCATCCCCCAAAGAATTAATTAATTACCTCTATGTTTTAAAAGGCAAGGATATTTGCTTAACACTTGACATTACCTAGTTATTCTGATCTAGATTTTTATTAATACAGCCAGTGGCATCACATATGGGTTCAAAGCAGAAACACATTGTTTTGCCTTCTAACTGTTTATGAAATTTCAGCTTTTAGTAGAGGGAACAGGTGGCAAATAAAAAAAAAGTTATGTTTTGATTTTTTTTCCCTTTAACACTATAGTATAAGTAATTATTTTTTTTTGTAAATGAATGCAGAATACAAATTTAAATACATCTAATAAATATTTGTTCTTGAGCAGTCTTCTTAAAATAGCCAAAGGAAAACCTCATAGTTTCTAATCTTGTGTGATGGTTTTTTCCTTATTTACCTTACTGGGAGTAATAAGCTTTTGTGCTTTTCTAATAGGTATAACATTTTAAATAAGATACATTTTTTTCAATGAAGGATTCATTCTGCAATGAGATCTCTTATGATAACCAATGCAAGATTTTTGATAGGAGTAATAAACTATTAATATTGTTTATTATGAAGTGTAACAAGGGATAACTACATATGGAGGGAAGACCTCCATATCCAGTATTAATAGTAAATTCAGAAGGGGCTCCATGGTCTCTTAGGTATTAAGAGAGTTAATTGCGTGTGCGAATTGGATAACTAATTCACCTTTGTTCAGACATTATAGACAGCTTTTATCTGAGAATACCAGTGCATTACAGTCATTATTGAATTAGAGGTCATGTCATCTGATAGCAAAATACAGCCACCTCTGGTGTGGAACAAAATAACTTGCATAATGGTAATCCATAATAATTTAGAACAAGGTCACCAAGATGAATGTAATTATAGTCAATCTTCCATTACCTATTTGTGGATTATCTGTGGCAAATACATACATACATATATCTATGTGTGTGTATATGTGTGTGTGTGTATGCATACGTATGTGTTTTATTAATACATTTTTGTTTTTTATATTTGTTCATTTACAATATATTCCCCTATCCCATTGGCCCTCTTCTTTGTGACAAAGTAAAATAGGCAGAACCTGACTGACCCTCTATCTGACTGCATGTACAACACTGTGGACCTGTATTCCCCCACCAGGGAAATGTATTTTATCATCTTGTCCCCTGAACAAAGATTGGTCACTAAGATTAATCTGAGTTTGGTTGCCCTTTTATTGCTATTTTAATTTACATTATTGTAGTTACTGTGTACATTGTTCTCTGGGCTCTACTTTCTTTGCCATGCTTCAGTTCATACAAATCTTTCTAAGTTTCTCTGAATTCCCTATATCCAGTATTTCATATGATGCAATAATACAACATTACATTCATATACAGAATATGTACATATTCACAGTTTGTTCAGTCTTCAATTGATGGGCTTCCATGTAGTTTGCAGTTTTTTGCTATCCATGGAAAATATCTACTCCTGGTATCTTTTGGCCACCTCCAAGTGGCCACCCCAATCCAATAGCCTAAACCTAGCCCTGACATATCCTTCTTCAAGGCCTGCCATTGCCCCATCCCACTCTTTCTCCCATTAGTGACATCCTTCTTGAACTTCCATTTTGCAGAAGGGCCTAGACTGGCCTGCCTTCATTCCCTCCTGGTTCTGGTCCTGATTTTTTCTAAACCTAAAAATCCATGTTATCTTTGCCCATTAGAATGGAAATTTCTTGAAGGCAGGGACTGTCTTTCTTTTTGCTTGTGTTTTTATCCTTGGCACTTGGGGGGGGGGATGGTCCTCCCTCCCTCCCTCCCTCCCTCCCTTCCTCTCTTCTTCCCTCCCTCCCTCATTCCCTTCTTCCTTTCCTCCCTCCCTCCCTCATTCCCTTCCTCCCTTCCCCCTCCCTCCTTCCCTTCCTCTCTCCCTTCCTCTCTTTCCTCCTTTCTTCCTTCCATCTCTTCTTTCAAATCTATCTACCTCCAGGGGAAAAAAAGCTTATTTATTTCAAGAAATATAAGTTCATTTTAATAATTTATTTATAGAAACACAATTAGAAAAACACATAGTGTATCTGGAAGCCAAATAGAAGTGACTTTGAAATTAGTCATTATTTTGGATTATCTTTACATTAATCTTTTCCATTCATGTAAATTAATAAAAGTTTAATTTGATTGTGCCCAAGTTTGGTAACCGGACTACTCTTTGTCTGTCCCAGCATTCCCTGCACTCTCTCACCTGTGGGCTCATTGCTTACCCTGTTTCCCTTGCCATGTCTTCTGATATTGCTTCACCTTTTGAATTACTATATCTTTTAAAATTTCCTTTTAATTATTATGAAGTTGACAAATAACAAACACTCCTTATTTTAAAAAAGAGAGCTTCATATTAAGTCACATGGCTCTATGTCCTCCACAAAACCTCCTCTGATCCTACTAATTGTTAATGACCTTCATTTTGGATCCAACCTAGTAAGTACTTTATTTTTTTTTGAGGGGAGAAGGCAGGGCAATTGGGGTTAAGTGACTTGCTCAAGGTCACACAGCTAGGAATTGTGTCAAGTGTCTGAGGCTGGATTTGAACTTAGGTCCTCCTGACTCCACGTCCGGTTCTCTACTTGTGCCACCTAGCTGCCCCTTAAGTATTTTATTTCTCATCACCCTGCCCATTATTGTGTCATGTAATATTTTATGTTATCTTCACTACATTTGTGGCTTCTCTTCTCATTAGACTGTAAATTCTGTTAACTAGCTAAATTTTGTGTGTTCCTTAATGCCTCATACAGGGCTTTGTATATACAAGGTTCTTCATACTTATTAATCTCGATAATAACAACTCACCTTTAAATAGTGCTCCAAGGTTTACAAAACCAGTTTCTCACAATACTTCTGTGATCTAGGTAGTGTCAGTATTTGGAATGTAAATCTCAGAGGTACCTTGTATCTTTCATATTCAAAGATGGCACCATAGAGTAATAATATTATGTTTGTATATTTGTGGGTAAAAAGATCAATATGATAGCAATAGCTAGCATTTATATAGTACCTCAAAGATGTGTAAAATGCTTTATAAATATTTTCACATTTTATCCTCAAACAACTCTGAGAGGTGCTACTATTATCCCCGTATTTCAAATGAGGGAACATGTTAAGTGACTTGCCCAGGGTCACATAGCTAGTAAGTTTCTGAGGCCATATTTGAACTCAGATCTTTCTGATTCCAAGTCCATTGCTCCATCTGTTTGATAACCTAATTGCCTATTTGTAGAATTTATATTTTAAGTTTATATTTTAAAATTTATAATATTCAGTCAGTACTATTTTATTCACATTATGTACTCATGTTTTAATATTTTATTCTGAACTTAAACACAACAAAAAGACACTTCCATATGAACAACAGGACACAAAAACATTTTATATGAAATTATGAATCTCCATTTTGAAAATACTTGCTATATATGTATGTATGTGTATTTTCTATATCACTTTAAAAATTGTCCTTCTTGTCTGTGCTGTGCTTTAGACTTTCTTTTTTTGTTCCCTTCTGTGAATTTTGGGGCATGTTTCAGTTGCTATTGTCTACATATGTTCTACTTCTCTGTTCGTAAATTCTGAAGTTCCCTTGTCACAATCTTTCCTTTTTCTGCTCTTATTTTTGCCTTCTAACTCCTAATCATGCTCTTTGTCATCCATTCCCCCCACCCTTAGTTCTTTTCCAAGCTATCACTTCTTCAATACCTATCCTCTCTTCTCGTCCCTATCTCAGCTCCTTGGTGAACCTGTTCAGCTCTACATTGTCTTCTACACTCTCGTTCCTCACCTCCTTATCCTTTTGCTGACCATGCCTTGCCAAGGCCCACTTGAAATCCCTTCATCATCAGCTGCCTTTACTCCTGTTCAAGTGCTGCTGGAGAAAATCATGAAACTGAGCCGCCTGGGTCCACTACAAATTCATGGTGTAATCTCAACTAGACCTTTCCTAATTGAGTCACTATTCCACTTACCACAATGGCTTTTGCAGATGTTTTTATTGCTCCTCAGACATCACATAGTACCTCCTCATTCCACCCTTTCAGTTGAGAACTTTGACTTATATACTTCACTGGAAAAATTGAAGCTATTCACCAGAGCTCCCTTTTCTCTTCTGCTCATCTAATGCCACTCAGATATTTTGTCCCACTGGGCCTTCTTTCACCTCTTTCTTTCTCATGAAGGAGTGGCCCTTCTCTTTGCTGAGAAAACCCCTTCAAATGCACCTTTGATCCAATTTCAGCCTATCTTCTCCAGCACATTGTCCCATCATCATTCTCACTCTTTCACTGATCATCATTCTCTTCCTGTCTACTGGCTGCTTGCCTGCTTTTTATAAACACGGCCATGTCTCTCTCATCCTTAAAAAACCCTCAACCCTCACTTGATTTGGCCATCCCCACTAACTACTGTCTTATATCTCTCCTCTCTTTTGTTGCTAATCTCCTTGAGAAGGCCATCTATACTCATACCTCCACTTCCTTTCCTCTCTCTTCTAAACTCTCTGCAGACTGGCTTTTGACCTTATCATTCAAATGAATCTGGTTTCTCCAAAGTTGCCCATGATCTCTTACTTGCCAGATGTAATGGTTCTTCCTCCCTACCCCCATCCCCCAATCTCTAACCTTATTGCCTTCTCTGCAGCTTTTGACACTGTTAGTCACTGTCTTTTCTCTGATAGTCTCTTCTCTCTAGGTTTTTATGACACAACCCTCCCTCTCCTGGTTCTCCTTCTACCTATCTGATGGCTCCTCAGTCTCCTTTGCCATATCTTCATCCAGGTTGTAACAGCTAACCATGGGTGTTCCCAGAGACTCTATCTTCTTCTATATTATTTTACTTGGTGTTCTCATCAGCCACCACGGATTCCCTTCTCTCCTCTGGCATAGTTACTACCTGGTTCAGGCCCTCTTACCTCACATCTGGACTATTGCAGTAACTGTTGTTTGTTCCCTTTGTTTCAGATCTCTTCACACACCAATCTGTCCTCACCCCAGCTGCTAAAGCGATCTTCCGAATGTGCAAGTTTGATCATGTCCTTCCTCTTCTCAAACTCTAGTGTCTATTTCCTTCAGATTCAGATCTAAACACCTCTGTTTTGCTGTAAAGCCCATCACAACCTGGTTCCTTTCTACCTCTCCATTCTTTTTTCATTTTACTGTCCTCCATGAATTCTACTATCCAGGGACACTAACCTGTTTGCTAATACATAAGACATTCTATAACCCTCCTTCATGACTTTTCATTGTCTATCCCCCATGATGAGGGAGAGCATTCCAGAATTCCTTCTTTTCATCTCTGGCCTCCTGGCTTCCTTCAAGTCTCAACGCAAAGCCTTCTGCAAGTTCTAGACCTCCTCAGTGCTAGTACCTTCCCTTTGAGATTACCACCATTTTGCCTTGTATATATGTTGTTTTTACATAGTTGTTTGCATATTATCTCCACATGATTATGTGATCTCTTTGAGGTGGGGACTATTTTTGTCTTTTATCCCTGATGCTTAGTACGGTGCCTGATACATAGTAAGTGCCTAATAAATGCTCGTTGACTGACTTATTCTAGTCTCTGGACAAAATATCAAAATGTCCCAAGGCCCAGAAAGGATCTCTGGGCCACTCCATTGGAGACCACTTTCTAAACTGTCTCATCAATAGCTATTCTCTTGGTTCTGTCATTCAACCAGTTCCAAATCACCTAATTGTATTATTATTGATTTTATAGCTCTCTCATTCATAAGAACAGTGTGAAAAAATTTTGTCAAGTGTTTTGCTGATATGTAAGTATAATTTTTATCTTCTCCTGGTCTACTAGTCTAGTTACCTTTTCAAGAAAAGGCAATGAGGATAGTCTGACAAGACTCGTTTTTGATGAAGCTGTGCTGCTTTTCTGTGAGCATTGTTTTCTTTCTAAGTGCTCATTTGTCATTTCCTTAATAATGTACTCTAGAATTTTGCCAAGAATAAAAGTCGAAATCACTGTTCAATGGTTTGTAGATTCCACTCCTATTTGGAAAAATTGGTACAATATTTTTCCCCTTTTAGTCTGGAGTACTTCTCCTGTTCTCTAGTCATCCACATCATGAACAGCAGCTCAGAAATCACTTCTGCCAGTTTGTGTAGTACTCTCTGATGTAGTTTGTCCAGGTCTGGTGACTTCAAATTCACTGAGGGAAGGTAAGTGCTGCGTCTGTGCCCTTTACATGTCTTGAATTTTTACTTCCTGTTTGGCCTCCAGTTTCTCCGAAGCAAAATAAGAGTTTAGAGGTTTCATCTTTTTACTATATTTTGTTATCTCTATCCACCTCAAATTATGGTCTTTTCTTCTTAGGCCTGTATGAAGTGATATTGTTCCCAGTGAAAAATCTCTCCTTTTATATAGGTAATGTAGTTTGAAATAGTTGAATCTTAGGGTCAGGAATTCTCCCTTGCTTTGAATCCTAACCTTGATTCTTATTTGTGTGATCATGGACAAGTTAGTTATCCTCTAGGAACCTCAGATTCATCATCTGTAAAATGTAGATAATAACATCTGTACTACCTACCTTACAGGTGTGGCAAAATAAAATTAATAAAAGTAAACTGAAGTACATGGCTCTGAGAAAAATCAATTTGTTATCAGTGACACAAACTGTTAACAAAGCAGGTTAGCCTGGCAAGCTCAGTAAAGCCAGTGACTCAGATGAGAAGGAGGGAACCCCTTTTATTGACATGCAACAAAGAAGGGGCTGGGGGAGGCATGGAACATTACAATTGGCTATACTAAGAAAGGTGGGCTGGCATTCAGGTGAGGCTAATCATGCCCCTCTCTGACAATTAAAGAATGTTAATTGTTTTATGGGACCCATCTGCTCCTTGTAATCTTTGCTAGAGGATCAAAGCTAACAGACTTGCTGTCTCCTTGGAAGAGATAAAAAAAAAAAAACCCTTAATTTCACAAGGACAGGCAAAGACAGACTGCATATCTTTTGGGGATGTTACCAACTTAACTTGTGAGACTTAAAGATAACAAACAGATGTCCTGGAAGTATCCCAGGGGCTACCAGTATGAGAAATAACAACTTTTTTAGAAAAAATTATAACTTTAAGCTAACCCAGAGGGACAGCTGAATTCCTGAGCTCAACTTAAGAACATTGAAAGGGGACTTAAACAGATACAGAATCAATTACAATATGGGATCAATACAATATAGAATGAATACGGTAGAAATCAATATAGTAGAAACACAAGGTAACATTAATTTTATCTTCTTACAGGCTAGTTGTGAGAAAAGTACTTTGTAAACCATAAAGTAGTCTATAAATGGGAGTGTTTTATAGAATATTCAAAGAGTAAAAATAATTTTATGTACCTCAGCATTCTGAATTTGGAGAGCAAAACGGGCTCATTCAAGGAAATAGAATCAGAATCAGAATGAGAAATAGAATCAGAAGAAAAACAGGAGTTTGCTTCAAGGGAAAAGCATTCAGAAATCCTTATGAGGATTCATACACACACATATGAACATGAATGCAGGAATAGGCACAAGCGATGGAAAAGAATTTTGGACTTTCAGATTATTCATCTTTGTCAGTGGAGAGATGATCATTGTTCCAACAGAAGTATCATAATGTACATATTATGACTAAAGGCCCAATCCTGTGTAATCAAAATCAAGTATCTATTCCTTTATTATTGTATAACCAAAAGAAAGAATTGTATCCTGTGACTTAGAGACATATTACTTCCTAACTATTTGGTCATGTACAATTTCATAAAGAAGGCCACAGAATAAAGAGCTGGCAGGAACATTAGAAATCATATGCGTAGTTCAGTATCTTCACTTTAAGAATGAGGAAACCAGGGCCCAAAACTTCACAGGTATCAATAAGCACAGCCGGGATTTCAAAAACAGATTTGGAGGACTCACTGTGGTATGGTAGATCAAGTGCTGAACTAAGAACCCCGAAGACCTGGGTTTAAATCTTGCTTCTGACATTTATTAGCTGTGTGACTTGGCAAGTCACTTAATACCTCCTAGTCTAACTTTCCTCATCTATAAGGTGAAAGGGTTGGACTAGATTGCCTCTAAAGTTCCTTCTAGCATTAAATCTATGTGCCTTTTAATTCTCAACCTAATGCTCTTTTCATTATACTATTCTCTGATGTATCAAAAAATCACTGATGTTAATTTAGTGATAAGCCACTTAGATTTTCTGTTTTTATTTTCAAGACTCAACATTAAACCATTCAGGCTATTGTATACAGTTAGCAAGGTAATGTTGATATTTGTGGGAGTTTGTATTTTACTTTAGTGTTAATATTATAACTGTAAACTTAGTCGTTTTATGTTTAGTTTTAAAGAATGTAAAAATATTTGGGTCTAAAGAACATAAAAATAAAAGATTACTACCAATAAGTTAAAACTGCATTTTAGTACACAAAGGATTTTTTGGTTTTTTTCACTTTTGATTTATATAATTCCTATGGTTTTTTTTTGAAAGCCAAACTAACATTATAGAAGTTTTATACTTGCTTGCCTCAGTTTTTGTTAATGAAATCAGCCTTAGTTAACAGAAAAATTAAGTCCAGAATATTAATTTGTTAGGCTGTCTTAGAAGAAGCTGAAACAATTGACTTTTCTCTCTAGATAAAGAAGTTTTAGTTCGTACTGAAAAGTATGAAGGTGCCAAACCTGCATTGCTAGAGAGTATTTCCTTTTCTGGGAGTTCCCCATAGCAGTGAAATCAAGCTGTAGTTCCTGTGCCTATGGAAGAGCCCATATTTAGTCCTTGGACACATTGAGAATTCCTTAGTTTTCCACAGCTTTGCATAGCTTTCAGAAATTATGACTAAAGAAAAGACATCTTCAACACAGCTTCTCCCAGAGATTTCAGATTTGTTCCTTTTCTTGAAGAATGTGGATTTTACTATGGCTAATAGGGGAAAAGGACTGGACCTTTGGTTGTACTGGTAGAGGGAAATTCAAGGTGAAGCATTCACAAAGCAGATCAGCATCTTTGCTGTGGCCTTGAGCACTGAGAAATTGCGACTTTTTCTGGGCCACATAGCCCAGATGTATCAGGTAGGACTTGAGTGTAGGGCTTCCTGTCTTCAAGACCCACTCTTTCCAGCTACTCTGCCTTTCTTGCAGGTATCATTGAAAACTTGAGAAAATTCTTCCAAGAAACTGTCCATGAAACAAACAAAATCTTCAGGGTGGTAATGTTTTTGTTTTTATTTTTTTTAGGAAGATGATTGGTAAGCTCTAATATATGGTTTTTCTTTGTGATATTATCCAGGCTAGAAATTTCAGAAATAATTGCTTTATGAAATAATTTGAGGTTTTCCTGGAACATCAAAGTTTGAGCAATAATAGCTATCTTCCTGAGAAATAACTAAGCGTAAATTATCTAAAGTAGTATTTTTATTGAATTTTCATAGAACTCAATAAATCTTACATCAAATTACAGATTTTGCATTTGTAGCAAATTACTGAAGGAAAGCTGGTACTGTCCTGGTCTTCATGTTTGGGTACAGCAGGATTTGAATCAGAAGGATTTGTTAATGCTAATAAAGGTAATCATGGACTTATTTAAAAGACATCAAGTAATATATTTTTGTAATGAGGTTTATAAATCTGGAAGAAGGTATCAGATTTGACATGTAAGATTTTTGCCTTAGGTTTCTAATATTAATAATGATCACAACAGCCAACATGTATTTAGTGCCTTAAGGTTTATGTAGTGCTTTATGAATATTCTCTTTCGATTCTCACAGCATCACTCAGAAATAGGTAATGTTATCCCCAGGTACAGTAAAAAGAATGGCATGCAGCAGTGAGCTCCCAGTTGATAATGGATAAGTAGATCAATTGGCATGGTTGTGAAAGAATTCTTCTAGTAGTGCTGCATGCCATTCTTTTTACTGTACCTGAGTAGGTTCTCTTCTCTCCCCAAAGCCTACTTCTAGCCTTATCAAGACACTAGTACTCCCACTTTCTCTTCTATTTCAGCAAGGGAATCCTTCACTAATTCACCTAATATTTCACTGAAAAAAATAAGCCTTTCATGAGTGCCCTCTCCCCAATTTTATACTTTAAATCTTCTCAGGATAATTCTCCATCTTCTTTGCTCCACTGTCAGAAGCTGCAGTTATTGCCTTTCTCCTTGCCAACACCAACCTCATGCCTTGTGTCCTTGATCCAATTCCTATCTGCAACTTGTCCCTTCGATCATCTCTTAATTTTTCCTGATGCAAGGGTTCTTTACCTTTTGTTGTGTTTGACAGTCTGGAAAAGCTGTGGGCTACTCAGAATAATGTTTTAAAATGCACTAAATGAAATACCTAGGATTATGAAGGAAAACAATTATATTGAAATAGTTATCAAAATATTTATTTTAGAATATATATGTTCATATAGAAAGTATAGAAATACTTTCATATAGAAAGTTCAAAGACCTCAAGTTAAGAATGCTTGTCCTTGTATATTCCTTTTCTCTCTCTCTTTTTTTTCCCCATATGCCAACAAAACAGAACAAAACTGCATTCAAACCCTGTGTATTTTTCTCTGTGACCTTTGAAGATAGTGGGATTTTGAAGGAATATTTATCTCTTCTCCTCCTATTAAAATATAAACACTTTATTATTTAAGTCTTTCTAATTGCTCAAGTGTATTTATATTGCTAAATTTCTGTTTTTCTATGGGTTTTATTTCCAAGATACTACCAGGCTCTGGTCTTTTCATTGGGAATGCTTGAAAAGTCCTTTATTCTATTAAAGATCTGTTCCATCCCTTTTCCTCTACCCTTCAGTAGTATTTAGCACATAAAACAATTTTGTTTATGTTTTCTCTTTATATTTGAATTTTTTTCTTTATAAAAGTTGTAGCATAGTCTTGCCTGATCCTGATCTTGGTCATTTAGTGTCTTTCTGGCTGCTTGCAGAATTTTTTCTTTAGCTTTTAAACTCTGTATTTTGGCTACGATGTTCCTGAGTGTTTTTCAATTTGGAGTTTCTTTTTAGGAGGTCGCCAAGGGATTCTTTCTATCTAGACTTTTGTCTTCTGGTCTAGTGGTTGATCTCAGCAATTTTCTCATTTCTTAAAAGAATAGCTTCCAAAGTTTTTTTTTATCATGATTTTAAGGGTCTTATGCTTCTTAAATTATGTCTCCTTGTTTTGTTTTCCGGTTCAGTTTTTGAAGTAGTAGATTTCTTACATTTTTTTTTCAGCCTTTTGTATTTGTTTTAATATTGTTGGGAATTCTATTTGCTTCAGTCTGTTTTTCAGAGTCTACTTTTTTGGTAGGGTTTCCTACCTCTTTTCTTTTCCTACCTCTTTTTATTCTCCTAAATTTTTTTTTTCCCCAAAGAGCTCTAATTTCATTTTAAAAATCTTTTGCTTCATTTCTCCTAGCCGCTATTGTAGTTCTTGTGGCAAACCATTCTTTTCTCTGAGATTCTACTTTGACTTGTGAAGTTAACCTTTTTATGGGTTAACCCCTTGGGTTTCTTTTAATCCATAGTATTTATTACTTATATTCAGTGGTTTTTTTTTCCTTTGCTCCTATCTCTAGCCTCTGTTTCTGGATTGGGACTTTATGTGCATACCAGCCTCTGCTTCCTCCCATCTGATTGGATGATGTGGGCAGACTTTGTTCCTGTTCTTCTTTAATTGGGATGCTGCTGCTATTCTGATTGGGAGTGTGGGGAACCAGTCTTCATGCTTTGCTACAGTAGCCAGTTTCTTCCATCTCTCCTGGTTGTCCAGTATGGGTATTGGAATTGACTTTTCTCCTTACCAAACCCCTAGCCAGGAGTTGGTTCTCTCTCTTGCTGCAGCTCTGATAATCCCCATTGTCTTACAGAGGAACAATGATCTCAGCCTCCTGCAAGTTCCCCCAGAACTTATGTCCTTGTTTTGAGTTGTCAATAAGCAGTAGCCAGTAAACACTTAGTAAGTGACTATTATATGCTGAGCACCATGCTACTTACTAGGGATACAAAGAAAGGAATAAAAATGCCTTCCCTCAGGGGCTGCACAATCTAATTGGAGAAAACAACACATTAAAAAAAGTGGAAAAGATCAGAGTTCGGACCTGGGGTTGGGGGGAGAGGGATGATGACATCCTGCAGTGGGATAGGAAATTATCTGAGAAAGTATGAGTTTCAGAGTTGATTTTATCTTGCAGAATGTTGAGTTTCTGGAGATCATGCAGTCCAAGAGGCTGGCTGGGTGGGAAATGATTGAGGCTTTGTGTTCTTGCTGTGGCTCTGAGTGTTCTGAAGCATGCACTAACCTGTCCTGTCTCTCAGGCGCTGTCTCTGTTCCTTTCTGCTATTCTGTTGGACCAGAGCTGTTCCAGCCCCAATTACTGGATTTTATCATAACTTCAACCTCCCCTGGCACAGTGCTGCTCGGAGTACCTACATGTTTCAGGTTTTATGAAACTGTGTCAAATTTAGGCCCTCTGGAGCAAGCCAGTTAGGCCACAGGCTTTTGGCCCTGTGAGCTCAGAATGGATTCAGGTCCCTTGGTACATCCGCCTTCAGTATTCTCAGGCACAAGGCCATTTTTTGGAGTGCAAACTGGCTTCTGCCTCTCATGTTGTGACTTCCCTATGAGTACCTGTAGGGTTCTTGCTGTCTTTTTGTATATTTCTAGACCAGTGGCAAGAGCTTATTGCTAATTTTTCTTTTGGTCTTTTTAATCTTTGATCTTTTTGGTACCCGTTTATGTATGCATATATGTATGCATTCATTCATTAATTTATTTCGTGTATTGTTTTCATTTATATTGTCTTATTCATTGTGTTTGTTTTTTTGCTTCTGTTTACTTTATTCTATATCTGTTCATACAGGTCTTCTCTCATCTCTTTCAGAATTCCCTGTATGCAGCTTTGAGTACAATAATATTGTATTAACATGATTACAACACAACTTATTCTGCCATTCCCCAGTTTATGGGAACCAACTTTTGTTTTGGTATCCATGACTATATTTCCTAACTGCCTTTATCTTTCTTTATCAGAGATATAGGTTTTTTAAAATTACATTTTAATTTTTCAGTTATTTGAAATATTAAATTTTTGATTATCAAGGATAATTGTAGTGGAGGAGGGGAATTTGGAATAATCATAGTCAAGAAAAACAAATTCCCATATTGGCCATGTCCAGCTAACCACTTGTGGTTCATTCTGTATTATTCCATCACCTCTCTGTCAAGAGCAGGATAGCGTTCTTTATCATGAGTCTTCTCTAATCTTTATCATTTTGTTGAACAGAATTCTTAAGCCTTGCAAAATTGTTAATTTTCATAATGTTGATGTTAAAGTATAAATTATTCCCCTAGTTCTGCTTATTTTACTTTGTGTCGGTTTATATGTTTTTCAAAGCTTTTCTCGAAATCATCTCTTATTTCATTTCACTGGGCCTAGAGTCAAGAGGATGAGTTTAAATCTGGCCTCAGATACTTACTAGCTGTGGTTGAGTTGTCAATAAGCAGTAGCCAGTAAACATTTAGCTTTGACAACTCAACTTGCCCTCAGGGAAGTAACTTAACCCTATTTGCCTCACTTTCCTCATCTGTAAAATGAGCTAGAGCCGGAAATGGCAAAGGACTCTAGTATCTTTGCCAAGAAAACCCCAAATAGAGTCATGGAGAGATGGACATGATTGAAATAACTGAACAACAACAAAATTCCCTTACCATTCATAAGTCATGATTTGTTCAGTCATTCCCTAATTAATGGGCATCTCTTTATTTTCCAATTCTTTATCCCCACAAGAAGGGCTGGTGTGTTGTGTGTGTATGTGTATCAATTGTATAGATCATTTTCCTCTTTAATCTTCTTGGCTTCTTGGGTTATAGGCCTATGAGTGATATTGCTTGGTCAAAAGGTATGTATAGGATAGTAATTTTGGGGGCATAGTTCTGAATTATTTTCCAAAATGGCTTTACTAATAATTCACAGCATATCGGTATATTTTCCGGCAGCCCTACCAACATCTGTCATTTTCCTTTTTTCAACTTTGCCAATCTAATGGATGTGAGGTAGAACCTCAGAGTTGCTTTAATGTGTATTTTTCTAATTAATAGTGATTTGGAACTTTTTCTCATATGGCTATAGATAGCTTGGATTTCTATCCTTGAGAGAATCGCTTATTCATATCCTTTGACCATTTAGCAATTGAGGAATGATTCTTATAAATTTGAATCAGTTCTTTATATATCTTGGAAATAAGACTTTTATTAGAAAAACTTGCTACATTTTTTTCCTACCACTTAACTGTTTCTAAGACCAGATTTGAATTTAGCTCTTTCTGACTTTTAGGCCCAGCACTCTATCCATTACACCATCTAGCTGCCTCTGAAGTAGCTATGTATAAACAAGTTATATGCAGATCAAAATGGAAATAATCAACTAAAGAGAAGTCACTAGAGTTAAGGGGATCAAGGAAATGCAAGAGTGAAGACGGGGAAGGCAGGACATAGAGTCAGGGAGGGAGAACATTGCAGGCATAAAGGATAGCCATTGAAAATGCACTTAGGCAGCAGGTAGCAGGTCTTGGGGAAACAGCAAGGAGGCCAGCCAGTGTCACCAGATCACAGAATATATGAAGGGGAGTAAGATGTAAGAAGCTGGAAATGTAGAGGAAGGGGCCAGGGCTTTAAAAGCCAAATAGAGAATTATATATTGGATCTTAGCAATGATAGGAAGCCCCTGGAGTTTACTAAATGGGAGAGTTGGAGTGACACAGTGAGACCTTTGCTTTAAGAAGATCATTTTGATAGCTGAGTGGAGAATGGACTGGAGTGGGAGTTGAGACTTGAGGCAGAGAGACCAACTAGCAGGCTATTGCAGTACTCTAGGCATGCGGTTATGAAGGCCCGCACTAGTGGCAGAGTCACAGGAGAGAAGGGAGTGCATACAAGAGATTGTAGGATTAAAAGGACTTGGCAGTAGATTGTATGGGAGTGGGGAGGTGGGAGATCAGTGTGGATTTGAAGAAGATATTTAGGTTGGGAGCCTGAGTGACTGGGAGGATGGGAGTGCCCTCAGCAGTAAAAGGTAGTTTCTTTGTTTGTTGGTTTGTTTTGTCTTTTTGGCAGGGCATTTGGGGTTAAGTGACTTGCCCAAGGTCACAGAGCTAGTACATGTGTCAAGCGTCTGAGGCCAGATTTGAACTCAGGTCCTTCTGAGTCCAGGGCTGGTGCTCTACTCACTGCGCCACCTGGCTGCCCCAGTAAAAGATAGTTTAAAAAAGGGTTGAGTTTAGGCATTAATAGGTTTAGTTTTGGACATGTTGAGTTTAAGCTGTCTTTGGGATATATAATTTGAAATGTCTTATAGGCAGTTGGAAATGCAAGACTGGAGGGAGGTCAGTGGAGAGGTTGGGCTTCATCAATAGATTTGGGAATCTTCATCATAGACTTGGTGATCAATCACTAAGTGAAGTAATGTAGAGGGAGAAGAGAAGAGAATCCAGGACAAAGCCCCATAGGACATCTTTGGGTAGCAAGTGTGACGTGGTTAAGACCCAAAAGGAGAGTGAGAAGCCATAGTCAAGTAAGAAGGAGCTGGGAGAGAACAGTGTCCTGAAAACCTAGAAAGAAGAGCATCCAGGAGAAATACGTGGATTGACAGTGTCATGGGCTTCGGACAGGGCAAGAATTATGAGACTTGAGAGAAGGCGATTATATTTGGCAATTAAGAGATTGTAAATAACTTCGGAGAGAGTGCTTTTGTTTGAATGATGATATAGAAAGCCATATTGCAGTAAGTTAAGAAGAGGGGTGTGAGGAAAGGCACCTATAATAGATGGCCTTTTCAAGTTTAGCCACAAAAGGGTGATGAGAACGGGTTTGATAGCTAGTAGGGATGGATAGATCAAGTGGGGGATCTTTGAGGTTAGGTCATGTATCCATTATCTTGGTATATGGTGTGAAGTCTTCATTTCAACCTAATTTCTGATGGACTACTGCCTAGTTTTTCCCAAAAGTTTTTGTCAAATAAGTTAGTCCTTCCCAAAGATGAGCTGTAACTTTTGGGTTTGTAAAAACTAGCGACTTAGTTCATTTGCTTGTAATCTGTATCATCTCATGCCCCTTTAAGTATTTGCTGGAGTGTATGTAGGAGAACTGGGTTTCCCTACAAATCACCACATCACTATCTTAAATGGAAGTGTAGACAGAGGTCCTTCCTAATTTTTGACCTTCCCTTTTCTACTGGCTCCTTCCCTGTTGTCTTCAAACATGCACAAATCTCCCCCATCTAAAAACTTTCACTTACCCTCCCATTTCCGATAGGATGGTACTGTCAATAGAAGTCCCGCAGTCAGAGGATCTTGGTTCACATTCTGCCTCTGATGCTTTACTTCCTTTGTGACATGGGGCAAATTAATTCACTTTGCTGAGTCATGATGTAAAATCAAGATGTTGGATTAGATGGCCTTCGAAAACCATTGTAGATAATCCTAGATCTATGATCCTGTGATCCTATGATCATTTTTTATCTTTCTTCTCTTTCATAGCCAGATTCTTAGAAAAAGCTTTCTGTACTTATTCCCTCCAGTTTATCAGCAGTCACTCATCTCTCAACCCATTGCAATCTGGCCTCCATCCCCACCATTCAACTTAAACTACTTTCTGCAAATCTAGTGATCTTTTTTCCAGTACTCACCCTTTTTGACTTTTGTAGAGTGTTTGACTTAGCTACCCTCTCCTTCTGGTTACTTTTTTCTCCCTGGGTTTTTAGTTCTCTTCCTGTCTGTCTTAGTCTCCTTTGTAGTTTCTTCATCCATCTCTATCCCCCTATACATGAGTGTACCTCAGGGTGTTGTTCCATTCTTTCTTTTGTTCTCATTAACTCCCATGGATTCAACTATCATTTCTATGCGTATTACTCAGAACACACACACACACACACACACACACACACACACACACACATACACACACACACAATAGAGATATTCTATATAGATATTCTACATAGATACAGATACATATATATCTGTATAGATCTCTCTCTTCTTAACCCCTTACAATTCAGCTTCCAACCTTATTTCCAAATAACCAGTGATCTCTTAGTTGCCAAATCCTGTTCTCAATCCTCATTCTCCTTGACCTCTCTGACACAATTGATACCCTTCTTCTTGAAAATCTTTCCTCATGAAGGTTTTGGGACATCGCTCCCTCTTAGTTCTTTCTCCTTCTACCTATCTGACTGTTCCTCAGGCTCGCAATCTAGTGCTTAGAACAATGCCTGGCACATAATACGCTTCTAATAAATGTTCTTATACACATATATGTATGTATATTATAGTATATATGGTATACATACTATTATATATTACATAATATCTTAATTATATTATATGATTAATATATGATAGATAATATCTATATTAATATGATAGATACTGTATACACATATGTGAATATATTATTATATATATTATATTCAGAGACAGAGAGTATCTCTAACTGCACCTTACACTTCTCCAAATGAATGTCTCATAGGTAACTCAATATCAACAGGCCCCAAACAGAACTCATTCTTTTCCCCCTTAAACTCACTGCTTTTCCTAATTGCCCCATGTCTGTAAAGGGTGCCACCATTGTTCCATTCACACAGTTTGCAGCCTTGGAGTTATCCTTGAAACTTTGCTTTTCCTCATCCCCCTAGCCTTCTAGTCTTGTATATTCCATCTTCTCAAATCTCTTGCATCATCCCCTTTCTCTGTATTCTGCATTTTGTACCACCCAATCTAGTCCCTCATCACCTCTTGACTAATTGGTTTCCCTACTTAAATAGTTTCACTCTTATATAGTCTCTTTTATACAGTTCCTTCTTATATAGTCTCTCTTGTATAGTCTTATATAATTTTATATAGTCTCTCTTATATAGTCTTTCCCTTCTTATATAGCCTCTCTCCTCTCCCAAGTCTGTTTTCCACAGCCACCAAGTTGATATTTGTAAAGCCCAGGTCTGCTGTATCACATCTGTCTTAAGAAGCTTTAGTGCTTTCTTATCTTACTGCCTGTAGGATAACATACAAACTATTTTATCTGGCATTTAAGGGCCTTCATAACATAACTCCCTCTTATGTACTTCATGCTAACCTCCCTCTCCTCAACTTCTCAGAATTCCTAGGTGCCTCCTCCTTCAGGAGGCCTCTGCTGTTTCCCTCAAATCTTAGCGTTCTTTCTTCCCAGGTCATTATGGACTTAACGTCTATGTAGTATGTATTTACCTATGAATATGTTGTATATCATAGTATAACGTAAATTTCTCAGTGGCAAGTATTGTCATTGTATCCCCAGTGCCTAGTGCATTAACTGGCACCTAGTAGGTGCTTAACAATTGATTATTGATTGAGTGATTGAGTCATGTTACAATGTAGAATCTACATTGTAGATAATTATTTCATAATTTGAATGTACCACATACCAAAGTATACTGCCTAAGACATAATTTAAAGTACTCAAACCATAATATAACTTGTTCTCTTTTCCTGAGAAGGGACAGGAAGCTGGGAATCAACAGGAAGCTGTTGTAGTGTTCCATGAGAGAGGTTATGAGGACCTGACGCAGAGCTGTAGTTTTGTGATCGTAAAAAGGGTTCAGTGAAAGATATCACATTGAGTGGTGTTTTTACAAATGATTAAAACAAACAAATGAACAAATGTCACTCTAGTCCTATGTGGTGGGAAAGCCAAATATATCCCCATTTTGTGGAAAAGTGTGACTCAGAGATACTAAGTGTCATAGACCCAGGCTATGAAACCTTGGAGCCAGTAGTTGAACGCAAAACTTTTGGGCCCTAGTCTAGTTGTCTTTAATAAAGACAGAAATTTTGTGAATGAGAAATCCTAATGAGAATTATATGTTATTAATTTTTTTTTAGGATTTGCAGAGTAAAAAATATAAATGATATACCAAAGTTAAAAGTATTCACGATTCACATTTAGGTAAAATGTTTTAGAAAACTTGAGAAAATGTTTAGAAAACATGTGAAAAATACTTCCAAACAAGAGATGTGGAGGAGCCTATTAGATTTGAAGTTTTTAGGGCTTAAACTGTTTGTAAATCACTGTTAGTGATGATTTAAAGACTGTATATGTCTTTTTAGCTATTGTTTCATGCTGATAACTGTAGTCCCATAGTTCAGTTGTTGGACACACTGAAACACACTACATCTCACTAATAGGTTATCATTCCATGCAAAACAGGGATTGCTATGGCTCTAGGTACCAATGATTATTTATTCTAAAGGGAATATTAATATTTCTTTCTTGCTAGATTGAAATAAAGTTTGGGTTTTGTAATTTCTAAAAGCAATGCATCTTCAAAAGAGAGAGCATGGCTCAATCTCAAAACATCTTTCTAGGAACAGAAATATATGATAAGAACAGGAGAAGCCAGAAGAGTAGATAATGAATTTAGATTGAACTTTGACATTAGTTTTTTCCCTTGGTAGATTTTAACTAATAAAGGTATTAACACCTAGCAGAGTTTTGTAGATAGAACCAAGACACATTTGCCAGATATAAGGTTTGAATGTTTCTGATGAAACATCTTGCTTGTATTACACTATTTTACAATTTTATAAGGTTGAACTTCGCCCCCCAGCTTCACTTTGTAATGTTTACATTATTTAAAGATACTTTAAAAATTAAGGCCAGATTATCATACTATATCTAAGAAAATTCTCATTAACTATTAGAAATACATTCCATAATTTTGTAGATATTTATTTATATATACTATATTTTATTTAATATAGATTCCATCATATAATTAACACATGTAATATATAATAGTATATATTATAATACACATACATACATGGATATACATACATATGTGTGTATATGAACATTTATTAAGAGTGTATTATGTGCCAGACATTGTTCTAAGCACTAGGATGCGAGCCATAATTATGTAGAGGACTATTGTTTCTACTTGTAGAAATGAATCCCTTACATCCATATGTGACTGGAGTCTACATAATCATTTTCTTTTCTTAAAAAATTATGGTTATCTTTTATTTATTTTACTTCATAAACAAATAACATGTCCTTAAGATAAGTAGAACTAAACTAGTCACATTTTTAAAGATCACAAATGTTTTAAGTATTTTTTAGCCTATCTGTATCATAAAATTATGATTTTATTTTTGATTGTATAGTTTGACTAGAATGAATGCAAGAGACTAGGGCCAGAGTAGGTAATTTATGTTAGCATGGTATAGATGAAGTAAAACCATTTGGAATATGGGTATTTCTCAGTAATAGTGTTATAGTGGGAGGACTTGCATAAAAGTTAGTTAGGACTAGGAAGGAAGTAAAGTGAGACTTATTTTATACTTTATGAAGGTGAGTTTAAAGCAGTATGTAAAGATCAAAGCTTTATGTTAGTATGGGCAAGTGCCAGACACTAAGAATAGTTTAGGGAGAAAAGGAAGTACATGGATTGGAATTTTTGGAAATATCAGAGGAAAACAGGTGAAAGTCCATTAGTATTCTCTTTTAGTTATTGACAAAAGGAAAAGTAAAATCTGTAGAATAGTGTCTTTCTAGGGAAAAATAAGATATGCATAGACTTCACATAAACCTTCCTTCTTTCCTCCCTCCCTCCCTCCCTCCCTCCCTCCCTTTCTTCCTTCCTTCTTCCCTCCCTTCCTCCTTTCCTCCCTCCCTTCCTTCCTTCCTTCCTTCCTTCCTTCCTTCCTTCCTTCCTTCCTTCCTTCCTTCCTTCCTTCCTTCCTTCCTTCCTCCCTCCCTCCCTCCCTCCCTCCCTTCCCTCCTTCCCTCCATCCTTCCTTTCTTCCCTCCCTCTTTCCCTTTCTTCTGTCTATCTGTTCATTTATCCATCCATCCTCTGCCTAAATCTCTGTTTTGGAGGATCAAAATATGTAAGCAAATACTCTGAATCCATGGGAAGTGGACTTTTTTTCTTTTAATGCTTCATTGATTTAGTCAATAAAATCAAAGTATGAGGAATTGCCAAACATTGTTCTGTATGTGACTTAGTCAATTTTAGGTGCATAATGCTTAATAATGATAATACAAATGTATTGACTGAACTGCTTTTCCATATTAATGGAAGGATTTGTTTTTGATGTACCTTTCTTCAGTCCCTATTTTGAAAACTGCAATTATTTTTGCTCAAAATATGCTCCCCCTGTTGCTGAATTTAAGGTTATTTAAATTTTAAATTTTAATTTTCTAAACTTTGTTTATAGTTATATTCTTATCTGATAAAAATATAGGTATATGCATCTATATTACATTTTACCTACTAGTAGATGAGGTGAGATTTCAAAGCTAAAGCAAGTTATTGGGAAACAACTATATAAAAGATATTGCTACTAAAATACTTGGTTCACTGGCATGGATTGATTTCTCTAATTTTAGTTTTTATAGATTCCTGATACTATATTAGCTTGCCTCACTAATGGGCTTTACTTGATCTTACACAGCACATGTTTGGGAGGGGGAGAATTATTAGTATGTCATTTGTAAAGGCATAATTATATACCAGATACCAAATCTAGCCTCTAACCTTAGATTGGGCATTTAAAAAATGGAATAGCATTGTTGATTTTTTCCACCAAGGAATACAATTTTGAATAGCATTTATTTATGTATTCCACTTGACCCAAGGGGTCATGCTTGAAAAAATTCATACATAAACAAATCAAAACATAATCAGATGTTTCTATCATCTAGTTATATTAAACTGTAAAACTACCTGTAAGCTTTCATACTAGTGTTTGTTGTAACTAGTGCCCCTTTAAATGAAGAAATTGGTTATTATTTTTCATGATCCTTAATTCACAGTACCTTCAGAAAATTTATTTAAAACCACAGTTACTAGTAATCAGCAGCTAATGTTCTTTCTTAAGTATGGTGCTTTAGAAAGTGAGTTGTTACTGCAGAAGTTATTGCTCTATTTAAACAATGACTTTTTTTTTATATTTGGAATATGGTAAATTTCCAGTCCGATAAGACTCTCTTGATTGTTGTTGTCTGAGATTTAATTTCTTTTTGTTCTTTTTTGTAGGTGGAAAATTGTGGTCCTACATTAGTAGATTCTTAAATAGGAGTTCAGAAGAAAGCCTTGATATTCGGGAAGTCAAAAAGTCTACTCTGGCTGAAGTTCACTTGCAGCAGCCAACTCCTAGTCCTAAGGACAGCAGCAGCTTGGAGTCCAGAGGAAGTGATGGTGGCAGCATGCTCAAAGTTCTGCATCTGAAGACTAGCCTCACACCGAGTTCCCAAGAGGACAGTAGCAACCAGGAAGAAGATGGCCAGGATGGCTCTCCCAAATGGCCAGATTCTGGCTCCAGTTCAGAAGAAGAGTGCACTACTAGTTATTTAACATTATGCAATGAATATGGGCAAGAAAAAATTGAACCTGGGTCCTTGAATGAGGAGCCCTTGATGAAGATTAAGGGAAATGGTGTCAGAACCAAAGATACAGGAAGCTTCTCGGCTCATGTTGCTCCCGGCAGTGATAGCCTCAGCTCTCAGCTCACTTCTCAGGAACTAAAATTTTTCATCGAAGATGCCAACCGTGAAGTAGCTAGTCCACCAAGAATATCAGATTCTCTTAGTAGATCAAAGAATAGCCCTATGGCATTCTTTAGGATAGACAGTAAAGATAGCACTAATGAACTCCTTGGACTTGATTTTGGTGAAAAGTTGTACAGTTTGAAGTCAGAACCCTTGAAGCCATTTTTTGCCCTTCAAGATCAGGACAGCAGTTCTGGGAGTCTTGATGCTAGTGAAACTAGATTGGGGTTAAGAGCTCAGGACACCATCAGCAGGGGTTCAAATGACTCTGTCCCTGTTATTTCTTTTAAAGATGCTGCTTTTGATGATGTAAGTAGTACTGACGAAGGAAGGCCCGATCTTCTTGTCAATCTGCCTGGTGTGTTGGAGCCGACAAAAGAAGCCGCGACTGAGGGGCCTGCTCAGTTGACACAGACTAATATAGGCATCTTAGAAAGTAAACTTTTAGAAGCTCCTGATGTTTTATGCCTCAGTCTTAGCACAGAGCCATGCCAAGGGCTTGAAGAAAAGGACACAGAGGCATCGAATGATCCCTGTAGTCACCAATTCCATAGTATAGAAGAAAAACACTATGCACAGGAGGGTACTAGGGCATTACTTATAGCCGCTGTTGATCAAACCAGTTCAGGAGACAAGTCTTTGTTACTTAGTTCAGATGCTGAGTTTAAAGCATTTGGAATGGTTGCTCCCACACTGACTGCAAATAGCACAGAAGAAAGCCTATTCCTTATTTCTAATCCAGTCTCAGGTGCTAATGAGTACAATGTAAACTCAGACACTTTAAAAAGAGAAGAAGTATTGCTGTTTGCAGATCGAGCTGAAGACCCTGGTAAAGAAGAGTCGACACCTTCTTTATTCCAGCTAGACCCAAAAGACACTAAGGCTCAGGGTGACAGTGGATTAACACTAGAAGGAGAGAAGGAAATACATCAGATTTTTGAGGACCTCGATAAAAAATTAGCACTAACCTCCAGGTTTTATATCCCAGAAGGCTGCATTCAGAGATGGGCAGCTGAAATGGTGGTAGCCCTCGATGCTTTACATAGAGAGGGAATTGTGTGCCGCGATCTGAACCCAAACAACATCTTATTGAATGATAGAGGTCAGGAACTTTTGCAAATGCATTTCTTTTTATTCGCTGTTGCTTCCAATTAACTGAGTAGGCGTTTTATCTTGTAATTAGTATCTTCATTTCCTGTCTAGAGCTTCATTATCAGTGCAGCAAATTCACCCCCAGTAATAGCTTCTAGTACTTAATGATGCCATTATTCTTAATGATACTGTTTTTAGCTACAAAAGGAGTAATTACAGTTCACTTCTGCAGAAAATGGAAGGGAAAAATGTTTTGATTTCTCCTGTCGTTTTGTTTTTAGGACACATTCAGCTAACGTATTTTAGCAGGTGGAGTGAGGTTGAAGATTCCTGTGACAGCGATGCCATAGAGAGAATGTACTGTGCCCCAGGTTAGAGCAATCACCTAAAATGTTTCACTTGAAAAGTATATCAAGGGAAGGGAGAAGAGTGAGAGGACTGGGGTGGGACCTCCAGGCTGGAGCAAAGGGCATTGGCTCAGCATGGAGGGCAGAATTGCTATTAATCCAGTAGCGGGTTGAAGTCTTTCCTGGGGCCATTCATCCCTGTGTTTCTTTTCTTGGTACTATTGCCAGCTGTCCTTGAAGACTGACTGTGTCTTTGGCTATACCATACTTTGTCCTCTTTTCCTGGTAGATGTCCTCGGTGGTCTCTTTTTCTTACCTCCCTCCAGTTTTACCAGAATGGATTGGATTTTGATTTAAATCAGCCAGAAGAGTTGTTTTAATCATTTTTACATCAAAAAGCAAATGCTTATTATTTGTATAACCTTAGTATATATTTTTACAAGTTAGAAAATACAGGCATAGTTTTTTCATCTATAAGAATGTGGGAGGTTGATATGGATAATATTTAAAGACCCTCCTGGCTATAGTTCTAAAATTTCTCTCATTTCCTCTCATGGAGCTTGTGCATTTACCAACTCTCTTCTGTTTTGAATTTGTATGAAAATCAAAATTTTTGGAAAAAAGCTAAAGCTGAGCTACTGTTGAGCTCAAAAGTATATAAGATTATTTATTTTCCCCATAAAACTTATCCATTAATCTACAAAATAAAGGGTTGACATGACTAAATTCCTTCTACAAAATACCTCAACTTTTTGTTCTTTATAAGGGCCATTGGGAAATGCCTCATGCTCCTTTTAACATGTTGGTTTCATTACAAATAGTAAATGCTGTTTAATGAGAGTAAAAATCAACAAGATGCTGGGCACTTTTTAGGAGCTATTTAGTATGTGACATTAGTGATGTATCAACCTGATCTTTCAAAATGGTCGCTTTACAGTTGTTATAGTTTTTTGTTTGAAATATGAGGAAACACAGGTATTGTTGTTGTTGATGTTTCAAATCAGCTTGGTTAGTCAAATATTTGCCATGATAAGTTTCTCCTGTACTGTCCTCATTTTGAAAAATTAGAGATTTGTTTCTGGTGTATGTTAAATCCTTTGTAAACATATGCAGAAGCTTAAGCACATGAGTTGGCCTTGAGTTCATGATCCGTTCTACTTGTCATTAGTATAAATGGGCCACTTGGAATCCAGGGGTCCTCTACCTTTTACTCAGCATTGAACCTCTTTGGATTGCTAAAGCTGCTTTGCTTGTCATCAGCTGTAGCCTTGAAAGGAGACTTAAACTGATAATCCTGGAATGATTAGCACCATTATTGATCTTTCACTATGTAACGATTGCTGAGCAGAGCAGTCTTGCCTTTCAGTGTCCTGTTGAAGTAACTGGAAAATACTGTGATATGAATACAAATAAAAAGTAGATGTCTTTAAGTGCAAATTTTTAAAGAGCAAGTTCTTTATTTGAGAGCAAGCAAAAATTTTCAGTCTTCTAAGCAAATGTTAGATAGTTTCATTGTACCTGATGAGTTTGAGTTTCTTTTTTTCTCTCCTTCCTCATTTCTCATCCTACCCCAAATTACTACAGTTGGGTAGCTGTTCTTTCTGAGTGCCATAGAGTACATTTTTTTTGCCTTCCTCTAGTAGATTGTGGTACCATCCTTTGAAATGTTATTAGTGTGATTCAGTTAATGGGAGAACAAAATCATTTCGAAATGAAAAGGACACCTTGATCAAATTACTTTGTTATGCTTGTTGTCTTGTTCTCTCTCTGTCTCTCTCTCTCTCTCTGTCTCTCTCTCTCTGTCTCTCTCTCTGTCTCTCTCTCCTCCTCCCTCTCTCCCTCTCTCCCTTCCTCCCCCCCCACCCCGTGTGTGTCTCTGTCTCTCCCCACCCTCCCTTCCTCCCTCCCTCTCTCTTTCCCTCCCACCCCCCCCCCTTCTCTCGCCTTCTTTTCCCCTTCTCAAAATATGTATTCTTCCTCCCTTTCTTATTTTGGTAAGGAATAATTTTATAGGTAAAACTGTACGTTAATATTACATAATAACTCTGCAATCATTTACAAGGGAGTGGCAGGGAAGTTCAATTTGAAGTGTTTCTGTTGAGTGAAAACTGAGGAATTATCTGAATGAAATTTCCTGAAGCAGATAGCATGGTACTAGAACAATGTATAAGGTGAAGTTTTGTTGATTTTCCATAGTTTCCTTTTTTAATGGATACAGCAAAGTTCTTAACTTTGGTTGATGTTTTTCATACTACCTCCTTATTTTATGCATTCAGTGAGACATCAGAAACTATTCAATGGTGCAGTTTGCCATTGTAGGAGATTATTTTCCTTTCCCTTTTCATATTTACAGTGTATTGCAATTATGGAAGCTATTTCAAGCAAAACTGCACTGGATGTCACAAAATGCCTTCAGTTCTCTGTAATTCTATATTTCATTTGAGCCTGGGCATTTTCTAAAATGCCCGTTTTAAGACAACTCTCCCAAGAAATTAGGTTTCTCATAATTCACCAGCAGGTGGCATTCTACCATTAATGGATTTTTGCTATCCAATTCTTTGGCTGCTTTCCTTTCCCCAGCATTAGATAAAAGCTGTAGACTGAAGAACGGCTTTGTTGTAATTATTTGCATAACAAGAATTGTACTTTCAAGCTTTGTGAGTTTCAAAATTGTTCTAGTATCATTGTATGCATTGACTAATGTGGAAAGTCTCTCTCTACTCCTTGAATGGATTAACATCTTTTAAGTTAAGAGTGAAACAAATAAAAAAGTCAATCTGACTCAAAAATTAATGCTAACATTTTAATTTGCTGAAACCATATTGTTGAAGAATTCCAATCATGAAATCCAATTTTATTTTTTATATTACGAGGAAAAAAGAAAATGGCTATTACTGCTTTTTTTTTTTTTATAAAGGGCTAAAGTACTGATGGCAAAGTGCTCCCCCCTCCAAATAATGTATTAACATTTAAACTATTAGCAAATTATAAATCAATATAATATTTTATTGTCTTCTTATATACCTTTGGTAAATGCCGAAGGATTTGAAAGTCTCCCTTAACCCTTAAACCTCATTGTTATTTTCTGAGTATTTCTAAAGCATGTTAAGCAGCTGATGTTTGGTTAGAAAGTAAAGTTGTCACAAGATTATGATGAGAATGATTCACTTATGTTTAAACAGCCCTTTGACCCTACTACCCGCCCCCCCCCCCACCCCTATCCCTCCTCCCTTCTGGGAATCCTTATCACATATTTGTCCTAAAAACATTATCCACCTGCCCTGTACTTTATAATATCAGCAATGTATCTTTTTATCTTCTGGTTAATGTGCCTTGGTATTTTGAGAAAATTTTCCAGTAACAGATTCGATTTACATGGACAGAAACTTGAGCAAATGCCAAACTAGCAGGGGGGCCATTATTCTGCTCTATAAATAAGTTTAAAAAAGAAACAAACACACACAGAAACCTGTGAATCAACATGTTTTGGTCTAATTGGAGAGAAAAGCAAGATAGATAAATTTTGAAATGCAAATGATCACCTTCTGTTATTTAAGTATAATTTTTGCCAACTTTGTGATCTTAGATTTAGAAAAGTCATTGCCTTTTGAACAATACAGCAATCACTTTTACACTGTCAAGGAAGTTGGATATTCACAAGTTTCTAAAAACTAAACAAAGAACTTTTTTTTAAAACTATTGCCACTTTTTCTATACTTAAAAAATATTCCACCAAACAACAAAAAGACAAAAAAACCACCAAGCTTTATCAGTTTACATCTGTGAAAAAGCCAGCACATAAATGGCTGCAGCTGCAGCCTTATCAAGAGGGTCTGGAGCATACGAATTCACTGATCAAATCCAGCCCTGTTTTCAAAGTGGAAACCACTCCTTTTAGGTTTTCTTTGTGTCTTTAGATTATCTATTACAGTTCTCTAGAAAAGGTTTCATTTCTGTGTCATCGTGCACGGGTATATGGGTCGCTCTCACACTGGGGCAACACAAAACCCTGGCCTGGCAGGGAGAGTAAAGGAAAGACACTCCTTGTAGAAGTGACCCTGTGGATATGGTAACACATGGTTCCAGGATTAAGGATCCTAGAACCCTTTCCCAGTATTCATCCAGGTGAATGACTGAATAGAAATTGAGATAAATTGGCTATTTCTGAGACACCACCATCTTCAAATAGACTCCTTGGAACTTTATGATTTTATTTCTATTTTTATTTATCTTACCATAGCTGGGAAATTTTGGGTGCTTAACCGACAGTAAATTCAGTTCTCAGAATAGAGAGGCATTCTTTGCTATAGCTTTCTGAAGATTCTTCCCTAAGAGCAAAACTAAGAGAGAAGAAGGAGGGGAAGTCTTTTTTCCCCCTAACTCTAAACAATCTGAATGTTGTACCATAAAAAATAGCATGAGAAGGGCATATGATGTTAAACCTTTTATAGTTAGAGTCTATGCTAGCCATGTAAAATACAGTCTGGGAAAAATGAGTAAGGTTGTACATCTCTCACAGTTTTCATGCTATTATAAAGCACTTAAACTTCTCTTTCTTGTCTTAAACAAGTTGATATGATCCCCTGCACCCCCATCAGTGTGCGTCCTTCACCTTCGTTTTCCACCCCATTATGAATCTTTGTAAATGTACCCTGTATATCTCCTGCTTGAAATTTAAATGGATATTTCTCATTGAAAGCTTTCTAGAATTAAGAATTTGCAGGTAAATGACTGTTTAAATTGAAGAAGTCCAAAATGCTTCATACCAGAACCTGATCTCCACGCTCCCAGATGTCATATGACAGCTTCGCTCCCTTTCTTAGGCGATTTCACACTAGGAAGCAGCTCACAGCTGACTGTGTAAAGCACAACATGAAAAATGCTGAAAACTGTCCGCAAAATTGGGTTTTAGAGCATGACATTTATTTTGCTGACAGCTTTTCCTCCACCAGTCCTATTTTTACCAAATAATTTGTGAGCATATTTCTTTTAGATAATTTCCCTTGGTTCCTTCCTTTCCTCCACCCCAACATGTATAATATTAGATACATTTATTTTATTTTAAGAATGACACTTTGTGTGGTAGCTGTTCATTTGGTAATTAAGACACAGATCATGAATCCCTTAAAGTTTCATTGAATTGGAGTGTAGTTACATTATTTAAAGTTCTGGAAGTTAGAAAAATTGGATTCTGGTCCTGTCTTTGCCACAGACTCATTGAATGACCATGGGGCAAGTCATTAAATATTTGGATCTTAGTTTTTCTGTCCATAAAATGGGTGCTGTGCAGATAAATGGTGTAATAAATGGTTAGATAATTTAGCACCTTTCTTCTCAAAGTCTAATCATAATCTAAGGTTGCCTTATCATTCTCCTAGGATACTTTCCCCAAAAGTACAAGTAACGATTCCTGTTATTACTGGGGTTAAAAGAGATCAACTAAATTGGTAGATGGGATATTTTAACTATATGTGCATTATATTTATACACAGCATTAGTTTGTAGAAATGAAAGATTTAAGTAGCAGAAAGGGGAGTAAGCAAAATTATTTTTGAAGTCCCTTTCAGATCTAAATTTCTATAATTATGTAATTCCAAAGATTTTTGTTTGTAGGGAAGAAGCTAAGAATCTATTATAAATTTGAGAGAAAATTAAATTCAAAGACAATCTCTAAGACAGTAGAGTATGAGAATTTAGAAGTAAAAGGTAATCTGACCAAACATGAGGCAACTAACTTCAGGTATCAGGAAAATTAGGAGAGAGCAAAAAGGATATTTTGGAATGGTACTCATGTGGCTGGCATGTTTAGTGTAGGCATAGTGAAGTTTTAAGAGCAAAAAAAGGAAGAAGAAAAATGGGGAGCAAGAGCTACAGAAAACATTTGAAAGAAGGAAATATTTGTGGTTAATGTTGAAATATTATCTTTCATGCAAAAACTCTCTTTTTCAGCCTAAGCTTAAGCAAAACTCAAGAATACCTCTGCTATACCTGCTTGGATGCTGTAGTGTCTTTTTAAGTGATTAGCAACTTAGTTTGTTCTGCCCTTTCCTCTTGTCTCCCCTTCCCATTGCTCTCTCCTATTTTATTCACTGACCTTGCAGTTTTTTTGATTGCCACTTAAACAAATTTGGTTATTTCACTGTAGGAAAATAAATGGTTTTCAAGTAAGTCACTTATCATAAAAGAATCTATGAGGTTTACATTTTTGACAACTTGAAAATTCTACAATGAAATGAATACCCTTCATCACTCAGCCCATCAAGGCCAGTATTGTTTTGGAACTAGATGCATCTCAGTATTAGGGTGTATGTGGTAGAAGAAGAGGGTGATCCATTTCAATTCCAAATCATATTTAGGAATGGTCAGTTCCTAAAGAAGTCTTTCCTATTTCCCATCTGATGTGAAAATCAGATCCGGGAGTTTGTGTTCCCTCTAGTTGGACAATGAGGCTATAGGACCCCAGGGTCTGAATTCCAGGATTTGTCTTGTAGCCATCTGCCTTCAGAGGGAAATTCTCTAGTCTGGCATGAACTTTTCACGAAGCTTGTCATCTCTCTATCTCTATTCATTCTGTAATAAAACAAACAGAACTCTCAGTTCTTCTCCTTTCCCATTTTGTTTTACACTTTCCAGGCAGGCCCAGAGTCTGATTGGTTTCAAATGGAAGGAATGAAATGGGGAATTTGTTCCATAGCATTTGTTTATGTGTCGTAGCAGCATACCTCTGGAATTCCCAAGAATAGCATCTCTTTGATTATAGGTAGGAGAAAATTTACTCCAGGACATCTTTCATATATGGATTACTTTTAATATTTCCTTGTGTTGGTGTCTTCAGGGTTAACTGAATGTGTGAAATCTGAATGCTTTCCTTTAAGGCAGACTGAAGTAAAGCACCTTTGTTCATTTTCATAATATTATCACCTGATGCTTTTAGGGGAAGTTTGCTGCAGCACTAGATTGTTAGGGGAAGAAAGATTTAATCCTTCCTATTTACTTTAAACCTTTTTCTTTAAGAGCTAAGAAGAATTCCTTCATTCAAAAGAGGAACAGAGGAATAGATACTTGTAGTTTTAAATAATTGCTTCAGTGTGAAGCTTCCTTCTTTTCAGACCTAAGCTGATCTTGGAAGATAGTCAGTGAACTTGCTTCACAACTTTGTTGTTTAAAAAAAATCCAGTGAAGTATCTCTTGCTTCTGATATTTAACAAGAAAAATGCAAAGTGCTGAGTCTTAAACTCTTGGTTACAATCATTGACAAGATATAGTACTTGCTATGTGTACCTTGTGAGATCGTCTATCATAATCTTTGTGGAATAATTGGTGTCGACTCCTTTTATCTACTTCTTTACAAATGCTTTTAAATATTAACATAAGATAAAAGTGCTAAGGTTTAAAAAAGTTAAATGATGACTGTAAGGCAAATAGAATTCCTAAAACTGACATAATAGTTGTGTATATGTAGAACTATCTGTGTGACCTGGTTGGGGGAGGGAGAGAGAGAGAGAGAGTAAAAGGATGTGCTTCTTGTTTTCACCACTTTCTCTTAGCATTTTTTTCATCAATCATCTTTAATGGTTTTAGTTGGCTAACACTCTGACACCTGATAGCTCTTCAGAATGGAGTTGTGATATATCAATGGAAAATGGGGCATGATATTAAATTTTTTTTTGCTAAAAATTTAGGCCGAGGAGGAGGGAGACAGTACAGAACTTGGAATTATCATTATAACCAGTCAACCAGAAGTCATACGGTAGTTATCTTATTTTTTATTTCATCTCACAAGAAACCTATATCATAATGGTGCCTACAGAATTCTGTGAAGAAGTGATCCTTATTTTTTTGAGATACTAGATCAAACTAAATAAAAGAGTTTTGACTCAAACCATGCAGTTCATTTCAAGAGAGCTCAAAACCAGGATGCTAGGTTTATACTGACAACTAGAAACTTGAAGCTGGCCAGTGAAAAGAAATCAAAACCAGGTACTTTGTCAAACATAACCAACCTGAACCAGGCTGGCATATGCCCTGGGTGTTAATTCCCAAATTTCAGGGAGCTCAAGTTCAGGAACTCTCTTACACATGTAGAGAACAAAAATTTCACCCCTAAGTTCTCTAATCATAAGATGAAAGTGCCAAATGAGCTAGTATAGTGGGGAAGCCATTGTGCTGGAATCCAAGATGGATGAAGGAAATAAATCTGCTATGAGCATAGTAGCTCCTCCCAAATTCCTTTGAGAAAGGATAGCTGGTAGTTACTGATGACCATACCTTTTTTCCCCCTTAAAAAAAAAGTTTAGTTGATGCCTTTTGTTTTCATATTACAGTCATTTCTGGAAATTTCCCTCTTCCTTTCCCTCCTTTTTAAACATTTCTTGGTAATGAACAGGAACACCCATTATAGTAACCACCTCTGAAAACACTCTGTCCTACTAGTCCCCTGCCTCTCTGCTATGATCAGAGGTGTATATTAAACAGACACATGTTAATCTGTTCTCTGAGATCATTATTGGTTTTCTAGTTACTTGGAATTTGGCTTACATTTTGAGCATTTCATTTACATTGTTTTAGTAATATGTGTATTTTTTTTGGTTTTGCTTACATTATTCTATATCCAGTCATACAAGTCTTCCCATGTTTGTTTGAATTTCTTGTATATGTAATTTAATTTTCTTTTTTACCACTTAAGAAAGGAAGTGTGGTTAATAGAGTGGTTTACTTTAAGTTAGGAAGACCTGAGTTTGAGTCCTTTCTCAGACACTCACTAGCTGTGTGACTTTGGGCAAATTACCTGATACCTCTCAGCTTTGGTGTCATCATCTATATAATGGGGTGAATAATAATAGCACCTTCTTTGTAGGGTTATAGTGAGGAGCAAATGAGGTAGTATACATAAAGCACTTTAGAAAACCTCGAAGTGCTAATATAAACATAAGCTATTACTATATATTTCATTACATTCTCATACAACAAATTTTTGGAGCTATTTCCCAGTCAGTCAACACACTTATTCCCCCAGGGCTTTGCTACTACGGTGCTGTTGAACATATGACACACATTGGCCCTTCATTTCTGTCTTTGACCTCCTTGAGATACATACCTAGTAAAGGGGTTGGTATGGATAGTTTGATTACTTTTCTTTCATAATTCTAAATTGATGTCTGGAATGGTTTAACTAATTCTTTGCCCTACCAGTAGTGCTGTATTCATGTACTTGTCTTCTCACATCCTTACAAACACTGACCATTCCTAATTTTTTTTTTATCTTTGTTAGTTTGCAGAGTTTGAGGTAGCACCTGAGAGTTTTAATTTGTTTAATTTTTTTAATTTACATTGCTGTTAGTGATTTGTAGTATATTTTCATTTAGTCATTTCTAGTTTGAAGTTCTTCACTTGAAAATCATGCATATCTTGTTCAACATTGTTAGTAGTGAGAACATTTCGATGTTCATGACTTCTTTATTTATAATGTTATAATTTGTGCTGCTAGCCTGAGCTAACTGTTGTGAAGATATGGTGTGAACTTTAAATGCTTCATATGTCTCCTACCATGTTGCATATTATTTAAGTAGTCAGGGAAGTGTTTGAATCAAGCATTCATAAAGAAAGCATTTCAAGAACATTGTATACTATTGAACAGATGTCATCATTTTCTATAATCAAGAAGGAGAAAAAACAAATTCTTTCCACTCCAAGAATGATAAGAGCCCCAAACTAGGTTATATGTAACCTTTACAGAGGGGTGTGAATAGGGAAGATAAGATAAAGAAGCTTTATGCTCTAGTTGAAATAATAGTGAGGGAATTAAGACTCTACCTGGAGGATGCTGTGAGACCTGAAATGAGTCCTCTCTGCCATTTGCCTCATTTGTAGCATAGGATCATCACAAAACTATATTTCATTTAAAAAACTTACATACTTTTTACCTTTGAACTTTAGTAACTTAGATTGTAAAGACTATAGAAAATTTTATAAATGACAGTTAAAGACAAATCAAGTTTTCTTCTCATTTCTACTTGCTATTTAAGGATGCATAAAAATCAGAGCCTGTCCCTGGCTATGATGACCACTTTTTTCTGTCATAGGAAGAACACAGTGAGTGCTGTGCTACAACGTCTTTTCCCAAAATTTAATGAATTTTGTGGAAACCCGGGAGGTCTGGATTTAAGTCCCTAGGCTATACTATATATAATACACACTAGCCATGTGGTCCTGGGCAAGTCACTTAATCTCTTTCTTTGAGCCTGTGCCCCTTCTTCTGTTAAACTGGGAGAATACTTGTACTGTCTTGTAGTAGGGAAGCTGCTTGGCAAACTGTGAAGGACTGCATAAATGCAAGCTGTTTTGCCATTTTGTTTTGATGTGTCACTTGTATAATTTCTATCCTGCCTAAAATCTACATTATTAAAATTGTAAGTATGCATATGATTTATGCTGGCTTTGGATACATTTTCTTGGGATGTCACTGGGACGGCAGGAGTATTCGTGAGATAAGGCATGTTGACTCTTGCAATCCTTAAGTGGAAGGTGCTACAGAAATAGAAGATGGGCAACTGTTAACAGCCAGACATTTTAGATTGACATAAAGGTGGAAAATGCCAAATTAGAACACAGAGAACTTGGTTAGCTGGAACCTTGATAGGAATCTGTTGCTGAATAGTTGTGTTTGTAAAACAGTCAGTCACTAGGCTAACGAAAGGCTTTTTTCACTCTTATCCCCCAAATTTAGTTTGATACATTGCTGGACACATACACGCACACAAAACCTGCTTTCTTCTGTGTTTCTTTTCTTTTTTGCTCTTCAGTCATCAGCTGTAGTAGAAGACTAATGCTTTGCTCCTGCATAGAAAATCTTTATACACAGCAAGGGCTAGGGAGAGAAATTGACTAGAATTTTGTAATTCGAGTCCCTTTCAATTAGCAACAGATGCTGCAGGGAAAGGCTGTCTATGGAGGAACACAGTACTAATGTTCTCGTGCCCTAGGTGAAACAGAAATTTTCAATGCAGAAAAAGGGTTGTGGGCTTTTCCATGGTCCAGGTATGTCATTAATAAATTGATCTAACGTGTGCTTTTCCTTGCCCCATCTCTCCTTACCTGAGATAATATACAGGCTGAGTCCCTTACAAAAATGTTGCCAAAATTCTTTACCATTTATGATGGTGATTTAATATTTATTGAACACTCATAGTAGTCATGAAAAACTCAGTCATGCTGTTCCTTTTCAATCTATGAAAGTGAGTGTGGTGCCAAATTTTAGGGACTCAAAGAAATTGGCACAGTTACAACCCCTTTGTCCTTTCTTAGTTCTTATGGCTCAGTCCCTATTTGTTGCTTAAATTTCTTTTGTCAGAGACAACTGTGAATTTCTGAGGACAGATATTTAGGATCAGATTTATTCTGATGATAAGAAAAAAAGCACATGTATCCTGTGGCATTAGAGAAGCATGCATTCCTTACTGGAGAAACACTCATCCTTTCAAAGCATGTAATAAACTGTTGCTTCTAAACTTCAACATAATATTGATATTCAGATAAAGTGCTGAATTACCGATGTGACATTATAAACTCTATCAATGTCTATATATTATATTAAATAAATTATTCTCTTAAATTTAAGAGGTATCAACAACAAATGTTGGCTTAGTATTGATTTTTATATGACCTTCTAAGAACAGTTTTTCATTACTATATTTGAAGGTTGAAAAGGATCAAGGGCTTACATACCAGAAAAAGAGGGGATGGTTGAGGAAACTTGTATGGGAGAAATAAACATATTGTTTTCTAAATTAAAAACATAACTTCTCTGTAACACCTTTCTTCTAAGAAATTCTAAGCAATTTTCAGATGTTATTCTGTTCCTCACTATCTCCTGGGAGGAAGGTAAAAACAACAGAATGTAATGCCAAAGAAGATTGTGGAACTTCCTATGCAGATTTTTAGGAGTGTAATGAACAGCAATAGTAACAGTGGAAGCTAGATATCTGGAGGCAGGAAATTGGTTTAGATAAGTGGCACCAAACTTAAATAGAAATGGTTCAATAAACCATACATAGCATACCGGCATCAGCACATTGATGTAGAAAACCGCATATTGACATGTCTATTCTATTCTATTGTATTTTTATTTCAGTGAATATTCCCTGGTTACATTTTAATCTAGCTGTCACTCAGAAGAGTTGAATGTTTTTGACACCTTTGGAGTAAATCGATTTCTATAGGCTCGTTTTCACTCCACTGCCTATCACTATTCAATAAACAAAAATCAGGTAACAGATTTAAGTGAAATATTCATGTATCTCATTGAATCCATCACAGATCTTGGATCATGGAGCCTTGGATCCCCTTGTTTTGAAAATGCAATGATTTTAGCCAGTTACATTGTTTCCTGATAGAAAAAGGAAGTCCCAAATTTGGTTTTGATGGCAAGATAATTGCAGAGAAGGCAAGGATAGTCAGCTTTGCACATTGCACAAAATGTTCAAATCTTGATCTTGATTCCTGTGCCTCTGTTATATCTTTTCAGTTTGCTTTACAGTTTCTAGTGTGATTTCATTTTTGTCTTTCTGCACATATGTATAAGGGAGGGAATGTGTGATCCTTCCCTTTCCCTATTCAGGTAATGTAGCCTCAGAAAGCCCAAAATTTAATCATGTGGTATAAAGCAGACATCAAGGAGTTTTTCTACAAACTCATAAACAAGGTATGAAGAAGTACCTTTAATGTGAGAAGATTACAGGGCCTGGGCCATTGGATGAAAACAGCTGACACATGATTAGCTTAGAGAATAAATCGTGACCCATGCTAGTTAGAGGATGTTTTGGAAAAGCCAACTTTACTTGTCCCTTTAAAGAACATCTTGTCTGTCCCAGAAGGCAGCAGAGGGCCGTGTCCTTCCTACTCTATCCCCCTACCATTGACCACGTCACTGACATGGAGGAATGTTTGGAGGATGTTTGGATGGGTGGAGTAACAGTAGAAGATAAAAACAGAATTCATGCATCAGGCCAGGTTAGACTTATTGACCTCTAAGATCTTATTCAAATCTGAGCTTTCTGGGAAATGATATGGCCACTCCAGGGTCCGAAAAGTTTCTTGAAGTTGTAGGAATGTAGTAGTTGCCTTACCCCTTACCGCATGTCTATGTGGCTTTCAGGTCTGTGTGAGTCAGGAAGAGAGATGGCACAGTCATTGTCATTTTGAGTTACTCCTTTATCTTGGATTTTTGTTCCTCATACTCTCTCTAATTATAGGTGGCAACTGTTCCTCTGTCAAATTAGGTTGTATTAAGATAAAATCATGGATTTGCAACTTTCTGAAAACTTTTGTTTTAATCTTAAAGTGACTTTAGCACTCAGTAATGGAGAGATACTGTGAATCAAATTCTTGTAGAGTATTCTATTTGTTTCATTCTATGTTTTTATTAATCCTGAAATTTATGGGCTCCTGGAGTAGATTAATTTGCTGAAACTCTTCCAATTCATTTAATAGTTCTGTCACATGCAAAAATGAGTAAAGTAAATGCAAAGTACATTTTACTTTACAAAGTACAAAGTACCTTGTGTTTTATTTTGAAATTCACTCACTTGTTAAATCTTGAAGCTTGCTGTTGGTGTCCGAATCATTAGTGTAAATTAATAAAATTCTACTATGTAGGTACAATTTCCCCCATTGGAAATTCTTTTTGGCCAGTGTTAAAAATGAAAGTTCTAGAATTTGACTCATATGTTACTGCACAGTTGGTGTCCTTAAAAGAATTTGGATGACTCAAAATCTGGTGCTGGAGCTGACTGGCTCTTTCTTTGCAATATATTAAATGATGATACCAGTTAGAATTTGTGACATTGATTCATTGTCATCAGGTGATTAGTCTCTCAAGGGAAGTGGGAAGAAACTGGTAGGATATAGAAAAGTGAAGGAGGAATAAAAGGTAAAGGAATGACAACTAATGGTGTCGGTTATATAATCACACCATTCAAGCACCCTTCATTAGGGCAGCAGCAGGGGATGTGAGACAGCAGTGTCTTTTTTGGTCAGCTAGTTGGTCGAAAGTGAGACTTTTTGAATTAAAGGTGATTAAAAACCCCCAAACTTTTTTGACATAATTTTTTTCTGTTTTGAGAGAATAATTTCCTTTGTGAGTTATTTATTTAGAAATCACTTTGTTTACCTTTACTGCCAACTCTTAGAGATGTTTCTTTTTAGAAAACTTTGGATATAAACCCTAGAATTTGGGGATATGAACAGAAATCTAGGTTCAATAAAATAGATTTTGTTGGGAATGGACAAGAACAGTGACAGAATTTGCTATTTCTAGTTATTAATTCAATAATAATTCATTTAAAATTATTGCTATTTTTTGAGGTTTAAAAACATTTTTTAAAGAATTTAGGCCTGAATACTTGTTTGGTATTTCTTTATCATTCCTCACTTTTGATCCCAGAGAAGGATGCCCAACTGTTCACCTGGTGTTATAGTCTGTTTCATAGCAACTGCCACGTGGGTATGTATTAATCAGTGTTCTTGGCTTATGCCTGAAATCTTTTGTACGTGTTTTGCCAGTGAAGCATTTTTAGTGCAGCCATTGCAGTTTTGACAGTCCCAAGAATCTTATGTCTTTCCTACCACCAGTGTTCATATGCAGTCTTAGAGTATGTCTCTGTGATTTTTTTTAAAAATCAGAATTATAGGACTTGATGAGATGTTTAAAGACCATCTTGTCTATCCCCTTACTTTCATATAGGGCCACACACATATCAGAGTCTCCAAAGTTATAAAAAAAGCCAGAGAAGAAGAGATTTGGCAAGTCATTTTCCATACCTCCCCTCCCCCCTCCCCACGTATTCTATTTAATAACCATCAATGTTAGAAAGTTTTTCTATGTGTCTCACCTAAGTCCTTTCTGCTACAACTTGGGTTCTTGTTCTGTAGGTTGAAGATGTTGAACAGCTGGTCACTACTCTTTGTAGAGTAGCCCTTCTTGTATATGTAGTTTTATTATACTACATTTCAATCTCAAATTGGCACCTGTGAATGATTTCAGTTTGTTATAAAATCATCTTGATGAGAGTTAATCTCTTATTTTTCAGACGTGTTTCAGGAGTTTTAAGCTGTACTCCTAGGAAAAGAGAGCTTAAAGATCATTCAATTCCTGTTTGTCAGGATCCATGGTATATTGTTAAAATTAATCTTTTCATAATAAGTGATGCACAATTAAAGATGAGTTTAAAAGATCATGTAGAAAGCCAGCCTTCTTATTGTTGAGTCAGCTTGACTTAGATTCTAGAAAATATTTTGTAAACCATAACAAGCTATATAACTAATGTTATTGTTAGTATTATTCACCATCTATTCTAGACTTTAGGTATAACAAGAGGACTAATTCATAGCTGAGCTTGTTGCTTTAAGGTCTACTAAAGAGTAAGGAAAGAATGGAAAAGCTAAGAGTACCTGATAGGAGAAGAGAGCTAGGAAGTAGGGAAAAACAAGTGGAAATGAGGAAAGAGAAATTTTACATGATGTACGGTGGTAGAATTCCCATAACAATCATGTCAGTGGCGCCATTCATTACCTGAAATTGTAAAGATCAGAATAAGAAATGAAGAATTGAATGAGTCTTGGTCCCAGATCTCTCATTGAAACTCCCAGACTTCCTTTTGTGATCTTGAAGAAGCTGTTAACATTTCAGTCTGTAGCTTTTCTTCATATTGGAGCTCATCAAGGCATTGTATTGGGTCGTACCATACCTTGGAAGCATTACATATGGCCATTGCCCTACTCAGTAAAGACCATAGTAGAACACTGCTAAGGCATTTGAGTCTTAGATTTATCATTTAGAAATCAAGGTCACAAAATCCACAGAACAAAGATGACAACTTAAAGATAACGTGTAAGACAGTGCTGCCTCTACGAATGTGGAAATTGAGACCATACCATGTAGCTAGATGTATTCTAGGGTCCATTGATGGGGCTGCTTGGGTGCTTTTTTTCTTTTTCCTTTCTTTTTTTCTTTGTAAAGCTTTTGTGGGAGACAATTTCCTCCAAACATAGAGCAGAAACTTAGAAGTACAAACTTCATGTTTGCCATTTCCCAATACTGTTATTCAGTTCACCAGAGGGTGGACAGGGAAAATAAAAAATGAAACTAAAAATGTATTCCTACTTTTATGCTTAACTATTTTCTTTAAAATTCTTACTGTCATTGTTCCACACTTAGTTTACCTCTCTTGCTTTTTCATTCAGTGAATTAGTCAAGTTCAACTAGTCTAATTAGGCACATAGAGCATGTAGGTGGCCTAGAGTCAGGAAGACCTGAGTTCAAATGTGGTCTCAGACACTTACTAGCTGCATGACCCTGGACAAGTCACTTAACCCTGTTTGCCTCAATTTCCTCATCTGTAAAATAAGCTGGAGAAGGAAATTGCAAAACCACTCCAGTGTCTTTGCCAAGAAAATCCCAAATGGGGTCATGAAGAGTGGGACATAACTGAAAACAACTGAACAACAACAAAATTAGGCACATTAGGCTAATAATGTGATCTTAGGCAACATTAATAGAAAAACATGGTGTCCAGAACGATGGAGTTGATACTCTGTACTCTTGGCCTGTTCAGCTCCTGTTTGTCACACTCAGTTTTGTGCATTGCGTTTTATGAAGTACTTAGACTAACTGAAGCAAAGGAAGGCAACAAAGACTGTCAGGATTTAAAGGCATGTTGCATGAAGATAAGTTGAAGGAACTAGGAATGTTCAGCCTGGGAAAAGGCAGACTTGGAGGGGACCTGGGCTCTGTAGGAATATTATTCAGGGAGTAGAGTATAGGATAGATTGGGAAGACTGAGAACTTGAAATCAGGGAGAATAGTTAGGAGGTTTTTGAGGTATGGATGGGGCCTGACCTACAAAAGCCTTCTGTATAAATAGTCCATCCAAATAAATGACTGCTTCTGCCTTCTCTGTCCTCATCCCTATATCTGACCGTGCGAGCTCCTGCTGACCTTAAAAAAAAAACCCCAAACTTGTGTTTTTGTGGAGGGATAGCAGCTCTATTCAAAAGTATTTATTGCAGCACTTTTTTATGAGCTGAACCCTGGGAACAAAGTGGATACTCATGATTGGGAAATTATTTTAAAAAATAGCATATAAATGTGATGGAATATTATTATGCTCTAAGAAACAAAGAAAGATGTATATATACTGACACAGTGTGAATTAAGCAAAACCAGGAGAACGGTATTCACCATGACTATAATAGTGTAATTAAAAAGAATGCTACAATGAAGCTGAATGTTAAGTAATTGTAATGATCATTTTTGACACCAGAGGAGAGAAGAGCATAAACTCCTGTCTTTTTGGTATTGAGGTAAGGGGAGGTACGTCGTGTATTGCAATACCTGGTCATTGTGAGTTGATTTTGCTTAACTGTTTTTCTTTGTCACAAGAGGGCTCATTAGGAGTAGGTAGGGATGGGTGGGGAGTTCTGTCTAGGGATGCCTTTAATGAAAAACTAAAAGAGATCATTAAGATGCAGAAAAGATAATTAAGAATAAGGAACAGTTTATGGTAGTTTACTACAGGAGCAGACTCTAAGGTAAGACTAGCCTGCCTTCCTTGTCTGTGTTGCTCCCCAAAACTTTCCATACTGCTGATTTTTTTCATAGTACATTGTTATACTACTTGAAATCCAACCAATTAGAAATTGATTTGGATTAAAAGCAATAATATTAATAACTTATGTTTATGTGATACTTTAAGATTTACAAAATACTTTGATTAGAAAAATTTCATTGTTTAGTGGTAAACAGTGCAACTTATTTCTGAGCTAGATCTGTGATCTCATAAATGTGGGCTTGCCTTCTGCTGGTACAGATTGCAAACTGTTCATGTCTTTGCATCCAGTGTGTTTCTTGCCCAGGCCTTCATGTAAATCCTCCATAAAGGATTGATCCAATATGCTGGATCCCTCTGTGTAATTCCTTTAGTGTTTCACTAGTTCATTTCTGCTAATGCTTGTCCTTGACAATGAGGTCTTTTGCCTATGACAGCATTGGTAATACGCTATAACCTTCTTATATCTACCATGTGACTTTTCATTGTCCTTCAGGTCACTTGCAATTCTTCCTACCCCAATTATATAGGTGAAGGATTAGGAGGGTGTCAAAATCTCTGTAAAAACACAGGAATTTTTAGATGGATCATGAAGCTGTATTTGTGTGAATTTATTCCATCATAGAATCTTTTGGAAGGAACCTCAGAGGCATTTAATCCAAACTGACCTTTAACAAGAATCTTTTCTACACTATGCCTGACTGGTGGTCATCTGTCCTTTTCTTCAAGAATACCAGTGAAACGAAACTTACTACCTCTCCAGGTGGTCTGTTCCACTTGTGGATAGCTTTAACTGTATGGGAGACATTTTTCCTTTCTAATAACAGGTTTAAATTGACCTTTTTGTAGCTTACCTTTATTGATCCTAGTTCTCCCTGTTGGACCAGGAACATCTCTTTCACATGACAGTCTTTCAGATACCTGAAGGGCATTTGTCCTTTCTGAGTCTTTTTATCCAGTTTAAATATCCTCAGTTCTTTCACATAACCTTCATATGACATAACTTCTAGACCCTTCCCAATCATGGTTGCTTTCCTTTGAACACTTTCAAACTTTTCAGTGTACTTCCTAAAATGTGGTGCTCAGAACATCATAGTGTTCCAGATATTCCAAGGCAGAGTACAAAGGTAGTGCTATCTCCTCACTTTTGGATATTGTTTCTCTTAATATAGACTTAGATTGCCTCTTCTTCCTCTCTTCCTCTTCTTGTTCCTCTTCCTTCTTTTTCCTTCTTTCTCCTCCTCTTCCCTAACCCTTTCTCTCCTTTCTTGTCCTTTGCCTTCTCCTAACCCCTCCCCCATATTAAGGTTATAGGCCGCTAAAACTTTTTTTCTTAGACAAATTGCTATCTAGCTATACCTTCACCATTTTGTACTTGTTCTCAAATTTCTTTTCTTATAATACCATGCTGAGATCATCTGTACTATAGTAAGGGGAGTTTAATTAAAGAAAAAGGAGGTGAGGGGAGTAATTTTGGAATATCTATTACTTAGGAGTAAGACAAGCCTGAGAGGCATATTGTAGTGGGAGACACAGGGAAGCAGGGAGAAAGGGTTGCAGAAAGTGAGGTGAGAGGATACTAAAAGCAAACTTTACCTATTTCAGTATTTTGTCTAAGAATTACCCCGAGCCCAGAAAGGGGAGAAAAAGTTCTTATTAATTTTCCTTCCTGTACCAAATGACCCATCTCAGGACCCTGACTGTAGGCTAATACTATTAGTTTTATAGTTAAGTGATGTTATAGATTAGACAGATTGTTGTGTTATAGATTAGGATCTTAACTACCATTAATCATTTTGTTTCTATGGAAAGATGCAACTCAAGTTCCCAACAAATGAACATCTAGAACGCAAGTCACTTCTTTTTTTTTTTT
>CM053626.1:245281890-245363498 GCA_028646595.1 Phalanger gymnotis | reverse complement strand
TTCCAGTACTGTTGCTCTTCAGCAATGGTCTCAGCTCTTTGTTGTTCAAGCTGGGTGTCTGGCACTTCCCCTGGGGGAGCAAGAGTATGTCTGGGCTCCTGGTGTTGACCCCTGCTGGCTCTGCCCCTCTGGGACTCAGGTACTCCCACTACTTGGACACTGAAGCTTCACTTCTGTCTCCTCTATTCCAGCTTTTTTGTTTTTTTTTTTCTTTTTTCCCTCGGGGAATTCTCTGGGTGGGGAGGGGAGGGATTAGAGCTGTTTACCTGGCCATTATGTCTTCTGGAAGTTCAAGAAGTTTCCTTTGGGCTGCAAGCCTCAGGAGTTGGTGTCTTATGGACCCGTGGTGTTGCGCTGCCTCTTGTTACTTCCACAGAGTGCCATCCTGTGTTGGGAGGCCTGGGGATCTCCGCTGGTTTTGGGTGCCCAGCTTTCTCCCAGCCTGTGCCCCACGTGGGTTTCCCGGCCAGCCACTTCTGCTTTGGTCCTGTCTGGAGCAGCTCCGCATGCCGAGTGCTCTCCTAGCCTACAGATTCATTCCTTCGGCCTTTCAGACTCTCCTGGCTGGGAAATTTGCCCCACTCAGACTGCTCGTGGTTTCTAATTCTCTCAAATCTGCTCAAATTCACTTTTTTATAGGAATCTGACAGAACTTGTGAGAGACGCTGTAAGACGCTGTTTTCATGTGGCCATCTTGGCTCCGCCCCCTAGTGTGGTCTTTTGTACATTGGAGGTATTTAATAAATATTTGAGAACATATTTTTGCTATTGTTTCTTAGTTTGCAGCATGTCAGGGGTTGCTTTCTTATAGCTATTACATTTTTTGGAAGTATTATCAGTGACTGGCTTTTGACTTTTAATTCTTTTCTAGGGCACAATGGCAATTTGTGGGATTATAGATGACCTGTAGGATTAGAGTTAGAAGGGGATCTTAGAGATTCTCTTGTCTAGCCCCTTTACGTAAGAAGCCACTGAGGCTCAGAGAGCTTATGTGACTTGCCCTAGGTCCTACAGAGATTGGGAGAGCTAAGAGCTGAACCTACATCTCCTGGTATTTGGTCCAAAATAATTTCCCCTGTGCCATACTAACTTCTCAGTACAAATGGAGACTTTCACCTAGTTAGAGAACTCTTTTAAATCTCCCTCACTGTTTGCACCTGGAAATTGGTATCATATGGCATGAAGTTGACCATTACTGTTCAGTACCTCACAGGCAGATTTGGATATCACTGTCTGAGTGAAATTCTCAATGGTTTCATGAAGTGAGCAGAAAATTAAATTGTAATATCTACTCTTGTCTTCAGTTGACCAGTAGTCCTTGTTGAGGAGTATTGAGGGTTGCTAGTAGTGTTTTATGTTGGGCTTTCTGCACTACAACCCATGTACTGTGGTTCCACCAAATCAGAAGACTCTATCAATTCTTGGGGACTTTAGACTAACATGAAAAATAGAAAAGGAGAGGTCACTTGAAAAAGAGAAAAAACTTTTTTTTGGGAGGAAATGCTTAAGGAGGAGGATTCCCTCCCAAACTTTGAGAGAAATAAACAAAAACAATTTGGTTAGAAAATTAAGATGAAACTATCCACAGTTCTTCACGAGTTCCTTGTGTGGCAAGTTAAAAAAATAGTTGAAACATTCCTTATAATGAAAGAATAAGATAGTTTTTAGTAAAGTCTTTGACAGAATCTGTTGTGCTACTTACTGTCTTGGAAGATATGAGAGATATATTCTAGACAATAGTATCATGAGGCATATTCAGAGCTAGTTGGATGTCTGGACTCACAATATAATCTTTGACAGATTAATGTCAGCCTGGAAGGAGGCATCCAGTGGAGTGCTCCAGGGATTGGTGATTGTAACAACAATCTTGCTAGCAGCTACTGTGGCTGTGTAAGACCAACAACCAGCACATGGAGGGCTGCCAACACAGGTTCTTTGATCTGCTTTTCTAAGGAAAGCAACTTTAAGGGGTTAACAATCTCAGTCGTGTCAATCACTTAGTTCAGGGGGAAAAGATCAGCCCCCTGAACTTCAAGGCAAATGCAAACAGAAATTACAAATATCAACACACAGACCTTGTGTGATCAAATTGCAATACATAGTTACCAGAGAAGAACCAATGGGTCTGGGTTAGCAAAGCTGGGCTGGGGGGTGGGTTCAACGGCTTGCCCAGAGTCTGTCACCCACATTATTGAAGTGAGTGTACCCCGAAAAGTCAAACACCAAGCTCCTCTCAGTTATATCCTGTTTGGAGCCCTGAGGGCTCTGACCTTACCCAAGCTGGGTGTGTGAAAGTTCCCCATCCCCAGTATCACGCCATATACAAGTCAGTGACTCCTAATTGTCTTAGTGCTGAGAAATAGCTAAGAAATACTCCAAGAATGAGACAGCTAAAGGTTAATCTTAGCATCCCAAAAGGGAAGAACAGGGAAAAGTCTGATTGCCTTAACAGTGATTGGGCTTGTAATTATATTGCTACATATAGATACACATAACGTATAGGTTGGAAGATCAGATCTATAAGTTAGTAAACCAGAGTTCTTTAATTTTCCTACCCAAGGAAACGTTATTGGTAAAATGAAAAGGAGTATCTTGGCATGATTGGTAATTTGTCATTTTCCTCTTCTGCTTTCTCATAGGTTGTAAGTTCACAAAAAACATCATAGAATAGTTCATAGGGATGTGATTATTCTGCTTTAAGGAAAATTGCACCCATTTGATTCTTGTGGTACCCAGCTTCCAGCAACAATAATTTTCTTGGAGCTTGTTTTCTTGGAGAATATCTGGTGTGCCATAACCAATCAAGTTTGGTCAGTAAAGTAAATGTCATTAATATGAGCATAGTTAACACATTTTCCACCCAATTAAGAAAAACCCCAGAATTCTGCTTTTAGATTCATCCCATTATCCTATTGTGTGCTTAAGTTTGTATTTCATTTAAATTATGCTATACTTTCGAGGCAAGTAGGTGACCCAGTGGATACAGCATTGTACTTGCCGTTCAATTCTGCCTCATAAACTTTTCAGTTATGTGATTTCTGGGCAAGTCACTTCACTTCTCTGTGCCTCAGTTTCCTCATCTGTAAAATGGGGATAATAACAGCACCCACCTTCTAGGATTCTTATGAGGCTCAAATGAGAAGATATGTGTAAGATGCTAAATAAATGCTAGTGATGGTGATGATGATAAAAGATGTATGTAAAGGATACCTCATTCCTTACTGGCTGTTGTCTCTACACTTCAGAAGAAGGCAGCTTAGTCTGCCTCAGATCAGCCACTAACTGAAAAATATTCTTGAGAGATAGAACTTGCAACTTAACACGATCTCTCTTGAGAAGATCTCTCTTGGAAGAAGCTGGATGTGCTGTATAAATAACTCTACTTTGACAGTATCAGTTTATACCAACAAATAGCAGAATCACCCCACTCCCCAAAGTGACTTCACTTAGTGAGTCAAATATGTCTTAATTTGTATTGTGATATTTGGAGACACAGTCCTGTAGGGAGGTGATAGAAACACTTCATAAAATAAACTATTTATATTTTTCAGTTTTCTGTTGCTTGAAAGTTGAGTTTTCATAGTCAGAAATGTAATTTAACAGTATAACAAGTCCTTATCAATGTGTTTGCAGTGTTAGCTTTGTGTTAAGATGCCTGATGCCTTCTATAATTTTGAAATCGGTAAAAATGAGTTGTCTGATTTGGAAAATAAGTGAGATATATTCTGGATGTTCTTACAGCATGAAAAGTATAATTTTGAAAGGTTTTTAGCACTTCTTCTGCAGCTTTCTCCCAAATCTGGATGAAATTCAGAATTTGTTGAAACAATTTTTGTTGTCCTTTCTTATAGAAATTCTTGGAGAAAAATTAGCTTCACTCTAGCTAATTGTGACTATGGAGTATTTGCCTTAGTTCGTTAGATACTTATGTGTCTATAGCACCATTCTCAGTTCTAGGGGAGAGAGTGTTTAGACAAGATGTGTTTCCTGCCCTCACTGCGCTCATAGCTTTCTAGTGAGCTGCGATGAATATATAGATAACTAGAACACTTAAGTTCATTAGAGACGTGCAGAACAAAGGACAAAAGGAAACCTAACTAGGGCCAGGTCTTTACTAACTCCAGAGACAAGGGAAAGCTTTTCAGAAGAGGTGGGGTTTTAATTGTGCTTAAGTGTGGGTTAGAGTTGGAGAGCTAACGATGGGAAGGAGAGCAGACAAGCATAGGAAATAGCCTGAGCAAAAGCACGTGGACAGGAAGGCAGGGAGCATGACTTAGTGAGGAGTGAGGTAAGCTCAGACAGGTAGGATGACAGCAGGTTGTGGGGCCTCGAATGCCAAGCAAAGGACATCAAACATTGCTCAGTAGGGAGGCCTTCAATATTTTTGAGCAGAGGAGTGCCCTGGCTAGCTCTATATGTAAGGAATATTAGTCTGGCAGTGGTATAAAGAACAGATTAGAGGATAGAAAGTGTAGAGATGGGAAGACCTATTAGGGGGTTAATGAGGTAGTCAAACAAGGAGAATAATTAGGACATGTACTAGTTTGGTGGCAGTGGGAATAGTTATGTCAACAGTAAGAAGGGTTTCCTGTGTGCCAGACGCTTGGCTAAGTTCTGGGGATACAAATAAAAGGAAAAAGAAAGATAGTCCCTGCCTTCAAAGAAGGAGGGAAGAAGGGAAGGAATTTTATATGGTGCTGCCTACTATGTTCCAGGCACTATGTTAAGTGCTTTTTACAAATAATTTCATTTGACCAAGTAGCTTATATCCTAATGGGAGAAGATAACATATACAGGGAGATGAAAAGTGAGGGAATGGGTGGAGGAAGGTACTCAGATGGGGAAATGGAGGACAAGTCTGGAGAGTCAGGAGTAGATTTGGGAGAAGAATGAAGGAATGAGTATGAGACTGACCTGGGCATTTCCTCAAAATGGAAGTTCTACGAGGAGCTCCCCAACAGGAAGTCATAGATGTAAGGGCATAGGGATCTTCCAAGGTGATAAGGCTGCTAGAGCTTGGAAAGGTCTGAGGAATCAAGAGCAAAGACAGGAGAGAAGTGAAGGAGTGAGAAGTGAGAAGAAAATGTATGTGAGAGACTGTGGAGGTAGAATTAATAGAACTTAGAAAGTGATTTGATTTAAGAAGTGAAGGAGAGAGGAGTGAAAAATAACCCCATGTTTCCAAACATGTGAGACTGGTTAATGATGGTACCACTGAGAGAAATAATGAAGTTAGGTTAAGGAACAGGTTTAAGATAAAAAAGAATAAACTTGATTTTGGATGTGATTTTGAGGTCCTGGTGTGATGTCTAGATTTAGATTCTGTTCTCTAGTCAATTGGAAATGTGGGTCTGGAACAAAGAAGAGTGTTCAAGACTGATGGTATAGCTGTTGGAGTCATTCGAGCAGAAGTTGTAATTGAAGCCACAAATGAGTGATTATAAAGGGATAGAGCATAGAAAGAGAAGAGGAGGAGGACAAAAATCAAACCTTGAAGAACACATACCTTAAGGGGTCAAGAAGCAGATAAGAGGTCAGTGAAGGAGAGAGAAAAAAATAATTAGACAAGGTGAAAAGAACTGGGAAGGTGTACCTTTCATGCCAAGAAAGAAAGTGTTATCCAGAAGGGAATGGATGATCAGCAGTTTCAAATGCTACAGTAAGGATGCTACACAGGATGAAGACTGAAAAAAGGCCATTGGATTTGAAAATGAGTAGAATATTGGTGACCTTTGAAAGAATTGTTTTAATGGCATAAGGAGACTAAAGTTAATTTGCAAGGGATTAAGCAAATTTGGAGAATGTGGAACCATTTGTTGTAGGGAGCTTTTTTCCAGTTTAATGGAGAGAGATGGGGTGGTATCAAACTAGAGTAAAAGGGTCAAAAGGAGATTGTTTTTGATAGTTTGGGGGATGTCTGAGCATATTTATTAGGCAGGTAGGAAGAAGCAAGTAGAAAGACAAAGGTAGAAAGATGCCTAAGAGAATGATTGCTGTAACAAGGTCCTGAAGAAGGCAAGAGGAGATGGGATCAAACACACAGTAGTAGAGAGATTAGCCTTTATAAAGAATGAATTCCTTTTCCAATGTGACCATAGAGAAGGAAGAGAAAGAGTGGTTTATATAGCTGGGAAATGTTTAGGATTAACAGAAAGGAGTTGAAGGAGCTCCCTTTGAGTACCCTCAGTTTATTAGGAGGAGATTGAAAGCTAGATCACCTGCTGTATAGTAAATGTCGGGGATAGTGTTCTGGTTGGGGGTTTGAGGAAAGAAGAGTTTGAAAAGTTACTTTAGGAGAGAGATAGAGAGGCTGTAATAAAGCCACAGGGAGAAACTTTGATAAATTTCTAGTGAGTATTATCAATTATTTTGTAACTTTCTCCATTGACACTTAAGCTTAGAAGTCATAATGGAGAAATGATAAGATTTCTCTAGGGAAGCTATATGATACAATGAAAAGAATGCTAGCTTTGGGGTTAGAAGGACTGGCTTTGAGTTTTGCCTCTTTAACACACTGCTTTCATGGCCTAGGACAAGTCATTTACTCTCTTTGGTCTCAGTTTTTCCATCTATAAAATGAACAGATTGGACTAGATGACTCCTAGAGGTGCCTTCTCTTTTAAATCTATGATGTTATGATTACTCAGGGTTGAAGTTTGGCAGATTGGAAGCAGAATACTGGGAGAGAGGTGAGATATTCTTTGCTAGTGTCTAGTAGAACATTAAATTTTCACATTAGGTTGTTGGACATTTTAATTTTCAGGGAGAGAACTGATAGTATAAAACACCTGTTGAGATATAATCAGCTCTTATCTACCATCATCCTAGAAATATTTTTTAAAACATTTATTTTTATTTTTAGTTCCAAATTCTTTTCCTCTCTTCACTCCTTCCCAGTCATTGAGAAGGCAAGAAATATTATCCCCAATATATATATGAAGTCATGCTAAACCTATTTCCATCCTGTGAATATACATTGAAAGATTTTGTGACTTCTTCCAGTGATACTTAGCAACTCTGGAACGTACCAACTTGAAATGTTGCATGTATATCTTTTTGCTTTTCTTATGTTGCACAGAACAACCTAATGATTATTATTAATTTGTCATAAATAATGCCTGTCTCTGAGTGGATTAATAAAAATGAACCCGTTCTGTGCTATGTACTGTGCCAAGCACTAGGAATACAAATAAAAAAATGATGCCACTCTGCCGTGTCCCCCCCCCTTTAAGCAGCTTACATTCTAAAAAGGAAGATGACACATAAAGGAGAATGGTCACCATATAAGGGAGTTTTGGTCTGAGGAATCCCAGGGAGTTGATCGATAACATGGACAGTTGACATTTCCTTACCAGAAGCAATAGTACTCCTGGTCTGATTACTGTTTCCAAAGCAGGAGTCGGAAAGCAATAATGGTGGGGGAGGGTGGTAGGTTACAAGTCTGGCAGCCAGGCAAATTGGCCTATGCGGGTGGCTGTATAGGAAGTGAAATATGTCGTCTGAGATTTGTCGGATTACCACTCTTATTTGCTCCCCAGTGGAGACATCTCAGCCCCGGGGCTGGAATTCCAAAGCTGAACGGGTCAGTTTCCTTAGGGACTAGAAGCGTGATTTCTGGAGATCTGGTCTAGAAGGTTCCAGATAGGAAGCCATAGGGCCAGCAAGGCAGATGGTAAAATTACCAGAGAGACAGCTAGATGGGATGTGAATTATAGTCTGGTCAGATGTCTACTACATATAGTGGACTGGGGGTGGGGGGGGGGAGGTTGCGTTCATTCACCATCATGACAGCCCCAGGCAGAAGTTCCAAAATTAAGTAAATTGCCCCAGGGACTTAGGGGTCATGATTTACTTCCAAAGAAGTAAAAAGTAATTTTTATTCATTAGAAGAGATTCTGTTCAGTCGGTCAGCTATTCCCAGGAAGTGCTTTAACTATTTTTAGCCCCAGGGGAACTATTATATACATTTCTGCCTTAGTAAAACAAATTGTGCTTTAGGGATCTGAAAACCTCTAGAATTTCCTAATGTATGTATAGAGAGTAACTGGTTTACCCAATAGGATTCATCTCAATAACCAATCCTCCGAACAACCTTACCTTGTTTTACTAAATGCAGTTAAGAGAAGCAGAGTGACACTATAGCAGGATAAACCCTAAACCTCTGCTTGGTAGAAAACATTTTTAGACTGTATTGCTGTTTTACAAGTAAATGTAGTCAGTTGGTTCTTAAAGTGTGATTCTCCTAAGGGTAGGCTCAGTCACTTACCTTTCTTAAGGTTTGTTTTTTGTTTTTTTTTTTTGCAAATTATACGTCTCTTATTAATTGAATCCTGCTTTTCTAGCTCTTGCAGTTCAACCCTGTGGAGCGTCTTGGTGCTGGAGTTGCTGGTGTTGAAGACATCAAGTCTCATCCATTTTTCACCCCTGTGGATTGGGCAGAACTAATGAGATGAAAACAATCCAAGGGTCATCTGAACAATCTCTGGTCCTGTCGGTGAAAAGTGTCTCTGGCAATGCTGACTTGCAGTAATTTATAGAGCACCAGATCACTTGGACAAAGACATGTAAAGGAAATGGGGGAAGAAAAAGGCCGAAAGAGAACAATTTAATCTGAATTACCTATTAAATAGGACATTAGTTGATTTATACAGCAAGGGACTATTGTATGTAAACCCTTAACCAAAGTGTGGTCTCTATTAAATCTGTGCGTGTTTGTGTGTGTGCATGCACACTTGTGAGTGTGCATGTTGTGGAGAAATTATATACTCAATAGAAAAAGGAATGCACTTAAAAATGTACTTCTGATACATTATTGGAAGCACAGACCTTAGTGCCATGTGTAAGGAGAGCCTTGAAGTGTCAGTTAACACCATTTTCTTTCAGCTATAACTGGTGGAAATGATTAAACGACTTAATGTTATGCGCTGAATAAGATACCAGAAGTGCTTTACGCATAATGTCATATACAAAGTTTAAAAAGCAAGAAAAAAAAGGAAATGTATATTCTCGTGAACTTTTTGAACACTACTTGAATGTATTTTGAATGTGGTTACATATTGTTGCATACCTTGGGAAACCCACTTAAGGGAAAAAACAAACAACAGTCCATGATGCTCTCAATTTTGCTTCGTGCTTTGTCTGTTTGACATTGACCATTTGCAACTTACGTTCATATACCCTGTCTTCCTCCAGCCATCTCCACCCACCACCAAAGCCACTATTAGTGATTTGTGTTGAGACATGATTACGAAAAAGGGAATAGAGTAATTTATTTCCGCAAATTGTATCACCTTAATAAGGACCAAGAAATCATGCTAAATAAAAGTATTGATAAAAATGTAAATCTTGTTTTTCTGTTAACAGTTATTTTCCCATGTTAATAAGGCTTCCACCCCTTTCTCCTTGGAAGAATGTTATTATCCTCAACTTAAAAAAAATGACCCTCATCAATTTCTGCCAAAAGATTGTTTTTCTGAAATCGATTACTCTGTTGTTCTAAGTATAGGCTGAGCCATTTCCCCCCTGCTCCTCTCCCCATCCCTGCCCAAAAACATACAGTTTCTATAAAATTTCAGTGCAGCCTTCAGTGGCAGTCTTAATATACACTGCCTGATATTTAATAGATATATATTCATATCTGTATTGAAGAGTAATACAGGTGACAGAGATGAAGAGAGTAGTGATGACAAATATAAATACCATGCTACTATTTGAATAGAAGGAAGGATAAAATGGACTTTCATGGTAAAGATTTTTATATGACTTTTTGTGCAATTATTTTTCAGTGTATACTGATTTTTTCTTTTTCAAAGAGTTCACACTTTAGGGGCAGCCTACAATTTTTGTCCACATTCTCCTTATATTTTACTGCAGAAGTGTCAAGTGGCCCATCGGCATTGTGGCCTGTGACAGTCCCCAGAGCTGCTGAACCAGATTAAAATGTAATTGGGGAATATTTAACAAAATAAATAAAAATACAAAGAATACAGGTAATGTTAATTTGTAGTTTTCTAAGTCAATATGTGGCGTGCAGGGATCTGGTTTAGTGGATTAGTTTTAGTTTAGGTTCAATAGCCTCAGTTTCTATTAGAGTTGACACCATTGCCCTACAGCATCTTAGTTTTATAGTTTAGTATACTTAGAACCTGAGAAATATAATCAAAGTTGAACTGAATAATGTTGCTATTTTATTACCAACAGACTTGCCCTGCTGATCTGTTTGAAGAATATGGATACTAACATATCCCAAATATTTGTAATATTTTATGTTTGTATGTAGATATAATTGCTCTTCAGCATACCAACCTGTTTTCCTCTTGTGAAGATAAATGGAGTACAGCGGCGTTATTTTCTAAATCTTATACTTGCAGACTTTTAAAGTTCGAAGAGCTTTGTCCAAAGCACAAAGGACAGGCAGAACCTTCAGCCACCAGAAATTTTCACAGTATTCTGCATGCATGCTTTAAAATTGCTTGTATTTTTGAGTTCTATTGACAGCCTGCCCCCATCTTAAGTGCATCTGCACAGCTTCCATCTGCCAGTGACCAGGTCCACTCACCAAATTTGAAATGGAAAAGGAAAATGCTTTAGTGAAACAAAGGAAATCTGGAAGCATTTTTTGTCTTTTTCAGTTATTCCACTACTTTTTTTCCCTCTCCTCCACCCCCTCCTTCTTGTGACCTGAATGCCATCTGAGGGGTTGTAACAACACTGGAGGTTGGGGAGCAGGTCACCAAGATCATCCCCTCTAGCATATTGGCCAAGATGATATCACTCTCTGGAATTGGATTTCAACTCACCACCCCCTTGTCTCAAAACAGGAACTCCCACAGGTGAGCAACAGGAATGACTTCCTGTGTCAGACTGGTAGGAAATCTGCCTGTGCTCAGACCTGGGACTTGCAGAACTTCCTTTCAGAAGTGCCCTGATTGTGACTTTATGTAACCACAGTGAAACACCCTGCTGTACCACTTGGTTTGTGTCCCCTGGGCTCAGATCATAGTAACATCAACTGATGAGTAACGGTGGTCTGTTAGGGTTATTCCACTCTAACAACTTGTCAGTATTGTTTTGGCTTCATGTATACGTATAAAAATTCACAAGTGTGTGTGTGTGTGTGTGTGTGTGTGTGTGTGTGTCTATGGTTCAGAGAAAGGCAGATAGGAATCAAACTAGGAAAAATGGTTCATTAATCACCTGATTTGAACCAGTTGTGTTTAATGTAGACATATCTCTTTATATGCTTTTAATAAACCTGGTTGACCTGATTTTCTATAGTAGTGAGTAGTAGAATAAATTTTTTTGAGAGGGAAAAGAAGATCCTTGACGTTTTTGATTTATCCCCTTGCAAATATTTATTCTAGGTGCTAATACTGTAGTTTATTTTTGTGGAAGGAGAGAGGGAGGAATTAGGTGCAGTCATCATAAAAGAAAACAGAGCCACTTGGCAGCATATCTTTACACTAAATGAATATAACTTGGATTTGTTATTGTATTTCTTAAAATATTACTTGAATAAATTAGTTTACTAGCTTCTCTACAAAGAGTCTACTTCCAGAGTTACTATTAGTAATAATCATTTACCATGATGAAGTTCATTTGTCATGCCATTCATCTGAAGATCTAAAAGCACGAATGAGAAAACAAACATTTTAGCTACTTATTTCAAATATGATATGAGGTAGAGAGTGTTAAATGAATCAGGCAGAATAACTGAAATATTGAAAGCACACAGTCCTGTTTTATTCTTTTCATTCTTTTACCTACAACCTCACTTGTGTTTCATTCCCCCTGGGCTTTCTTATTTTTCCCTTTTTTGTTCATAAGAATGTGCACTATGAAATTGTCCTTTGGCTTAAGTTCTATGTGTTTCTATTCCTTGGATCCATGGCTAAATCACTGTGAACCAAACAAATTCCTCACTCTGCTATATTGGAAATTTTAAGGAAAATGGTATAGACTTGTAAAAAGCACAATCTGAGAGATTTTTGCTTAGGAGCCATGGTGGACTCAATACAAAAAAGTCGAACAGTGACAAGCTAAGCACATGGGAAGGCTTTTCTACTTCCCTCCAAAGCCTTCCACAGGCATCATTGCATCCCTTGTGTAGGGTATGATTTTGGATCTGTCTGAAGCCTTTGGATCTAACCTTCAGCGTATCCTCCTTCCTCGCGTCAGCTGGGAGGTTTCAGGTTCTTGCTTTACTTTTGAAAGTACCCTTCATGGAATCTAAGTTGGAGAAGACCTCAGAGGGCACCTAGTCCAACTCACAACTGAACACAAACCCTTCTCTAACCTGTCGGGCAAATATCTTCCATCTTTTGTGTGAAGACCCCCAGTCAGGGAGAACTTCTAACATTTCCCTAGTAGTACCTTCCATTTTAGAATAGCTTGGGTAGTTAGAAGGTTTTTCTTTATATTAAGCCTAAGTTAGTTTTCAACTTCCACTCATTGTCCCCTGTGGGGACAAGCAGAATTCTTGCTTCAAATAATGATTCATAGTTACAGTATTTCAAAGTTTGCAAAATACTTTACGTGCTTAATCTTGTTTGATCCTCATGACTCTCGTGAGGTGGGTGCTATCATTGCATTCACTTACACATGAGAAAACCGAGGTTCAGAGAGGTTAAATGCTTTTGTCCAGGATCACATGGCTAATAGGTATCTGAGGTAGAATTTGAACCTAGGTTGTTCTCATTTGATGTTGTGATATTATGTACCCTCTTCTCTACACCCACGCCTAAGCTAAACATCCCCAGTTCCTTAAACTGAGTTTTATATGGCATGAGCTCCAGATCCTTCGGCCTCCTAGTGGTCTCCGCTTCCTCCCCCGTGTAGTCTTGCTTATCATTGTCTTTTCTCATTTGTGATCCCCAGAGCTGTATGTAATACTCCAGATGTGTCCTGATCCAGATACAGCACAGGCCTATCACTTTTCTAGTTCAAGACACTTTGCCTGTGTTAATTAATGCAGCTTGGATTGCATTTTTTCTTTTGGGGGGAGGGGCACGACAGAGCATACTATTGACTGATGATAAACTTTGTAATTGGCCAGAATTTCCAGATGAATGGCTGTTCATCTCTGCTTCCCCCGTCTTGTACTTGTAAAGGTGCAAATGAACATCTGAACCCACATATAAGATACCACAGTTGTCCCTAGTACATTTCATCTTCTCAGATTAGACTTAATCTTTTAATGGCCTGTTGAGCTTTTGGGGAGATCTTGATGGTTATTCAGCACATTAGTCGTTCTCCAGTTCCATGGTCCAGTTGCCATTTAGTCCTTCCAAGATGACTGGAGCGGCTGAGCAGTCACCTCAGCTAGTTCTTTCAGTAACCTGAGGTGTAATATAATTTGTGCCTGATGACTTGAATTTCTCAAGCTTACCTAGGTTCTCTATTACTGTCTTCCCCTTTAGCTTGGTTTTCAGTTCTCTGCTAATCATTTTTCTTCTGTCTTTTCCAGTCCAGTGAGCATTCTTCTTGGCAGAGAAACTAAAGCAAAATAAGATTTGCGTGATTCTGCTTTCTCTCCATTTTCTGTTATCTTCATCTTACCCACCCAAGCAGAAGTCCTGTTCCTTCTTTTTTGCAGTATAGATTTTAAAAATGTCTTTATGTGCTTAGCTTTCCTCACTAGGCTTAATTCATTCTGAACTTTTAGCACTCTTGACACTTTTTTTTTGAGAGGGGAAGGCAAGGCAATTGGGGTTAGGTGACTTGCCCAAGGTCACACAGCTAGTAAGTGAGACAAGTGTCTGAGGCTTCAGGTCCCCCTGACTCCAAGGCTGGTGCTCTATTCATTGCGCCACCTACCTGCCCTGTCACTGTTCTTATAGGACATAACCCTGTATTCATCCTATGTTACCTGTTCTTATTTTCATCTTTTTAAAAGGAGTTGGCTAATGGGTTTCCCCTGCATCCATATTAGTTTCTTTATATATGACGCACCCTTTTCTTTCGCAATGGAATTGTTTTTTCTACTCATCTTCTGAATTTAACTTTTGAGAATTTCCCATCCTGCCTGAGCTGAATTTGCTTGTAGAATGTTAAACTACAGGATCCCGCCTATTTATCTCAGACCCCATTGAAGTCTATGCTCCTCAAATCTAGGGTGCTTTTTAATGCTCTAGATCCCAGCTTCTCTTACAAATTCAAGGATGGAGTGGTGAGTCCCTATCACTTTCCAGTTCTGAAGGAAAAGGCCATATTAATGACAGTCTTATATTGTCAATTTGTTATTAAGTTATGGCCTTTTCCACCTGTCCCAGTTCACAGAATCCTATGATTTTAGAGTTAAAGAGCCTTCAGATGCCATTTAATCTAATCTATACATAGGCATCCCACTGTTATATATCCCAGTGACCATCTAGCCCAGAACTGTGCAACCTGCAGGCTGCCAAAGGATTACAGTTGGCCTGTGACAAATGTGGCCCACAGGTCGTGCAGACTTGATCTACCCTTTGCTCAAAGACCTGCAGTGATAGAGGCAGTTTTTTCTAACATCAAAACTAATTTTCAGCTTCAACCCATCACTATACTGGACTTGACTTGTTGATAGGTGCCAAGTTCACTAAAGAATCTGGTTTTTAGAAATAGCTTTTCCCCTTTCCCTTCCACCTTTGTGTCGTTACCCAACATCTTCACCCGTTTCTGGAGGCTGCATAATTTTATGGTTATTCTGCCCTAAGGATAGCTGATAGAATGGAATAATACAGGGTTTAGGTCTGTTTATCTCTAGATTAGAATATGAGAACTGAAGGTCAGGACTAAAGTTCATTGAGATGAAAATAGGTTTAGAGAACCCACCTACACTTACTAATTTTCTACTTCAAAGTCTTTTAACCTTTCCAGGATAGTGACAAAAAAACGCAAAGCTGATATTGTCACCCCTCTCACATTACCTTAAATTCTATATGTACTAAAATAGTCAGATTGATTCTGTGTCTTTTCTGATTGATACTATTTACGATTAATTGATTTTGTCCTGTAACTGCCTAAGTCATGATTCTTTGTCTCTGAACTTAATTCAGAAATTTAGCTGACCTGTAATAAATTAAGTTTAGAAATCCAGTTCTCCTGTTAATCGTTGTTCTATTCTTGTGTCAAGGAAATTTGTTGCCCTAGAAAGATGCAGGTGGACACCAAGGAGTCTCATCTAGTATCTTTACACCACCAAGCTCTATCCTTCAGTGATGTCTGGTTTGTTATCCAGAGAAGTCTGGTTTGCTATCTCCTTGCAGATGCAGCATGACTCAAACAATGACCATTTCTTAATCACAGGAGGGAAGGAGGGGGTTGTTGCTAGCCCTCATTCCCAATTTCCATCCAATCCTATTTTCTTGTGTTTACGATACTAGCCTTCTTATTTTCAATATTCCCCAAAACTATAAAGAGTGCTGTTAACACCATAACTGGGTCTTAGCTTTGCTGGGGAAGTTGAGACCCCATTTATTGGTATCTCACTTTACTAATAAATTTATCATGCTCAGAACTTTGTGCCACATTCTTCCTTAATTTTTTAACTCTTACAGTATATAGCTTTGTCTTTTGATGGTAGGCACAGTAAGATTCAAAATTGATGCTTTTTTCTCAATGCAGAACTTGAAACTACCATCTAATTAGTTTAGGTTCTTGAGCATTTGATGTCTACTCAGCTCATTTTAAGTATCTAATATTAAGTCTTTATGTTGAAGGGCTCGTGAATGGCAAAGGCTAGGAAGTCGGCTCTTTCTAAATAAAGTACTAAACATAATAGCAATAGGGAAATAGGAAGCAAAGTACCACAGGTTTTTTTGTGACTCAGGATCCACTTGTTCTCCCAAGGACAGTAAATAGGAAATTTGAGAATGAGCTTCCTCTTTCATGAGATTTATGATAGTAGCATCCAGTAGTCAAATGATGCAGGCTTGCATTTGCAGGTCTCTTTGGAATTTCAATCTGTTTCTCTCTCACGACTTTTGCCTTTGTTACAGGTATCTCCCCTCAGGGAGAAATATGGGTAGAGTAAACTTCACGGAAATACAAGAGAGAAGTGAAGTTAGGAAGAAAGTTATGGCACGTAACACGACAGGGTTAAACAGATAGGTTGAGGTTTCTGTCATGGCAGTCACTTTTTTTTTGTTGTTGAGCTGAATCCCGGTGCAGATTCTTTCTCCTTAACTCCATAATGGTTAGTAAGAAAAGGTCACTGTCCCAGAAACAGGAATGGCCCTTTCCTTTGTTCCTGGAATCTGAGTCTCTTTTAGGAGATTTGCCGTCACATCCATGTAGAGCTAGTTCAGTCCACATCTCCTTTCTGAAGACAACTGAGAGGAAAGGAAAAGGCTTAGAAAATATCCTTCTGAAGGACTGTTTTAGCTTCCTTTGTGGCAGGAACACTCCTTATTGGGTGTGACAACAAGGGAAGAAGAAGAAAGAACAAGGTGTCTTTCAATCAAGTATAGGATCTGGTTTTGAAAATTTCAGGTTCTGGAGAAACTGGTCACCAAGAGTGCACAGTCACTTCCCAAAATGGCATTTGTTGGTCAGAGAACCTTAAAAACTTGAAGAAATCGTTAAAACTTTCTAGTTCCTACAGCCTTATTTTACACATGAAGAAACCGAGGTTCGGAGAGAGGGAAAGTAAGTGGCTTCCTCAGAGTCATACAACTACCAAATTAAAAAAGGTCAGAACTAGACCCCACGTCTTCCAACTCCAAATCTAATGCTATTTCTGATGTTTAGTCATCAAATGTGAGGGCCCTCTGGAATTCAATTAAAACAAATTTAAGTGCCTACTATGTACTAGGTACTGTGTTTAGTGCTGGGCATACACAAAGGCAAGACAGTCCTTGCCCTCAAGGAACAAAAGGGGGAGACAACATGCAAACAAATATATACAAAGCAATTATATATAGGATAAATGGGAAATAGTTAACAGAAGGAAGGCATGAGAATTAAAGAGGCCAATGTCAGCACACAGTGAAGGTTATTTAACCTCTTCATCCAACAAATGTTTCCTAAGCACTTAGTCCAGAGCACTGTGCTAGGCACAAAAGAGATACAAAATTTAGATAAGACACAGTCTTCACTTCTCTTGGAATTCAGTTTACTTAGTTCTTTGGCTGTCTGGAGATTTGATTTGATGGGGTATCTCCCTTAGACTGTCAGATTATGTCTCTTATCCACTAGAGATTTCAGTAATTTTATTGAAAAGTAGATTAGGGCCAATTAAAAACATAAGGTATCCATGAAAATTTGTTTGTCAAAGTTAATTGTCGCCACACCAGCCTCAAGGTTGACTTAGAGGAAAAAGGCCTTGACGAGTGTTTGAGAGACCTAACTTTGTCCTAAGGGGGAAAAAGGACTCCTAAAAAGATTTGAAGAACTCAGAAAAATCTCTTCCTCCTCCCTTTTTCCTTCTATTTCTTAGACTTTTTCTGATTTATATGTAGGAAGAATGAGTGTTCTCACATGTATCAATGAATAATTCATTGGTTAAATGATTCCTTCTTTCTGGAGTCAAATTCAGTCCAAAAAAGTGTTGATTTGATGTGATATACACATAGGCATATATACAATATTAAATCATATGTATATGTAAATAGACACATGTATGCAAACCAATATTGTGCACACAAATGTGTATGCATGTATACATGCATCTATGCTAACAGGTATGTACCATGTCAATGGGACATATCATATGTATATACATATGTATGTGCACATGTATAGATGTGATATACATGCATATGGTTTTGTATTTATGCCCATCAATAATCTGTATACTTATGTTTTGTATGAATGGACATATGTGTGCATGCACATATTTGTGAGTATACATATATAACCTCTCCCCCACCACAAAGTGTCAAGTAGTAGACTGGAAGAGAACATATAATTATGTTTTCCCCAATTATCGAAAATGAAACTCAGGACTTAAAGTTAAAAACAAGTAAGTCCAATCTCACTTTTCCCCTTACATTGTGTAACAAACCACCCCACTGTATTCTTTAAGTTTTGTTTAGGAGCTTTTTTTTTAATAGAGTCTACTTTGATGGGATCCTACTCTTTGTTTTGAAGGGGAGTCCACTCTTTAAAGGGGACTCCACACTTTTTGAAGACTTTTTTTGGCCTAAGTTAATTTTTGTCAGTTTCAGGTTATTGCCCCTATCTTGTAGTTTGCTGTATTCATGATAAACATAGATTTTTAGGAGTTAATAATTTCAAATTTCCTCCCCAACTTAACTAAAGACATTTAAAAAAATTATCTTCAGTGTTTATCATAAGTATCTGCTCATTCTGCTCTCTAGTTTTTCTGATGCCTTTTTATGAGACAATATCAATATTTGCTATTCAATTGTCAATTTCATGTATATACTCCCTTGAAATTTGTGTTAATTAGTGGGTTCCTCATTCAACCACCTTATTGGTCCTATTAGATACCATCCCTTTTCTTCTTCAAAGGAACCAACTGTGACTGTGTCACTAGAATTTTATTCTTGAGAGCCTTCCAAGCCCTCTTGAACCTACTTCTCTTTAGGAGTCCTAGGCTATTGAATCCTACCTATCCTTTTTTTCTGAACTTTTTGAAATTTGTCCTATTAAAGAGTAGGTTATATATTAGATTGTGTCCAGCACATACCTTTCTATCAATTACAAATCCTAACATGATACAGTCACCACTTCCTACAGTTGAGTTTGGGATCATAATATTTAGGTCTGGAGAAGACTTTAGAATTCATCCAATCCAACCTCATTTTACTGGTGAGAAAATCGAGGTCCAGAGACATTAAATAATTTCCCCAAAGTCACATGGGCAGTAGGTAGTAGAGGTTTTTTTCTTCTTATTATTGGTAAAAATCAGGTACAAAATATTTATTTCTTCCACTTTCTGAAGATAAGATTATCATCTAGTTAAAACATGATTTTGTTAACTTCTCTGTTTTAAGCAGAGAGGGCCTTCTAGCAGACAGCCAATATAATTGAAATCTCCTCTTAAAACTATTCTGGCCTGATGTCTGGAAAAACTTCCCAACAATTAGCACTGTCCCAAAGTGGAATGACCTGCCTTTAGTGGTGCTGAGGGTCACCTCCACAGAAATCTTCAAGCAAAGGTAGATGATTGCTCACTTGTCTGGTATGTTATAGTGGAGATTGATCAATCTTCCCCTTTGACATATCAGTGAAGATATTTGTAGGCAGCGTGTCCCAGGAACCTTTTTTTCCTTCCTTTTTAGTTGTAAACTATAGATGATTGCTTATCTTTTGTTATCAGCATCTGTAACTTCAGGGCCACCAATGATCTAAGCAGTGTCCATGGAGGTTAATGATACGCCTAAGACATGGAAGGAGAAGGACTTTTAAAAGTGGAAAAATAAAGGAATTAGAAGGAAGTAGGAGTGGGAGAAAGTTTCATGTACTAGCAAGCAATTCAAATCAAAAACCAAAGCAACAGCTTCTCATTTCTTATTCTTATTTCTTATTCTTTATTTCTTTTAGTCATCCCTTAGAGCTATGTTTACCAACATATCTACCAAATCTATCTTATCATATCTTACCAAAACTATCTTAAATCACTTAAAAGTTGTGAGTGCTCCAGAATGGGTGCCTTTTTTCCACCAATGTAGATTGCAATCCTTATATAACTTAATAAATGAATTCCAGGAGTCAATATGGCTGAAAGAAAAAAAAATCTTCCAGTGATCAATTTTCTGGTGATGAGTTTTTCTGCATTTAGCAAAACTGGTTCTCAGAGAATAACAGTCCATTGCTAGGCCCATACTTGAAGCTTTTGCAGCTTAATGTAGGGATCTGCCAGAGTTTCTGCTCCCATGGAGTATAGCCTTCGAGAGCCCAGAATCATTTCTGTATCACAATAAAGCATCCACATTGAGGAGGAGAGGCAAGAAGAGACAGGGATCCATTATCTCTCTTCAATTCCAATTCAAGAAGCAGTTATTGCATTATGTGCAAAATGTTTGGGAAATAAATATGAAACAACCCAAAGAACCCATTTTTTCCCCTTCAGATACTTATATTCTACTGAGGAATGTTAACATCTAAGCAGAGAAGTAAGAGAAAAGTAGAGAGCTTCTAACAATTAGAGGAACATGTCTAAAGTGGCATGTTGCTTGGGGAGGTAGAAAGAACACCTGAGAGCCTCAAGTAGAGACTTATTGCCGCTAATCCAGGTAGCTGAATGGGAGATTCCTGCTTAGGTACACATTGGACTAAGTCGACCTGCCCCTGGGAATCTTTCTGACTCTGCAGTTCTGTGATACTTTGATCCTATGGTTTGGTTAGCCTTTCCAAACTTGACAGGTGTTCAGTTGTTTTCTAAGCAGAGGTGGTGTGCATGCACTATCATCTATAGAATCAGAGCTAAAGAAAGAAAAGAGAACTGCCGTTTTTGGGTATAGGTGTGAAGAGCTGCTGGGGACATAGATGGGTAAGCTGAAATTGCTAGGAAGGAACAAGGCTATGTTGCATGCTTCAAGCTGGGGTGTAGGGGATTCAGGGGCATACGCCTGCTCCTGACTCATGGGGTTATGGTGGCCGAATCAGCTCCTTTCAGGTAGACTGCAGTTTGTCTATTTGGAAAATGAGCATCATTCTGCATAGGAAGAGCTGCATTTTAAAGAATAGATAACAATAAACAATAGATAACAATCCCTATCTTAATGTCCTTAAAAATGTGCCACATATTTTGTAGGTTTTCTATAAATGAGGCTTGAGTGAATCTTGTAGTGACTGTACCCTGGATTTACATGGCCTCATCTGTTGGAAGCTTTCAAACACTTTTACTTCTTTTACCTTATTTGTCCTCTCACTATCCCTATGAGGTATGGAGGCATAGGATTTGTGTCCCAGAGATTTTATAGCTTAGCTAAACTTATGGAATAAGGTCACATACTACGTGCTTGGGTGTAGTCTTGAAGAAGGCACTGGGGTGCCCCTCCCCAGGGTAACAGTTGAGACCTGAGAAACTGCGGGGTTCCAGTTTGACGAGATCACTCTAGGAGTGAGGGAAGAACTCTTTGAAGACATCTATTAAAACTTTATTTTATATATATACATTAATAACATTAATGTAGAATTACATTATTAATAACACTAACACTGAGACAGCGATCTTAAATTAGTCAGGAAGTTTGAGTAGCTATTGAAGAATAGTGAGTGAGGGGAGAACTCTTTTTGAGGAAATCTTCGAGGTTAATAACATGAACACTGAGACGATAATTTTAAATTGGTCAGGAAGGGTGAGTATGTATTGAAGGATAATGAGTGTAGTAATTTAGTGCCTCGTTTTAGCCTTAAACCGAGGGACTGATGTTTGTAAGGCACTGAGTTATTGTATGGGATTGCTAATAAGGTATATTTTGACCAGTGATAAATATATTGACCTACTGACAAGCCTCTGCAATATGTTTAGATAACTTCATATATTTCAGCATGTCATTTGCATTGTCAGCGATTTTCCCATCTGCCTCTCTGCTCACGTGATCACCCGACTGTCTCAATAAAAACATGTTGGCTTTGATTTATAAAGTCAACGTTTCTGTCCAAACTATTATCAGGAGGATGTTTTAAGCTATTTTTCCATAGTGTGGATACGTTTATACTGAGCCTTATGAATACTCTCTCCCACTTCCCCTTGTTACCAGTAGCACATGTTTGTAAGATAGAGGGCCATATGGGTTGGGTTGGAGGTATAGTCTGGGGAGCAGAGAGAAGCTAACTGGCCCTACAAAAGGATCGAATACACATCACATTAACAAAGTTCTCTAACCAATCTAAATAAATTTGAGCCCTAAAATGCTAGGGCTACGTACTGCTGGTTACTCTCTTTTGGTGCTCTTTCTACCTATCTGGTTGCACCTTCTGCTAAGTTTTCATCAAGGTCATGCTCCACTAACTATGACTGTGCCACAGGGCCCTGTCCTGGGTCCTCTTCTCTTTTCCCTCTATACTATTTCACTTACTGATTTCATTAGCTCCTATAGACAATTCTTATCTTTGTGCATATGATTCTTAAATATGCTTATCCAGTCCTAAACTGTCTGCTGATCTCCAGTATCTTCAATTTCCTATTGGATGTCCTATAGACTCATTATGTCCAAAACTGAACTCGTCTTTCCCCACAAACCCTCTCCACTTCTGAACTTCCATATTACCATCAAAGGAGCCACCATCTAATTAGGCACATAGGTATACAACCTAGGTATCATCCTCAATTCTTCTCTATCTGTCACTATCTATGATTTCCTTTTTGTAACGTCATTCTAATACACTCCCTTATCTCTTCTGATACTGGCACCACCCTGATACGGGCCTTCATCTTTTATGACTGGACTATTGCAGTTGCCTGCTGCTTGATCTGGCTGCCTCAAGTCTCTCCCCACTCCAGTCTTTCCTCCATTCTGCTACCAAAGTGATTTTCCTAAAGCACAGGCTCAACCATTTCCCTACCATACTTAATGAACTCCAGTGGCTCCCTATCACCTCGAGGATCAAGTATGAAATCTCGTTCGTCATTCAAAGCCCCTCCACCTTTTCAACCTTTTTACCTTTTACAAACTCTGTGTTTTCTTCATTCCAGTGACGTTGGCATCCTTGCTGTTCCTCGAATAAGACACTCCATCTCCCAACTCTGAATGTTTTCACTGGCTGTTCCCCCATGCCTGGAATGCTTGTCTTCCTCATCTCTACCTCCCGATTTCCTCAGCATCCTCAGTTCCCAGCTAAAATCCCACCTTCAGAAAACCTTTTCTCAGTCTCTCTTAATTTGAGTGCCTTCTTTTTGCAGATTATTTCATTATTTCTGGTTTTTATTTTAATCATTTTTGAATCTTTCATTATTTCTGGTGTATTGCTTGTTCAAACATAGCTGTTTGTGTATTGTCTCTCCCATTAGACTGTGAGTTCCTTGAGGACAAGGACTATCTATCTGTGTATCCCCAGCACTTAGCACAGTGCCTGGCACGGTGCTTAATAAATGTTTATTGACTGATAAATACATATGTGTGTATATATATATACATATATACATTGATACATTTTATCTATGTATAAAACCACACACTTTACATATATGATCTCATTTGAGCATCACACCAACCCTGCATGAGGTAGAATCATAGGCAGGTAGTACACGTATTTTTATCTGCATTTTATGTAAGTTGAGGAAACTGAGACCCAAAGAGATAAACAACTTGACGAAGTTACACAGGTAGTAAGTGTTGGAGCTAGGACCTGAACATAGGGCTTAGGGCTCAGGATCCTCTATCCTATTTGCTAGCATTACATTGTCTCTCATCATGAAAGATGGGGAGAGGAATTCTCTGTGCTTCCCCCTCCCACTTCCTACATCTCCTACCTGCAGTACTAGCAAATCCTCTACTCAGTCAATGTCGCCCACCTGCCCCACTGAATCAGGCCAGTTCAGGGTCCTTTTAAACTTGACATGTTGGAACAGTTCGTCAGCGCACAAAGCCAATGGAGAGCCACCATAAAGCTCAGGGTTCCACCTTCCCCTTCCCAAGGATCTTTCTTTACTTCATTGCTCCACCTGGACTCTGCACTCCCTCCCTCCACTCCCTACCACCTCCCCACTAGTTAGGCCAATTCCATGTCAGGTTATAGCTTAAAGAGTCAGACTTCCTTCTGTTGCCACCCTCTGCTCCTTGGCTGTAAATTTTAGCCAGATTCCGTATCTTTTCCTCACTACGAGTTTTCATGGGTAGGCACAGTGTGTGTGTGTGGGGGTGGGGTGGGGTGGGTGTGGGTGTGTGTGTGTGGTGTGTGTTGTGTGTGGTGGGGGGTGCTGTTGGGCAGTTGCTGCCTGCTGCAGCTGGCTCCTTTCAAATCAGCCCCCTTCCCTCCCCTAGTGCTCAGCTAACTCCCTAGGTCTGGAGAATATTCCCTTCCTCCACCTCACCCTCCCATCACAAAATCCTCGGCAGCTTCCAGATGAGGCTTTTGTTGCCTAAACTCTTAGATCTTTAGCAGAGAAATTACCAAAAGACTGTCCTCTCTCCCTCTTTCCCTCCCGCCCCTTGTTCTCTGTCTCTTTTTCCTCCTTTTGTCTCCTCCACTAGCTGGGGTCAAAATCCGTAGCCAGACTGAGAGCATGGTAGCTATTCCAGGACCCAGATGCCAATATGTGGCAGCATCTGGCTTATTGGCAAGCATCGAAGGCAGTTGTGCTGGCTGCTTCTGGGCCTGTCATGCGGCCCAGCCTGCTGATGGGTGCCCTGTCACAGAATTGAGTTTCTTTGAGAATATGGTCCCAACCAGGGAGCCCAACAGAAGACAATGAAACATACTGAGAGGACATGAATTATTGGGCAGGGTGGCTGTGTGCTGCTGCTTTGATGGCAGTTCCGGACCTGTTTTTCAAAAATCACTGTTTCATGTCGTCCACGACGGCTCCACCATAACCTTACCTTCTTGTGCTGTTAGTGTTGCAGGTGCCTTAAGGCATGGAACTCCTTGAAAGAGAACACAAATCAGTAAAAATGTTGAGATAAAATCCATCTCCTCAGAGGCAGCGTGTTTGGCATAGGGAACGCATGATAACAGCTTGCTTTTAGAAAGGTGACATTTCTGCTGAAGGCTGAATAATAAAAAATGCATTTTCAAAACCCAGCTCTTCAGTGTCTTCTGATAGTTAGTGGGCAGAGTGAAGGCCATTTCCGCATTTTGAGGGGCCCCTTTGTCGAGCCCACACATATCCCCCACCTTGATGTGTGGGCCTATTAACCCTCTTTGACACTGATGAGACTGAGGCATTGGCAATTTTATCTAAGTGTGTAATTCTTTACAAATCCCTTATATTTGTAATATGACTTTTTTTCCCCCTCAAAGAGCATTCATATCCATTATCTCATTTAATCCTCACAGCAACATTTGGAGGAAGTGGAGGGCAGGAGGTATGATCCCCATTGTTCAGATGGAAAAAACCCCAAAATAGAGAACCCTACTTTTCATTCACTACCTGTGTGAACTTGGGCTAGTTGAGAAACCTCCCTGGGTCTTAATTTCCTCTTCTATAAGATGGAGGGTTTGGATCAGTGACCTCAAAAGTCATTCCTAGCTTTAAATCTATGAATAAATGTGCATTTTTTGTTCTGTAATCACTCTAGATGAGATATTCATACATTCGAATGTAACAAAATTTTTTTTTGAGCACCCACTTTGTGCAAGGCACATGTTCTCTATCTCTCTGCTGAAGTCATTGTGAAATCCTTATGGACAAGAGTGTATCTTCCATTTCCTTTGTATCTTTTATCTTCTTCATCCTAGTGTGTGTGTGTGTGTGTGTGTGTGATAAATACACATACATACACATGAGACTGTGCACAATGAATGCTGAATCTGTGCTGTTAAAATGGAAGATGGCAATAGGAGAAAGGTGGAGCTTGCTTTAACTTCATTTTAAAGAGTACGTAGAGGACGCTGGCAATCTCTTTTCCTTACGAGACGCTTCACTTACTGTTCTTTTTAGCACCTCCACCTAGTCTCCCAAGAGGATGCTATTGGGTATTATCAAAGACCATGATTGGTAGCAAGGGTGATACATGCCTTTTGTGAGTTTCTTTCCTTATCCCCTGCCACCCCCAATCAAGTTTTCTGAGAGAAGCAGGACCATGGAGGGTTACTGCTGTGTTCCAAGACGGGCGCGTTATACTAGCCAGCTGTTTAGCACATTCTACCATAGAGTAGCTATGTTGCAGATGTGCAACAGTCTTGAGATTGAATTAAGCATTTTCCCATCAAAGGTATTCATGGAAAATCAGACTTGCATGTATAATAATAAATAGCACTATAGAAGTATAACATACCATAGGTAGACTAATGCTATATTTCTCAGCCTTTTGGTATATGAATTTTTCTTTCTCTTGGATAAGAAATTCTGTTGGAAAAGAAGGCCCTTCTAAGACTTGGTGCCTTAGAAAGTGTATAGTAAAACCTCGCCACTTCAGGCTAATTAAAGGGAGGCAGGAAGTCAATTTGAATATGGTGAACTAAAGAATATTTAAAGAGTAATAGTTTTATTAATTTTAAGAAATGACTTCAAACTCAATGTATCTAGAACAGAAATGATTCATCATTTTTTCTCCCTAAAGCCTTCCCACTCCACCACACCTCTCCAACCCCATTTAGTACCATGTTGATAATTGCGACTGGTAATTCTCCAGCATCTGTCTGAGTCAAAACTATTTTAGAAGGTACTACTGAAGGCTGTTGGCACATGGGTGTCGTCTCCTTAGTCCATTCTTTTCTCTGCACTGCAGGTATTTCCATAGCTTGTTACATTGGGAAGAATGCTCATTACTGCGGGGGCTGTTCAAGTCTTCAATGTCTATTGCATTTTTCTTCAGAAAAAAAATTCTGTTGAGAGCATCATGAACCTTTGAGGCCCACGGGTTGGAGAGCTCACGGTCACCTTTGACTCTTCGCTATGTCCAGTCCTTTACCAAGTCTTGTTGGCTCTCGCTCCATGATATATCTTACATCTGTGTCCTCTTTCTGATAACTTTGCACAGCTCTGCCTCACTCAGATCCAATTCACAGGTAAGTCAAGACATCACCCTCAGAAATGAAGGATGAAGAGCAACAACAACAACACCTCACACAACCGCCACCATAGGTTAGGGTCTTGTCACTTCTGGCCTGGAATAGTTTAATAACATTCTAATCAGTCTCATTCCCTCCAGGCTCTTTCCTCATCCTCCAGGTAACTGACAAATTATTATCTTGTGCCTTGCTCAAAATATGCCAGTGACTCCTTCTTGCCTCTAAGCTAAAATACAAATTCTTCTGTTTGGCTTTTAAAACCCTTTCCTTCCTTCCTTCCTTTCCTTTCTTCCTCTCTTTCTGTCTCTGTGATATCACTGATCTAGGGAATCCCTCACAAGCAACAGTTTAATACTAAAACTTCTCTGTAATGTGTAGTCTTAAATAGCTGCCTGAGGGCAATGGATAGTTAAATGACTTCCCCAGGGTAACACAACCAAGATATGTCAGAGGTGAGACTTGAATCTAGGTCTTCCTGACTATGAAGCTCTCTATCCGCTACACCATGATAATTATAATTAGTGTATTACACATACATTAATGTTTCTAACCTCTTGAAAAGCACTTTGAACTCTTAGGCAGTTTGCATTAATTTGCTTCTCCTCCACCCCAACTTAAGACTACCAATTGGTTTGGGGCACAACTGGATTTTTTTCATAGTATCATTAAAAGTAAATTTCAGCTCATCTTGTATCAAAACTATTACAAATTTCCACTTAATAGAACTTGATTTGCTGGGCTTCTCTTTTTAGCTCTTTGGATGCATGGGCTGAGCTTCTCCTAAAATGTACTTTCCATTTTTATTAGAGCCATGACAGAATCTGCTTGTCAGTATAGAGACCTGGCTCGGCCTTGGGGTTTTGGCAGTCGGGCATTGCTGTCTGTGTGAGTGATAAGTTACCAGGAGGGTTGGGACTCCATTGCCCCGTTAGGTGCCCCACCTCCTTCATTTAGGATGAACGTTTGTGTTGTGTCATGTGTGTGTGTGTGTGTGTGTGTGTGTGTGTCTGGCAGGGTACAGAGATCTCAAACTGTTTCAGCTTAGAGTTTCTGGGCTGTATCCTGCCCTGGAGCTCAGGTGATGGCTTTGTGAACTCCCTGCTGTTCCACAATCATACCAACCACACAGCCACTGGATTATCTGCTCACATGACTGGCACGAGTTCTGGAAACGCAGTAACTAAAATTAAATAATTCTTTCCGTTATGGAATTTTGAACTAACCTTTTGGAACTCAGAGGGAAGAATAGGTTAGGTGGGTGATGACAGGAAAGGAATTGGTCTGGCAAATGACACATTCGAGAAGGGAATTTAAGAGGCCCCTCTCAAATATCCAGAGTTCAAAGTTTAGATGATTGTATATATTTTGAATTTAAAATGATTTTGCAAATGGATGTTTTTCAAGATTTTTTTTTTAATTGCCTGCCAGGGTGGGAAATCCTAACACAACAGCATGGTACTGGGGCATGAAGAACAGCAAGTGAAACGGATTTATAAAGCCCATAAATAAAAATGAAACTCATTTCATTGTCCAACCTGAGTGAAACAGCACAATCTGTCCCAATTCTGATAAATGGTGGGATGGAAAACAGGTAAGGGAAGAATCTTTCCATTTTAATAAGGCAACATAAGCATGATATTTCAAGAAAAAGTTCCTTTTCATTGCTAGCCTTGACCATAAAAATATGTCACCCTTATCTAAACAACAGAGGAAAAAGCAGGGTTTGTTTTTTGTAGAGAAATGCGGTGGACACTGCAGATTTAAAAAGACCCCATAGAAAAGAGCATTTTTAAATGTAGCAAGTAATGGAAGTAACTTTAGTGCAGAGAAAGGAGTGGACTAAGGAGCCAATGCCAAGGTGTCAACAGCCTTAGGTAATCCCTTCTAAAACGGTTTTGACTTGGGCAGATGCCAGCCAGTTACCAGTCATTGTTGGATAGCGCATTGCTACATGTTGCTGAACTACGTTCCTTATAACTTTCCCATTGCTGTGGTTATAGGCATAATTTATGTCCTAGAGCTGAAGCTTTGTTTGTGCTTACATTGACTGGGTTCAGTTTAGTGGGGAGGGATGAAAGAAGGAGCACAGTTCCCACAAAAATTTTTCTTTTTGTTCATGTTCCCACGCAAGATTTCCCTTGAGATGTCAACATTAGACTCACGCTTAGGTCTCTACCAAATAAAAGTAAATAAATGGAAAGGAGAAAAGCTTCCATGCAAGCACTTAGGCTAACGATATACCAAATATAGGACAGGCATTATTGCAAAAGACTCCCTACCTGAACCTGTAAACACTCAAAAGAACTCTCTTCCCCTCTCTGGTGGGTTTCCACCTTCTCCAGAGACCTATAGTACAGTTTTCCATACTTAGAGTACTTCTTTAGTTGGAGTTCCTCTGAAAGGGGAAGAAAATTGGTATTGCTAGAGAATTAGGTAATGTCCTTCTCTTAAGCCTCATCTTAAGGACCTGTACAACCCTCTAGAGGAGAGTATTCAATGCCAAGACAGAGTCTGCCTCCTACCCCCAAATCTTACCTGCACAGTTTCCATACTCACACTATCAGGGGAAGGGCAAGGCTCTTCCACATTTTGCCTCACTTCCTTATTGTTCTTTGGCTCTGGCTTCCACATGGTCTTGTATGTTTTCTGCTTGATTCTCTTCATCTGGTGAAGATGAAGTTTCTCCTGTACACATTTGCCCAAACTGCCTCTAGGGCAGTGATCTTCAAAGTGGGAGCAAAGTTTGTCCCAAAAGGGCAACTCAAAGACAGCCCTGAGCTATTCAAAAGATGGGAAAATGGGTCACAGTCTTCCCATGTAAGGCCTGTATCAAAAACAAACCCTAATCTTCCTATGCTTCCTCATTCTATAGTTTCTCTCCACTATAGAAGTTCTCAAACTTTCCCCTTTTGTATTTGGACTCATTCCCTCAAGGTTGTTATGGGGAGTGGAGAAAAGGGTTTTTTTTTGTTTGTTTGAAGTATTTTTGTTTGAACTGCTAGTTGACCATTCAGAGCAGTAGCTATGCAGGTGCCACTGGGAAGATTATTCCCAACCCCCTCTGCCAGCATACTTAACCATGTTCCTCAGATCACCTTGTGATTTTGGCAGTCACCTTAGTGGGTAGGCTTGTTCAGGGTCAATGACCAGTGATTGAGTCTTGCTTTCCCCTTTTCTTGCTTTGTGGAACAGAATAAGTCACATAGGATGAACAGACATGGATGAGTTACCATATACCTTACAGACTTTATCTTATCATATTTCCCTGCAAGCCTACCGCTTTTCTGAATATCCTTATTTCTGTTGAGGACATTATCATCACCCTTCCTATCACCCAGGTTGTCATTTTCAGTATTCTGTCTCCTCACTTTCCCTCATCCCACCTATCCAATCAATTGCCAATTTTAAATCTGTCTCCTCAGCACTCACAGAGCCATTGCCCTAGTTCAAACCTTCACTTCTCATTTTAGACCACTACATGAGCCTTCTAATTGGTCTCACTGATTTAAATCTATATCCTCTTTAATCCATCTCTTCATAGCTGCCAAAGTGATTTTTCTAAAAAACAAAAACAAAAACAAAAACAAACGAGATCTTACCATGTTATCACCTTACTCAACAAACTCCATTGGCTCCCTATTACTTATAGAATCAAATATTATTTCATTATTATTTTATCTTTTTAAAATGTCTATTTTTGTTTAAGTTTTGCAAAAAGCACAATTATTAGTGAGTAGTACATGTACTTAATTTAGAAAAAGTTAATCTGTATATATTAAGGATTTGTACTCATTTTTTTTTTCTGTTAGAGGTACATGATTAAAAACATTTGGAGATTACTACTTTAGGGAGCCAAGACCACACTTGGTTGCGTTTCTCTAGCCTCAGCTCTCTAGCTTCTAACTTTGAGTCCAGTATACAGTCCTCTTTTATATCCTCCAGTATATACATATCCCCGGGGAATTTTTAGGTCCATATGATCCATAAATGAATGATCCATAAATCATCATTCAATCAGTCATCATCAGTGTGAGGTCAATAAGGGCCACAAGCACTTGTAAACGTCATTAGAGTGGAAATAATATTGCTGTTATCCATTTCCGTCAATGTAGTATCATCTAGGACAAGTTTCCACCTTGTCAGGAGGTTAATCGACTTAACAGAATTTCACACCTTGTTAATGTAGGGAGGAAGAGCTCAGGAGCTATAGTTCTAGTTCCTTCTGGGTTTGGAGGAATGATAGGCAATTCCAGAAACTTCAAACAATAGGATATTTGTATCATGTGTTACTTTAGTGAAGCACTGGCTTCTCTGTCCTCTTCTGACCCAATCTCTCTTCCTCTTTCCTATTTAATCTATCTGATTTCTAAACTAAGTCTCAGATTTTCCTCATCTTTGAAATGGGGATGACAGCTAGTCCACTGAACATGTAATTACATGTGAAAATGCTTTGAAAAGTACTAAGGTGCAATGTAAATGAAGTATTTTTATTTTCTAGATATTCTTATAAAAAGTTGGTTCTTACTAGGTTAAATATTATCTTTCCAATTTTATTTATAGTCTTAATTATCTTTACAAATAGCCTCCCTCACCCCTTTTGGGACCTTGAATGGCCTCTCTTGAAGATTTGTGATTTGTCTGTTGATTCCCATACCTTCGATGTTCATTGGTTGCCAGAGCTCATTTGGTAATGTTAGAAGTCTATGTGACTAAGGTTTCTCAGGCATTAAGAGGTGGTGTCTGCAGCAACGTGAAAGGATTAGAAATTGATTTTGTGGAACAACTGTGGAACAACAATCCACTACAAAATTATGGACGTCTAGGCTGAATTTGTCGCCAGATGTCAGCCACAAAGATTTTCTCTTCCTATTTTGGTCCCAAGTTTTGAATGTACTTCATAAAGGGAACTTTCTACCATAGCATCAATTTCCTTGGCATGGTGTCCTCAATTTGTCCATGAAATGAAGGTCTGCCCTCCCTCAGGAATCTTGTTACCATTTCTTAACTCTGCATGGAATGTTTTGATTGTTTCAGAAACTATTCTTGGTCTCAATAATACAGCCATGCTACTTTCACATGGGATGGCAAGGTAGTGTAGTGGATAGAAAGCCAGTCTCGGAACCAGAGTTTAAGTCTTGCCTCTGATGCATATTGGCTGTGCAACCCTGGGCAAGCTGTTTAACCTTTCTGTGCTCTAGGCAACTCTAAGCCTATAAACTGCAGGGAAAGCACTGGCCTGCATTGGCAGAAGGAGTTTCTCCCCTGGGAATTCCCTATACTAATGAAGTCACAGGACCAGTACCTATCCCTATTCCTCCTTGAGCAAGTTAAAGTGTTCAAGATTTCATTGTGTGCAAGGTACTGGGGTTACAGAAATGGAAAAAAAAGATAGTCCCTGGCCAAAAGAAGCTTATAGCCTAATGGTATAGGGGATTTGATATATACAGAAATAAGTATTCTGCAAAGTAGAGAGTGATAGAGGCAAAGGAGAGAGCTAGACATAGTGCTCCAGGAAAACTTTAGGGAGCCAAGGAGTTTAAGGGAAGAGGTGACATGTTATATGGGGTTTGAAGGATGAGAATTTCAACAAGGGGAAATGCGAAAGGTGACAATTTCTAGTATGGAAGGGGGAGCACTTAATAAATGTATATTGAGTAATTGATTGATTGGTCCAATGTCCAGGCCCTGTTCATACTCAGTTCACACCTTTGATGGTTGAGACTGTTCTTTTCTTATAAAGAGTAATGTATGTCAATGGCCTAACAAAGTGGGACCAGATCTTTTCAGCTTAGGCCTGGACCCAGTACAGGGGGAGACAGACTTTTTATGCATTAAATACAATTAATCAAATAAGGACAATTAAAAGGAAACAATACAACATTAGGTGATCTGATTTCTAACTGGATGAAAGTTGGGAGAGAGAGAATGAACAGGTATAATCCCCTGAAATCAGAAAAGGAGGTATCCCACTCCCCAAAGAGTCTGTAAACAATCAAAGGAACATGGAAACAATAACTGCTTGATCAGTATGGGGCCAGTTTTCAGAGAAGACATATGGGTTGCTTGAGATATGCAATTGCAGAAAAACTCCTTGCATCAGTCTTTAGATCTTGACTGAGTTTCTGGTCAGCATAACCTAGGTCCTCAGTTAAGGGTCTCTAAACAGGAATTAGAACGCGAGTAAGTATCTGAGTTGGGATTCTAACTCAAATCTTTCTGACTCAAACCAGTACCTCAACCACTATATCAAGATGACATGGAGGAATAATGATCTTGAAACAATTTTTCTGGAAGAGACAAGATCAAGAGTACATGTAGTTTAAATTTTATTACAGATATAGTAAAACTTAAATTGACCTTAATATATGGGAATAGAGAATACATCAAGGACTCGTGATTTCATGGGTCTCTCTCCACTGAAGTAGACAGCCACCCATTCATAATTTGTTTTTTTCTTTTTTTCCATCTTACTCATACTCACAGTGTCAGAATTTGTCGTTTTAGAGAGTTACTGGAGGCTCAAAGATGTTCGATGACTTGTCAATGATCAACAAATTAGGGTCAGAAATTGGACTGGAACCTACCCCGACTATTCTGCCAACTTAGCTCTTGTAGAGAGTATTGTTTTAAAAGAAGTATAGTTTTAATATGACCATACTGAGTAAATAAAGATCAACCAAAAGGTAAAAAAAATGCTGCTGGATTTGTTTTCACAAAAGAGAACAATTCTTTTTTCTTAGTATCTTATTGATTTTCATGCAAATAAGTTCAGTATAATATAGTGGAAAGTTCATTGTTGAAGCTCAGACAAGAGGTCTGGTTCAGGTTCTAACTTTGTTATGACCTTGAGTAAGTCTCTGAGCTTATTTCATCATCTATAAGATGGGAATAATATTTCTTATCTACTCCCAAAGGGCTGTTATGAGCATCAAATGAAACTATTTACCTGAGAGTACTTTGAAAACTACAAAGTGCTTTATCAAAGAAAATATAGTTTTACATTAAAAATGCTTGTATGTCTTCTTATGTAGGTTCAATGTCATCCATACCATCTCATTTATATTAACTTTTTAAGCACAGCATTTTGTACCACATACGATAGTACAAAGGTGAACTTCTGTCTCCTGTTGGCTGAGTTAACTTGCCTCAACACTTCAAGGATACATGATTCTGTGATGTGGGGATTCCCTTTACTCATGCAGATTGTAACCTTGTTATAATTTTGTAAATAATCTTCAAGAGTTACTTTAGCTGAAAAATCCATCACCTTGGGACCAACTGAGTCCTTAGAACCTCTCTGAACTTAAGTGGGGTTGTCCTTGGGTGACACATTGCCAGTCTTTCATTCCAAATTAGTGGTACCCAATTTAAAATTTTATACCTTAATACAAATGATTTTTTTAAGAAACTATGGTGGTAAGGATGGTTTCCATTCTACCCAATAATTGTATCAGTGTCCTCTTTTGGCATCTGGAGGTCAAATTTAAAGTCCTTGACATTTGACCTCCTGATGGACATCTCTTATGTTCCGTTCGCATTCATACAATATCAAGAGAATGTAATGAAGCTCCCCAGCATGTTGGTAGACCCCTGTGATGGATTTATGACAGCAAATGGATGAGAGTCACATAGGATAAGTCGTCATGGATACATTTTGATCTGAATTTTGGAGAGAGGCCCTGCATCAGTGAAATTACAGATCTATCAAGAACACTGACATATGTAGCCTTTCTCCTTGTAGAGATTACTTCAATACGCCAATGAATCAGTGATCCATTCTCTGTAATTGTCCTTTCAGAAAGGTAGTAGTAAAAGGATAATCATACTGACCATATGTATGAAGTTGATGCTTTTGGCCCTTGTAATTTAGGGCATATTCTATGGGTTGTTTTCTTCCCAAGAAGAGGATGGATTACCCTGATCCTTCCATAGTCTCCTGCAGGGATCCATTCCGATTAAGAGCAGACACTGTCACGACAGTGTGCCAAAAAGTAAGGGTGCAGCCTGTCATCCTGAAACCAAATCGGGCTAAGTGGGGCTTCTGTAGAGCAAACTCATGACCCTGCCGTCATGAATACGGTATTCTAATCAGCCAAGCTAACCAGCTCGCAGACTAGAAATGCCCAACGACCATGAAAAGTTCCAATGATTAAATCATAGCTCCATCCACTCATTATCAAATATTTTCGAACATGGCTAAATACACTGGTCTTGAAGTAAGAATGGAAATGTCTGGAAACTACTCTGCTTCTTTGTGGGAAGGTTTGAAACCATTCTGCTGCCCAATGGTAGTGGTTGATGGAATGTAAGGTCCTTGAGGCCAAACACAATTTTCCCTTTGTATCCCTAGAAACTTCCATGGTGCCTGGCACATAGAAGGAAGTCAATAAATAGGTGTTGGGTGATTTATTGACTGGCTTTTTTACAAAGCAGTAGAGCTGGAGTCAGGAAGACTTTGAATTCTGCCTTAGATATTTAGTAATTATGTGACCCTGGGAAAACCTCTTCCCCTTTCTGAAGCTGGCTTGTTGTCAAGTGAGATAATACATGTAAAAGCGCTTTATAGACCTTAAAGTACAATCTGAGTGTTAGGTATTAATACTATTTTAAAGGATAATACCTGTGAGAAAATTTCACTTCCTTGTTTCTCACTCAATGCCATTAACATTCCTCCTTCTTTTTTCTTAGTTCTTAGTGTAGTGGAGCAGAGAGGCTGTTAATATTTCTATCAGTTGACTCCACAGGGACCTGTTGAGATGCTTTTATTGGTTGGTTGTTTTTATGGCTGATGTAGGTAGACTCATCAAACTGAACACATTTGATGCTGCCATCAGTGAAACATCTTACCTAATTCTTCATGAAAATTTGACAACAGCTGTAACTGGGCAATAGTCTAGGTGCCCAGTGCTTTTTTTAAAAGGTTTATATCTCCTTTCCTCCTCCCCTCCCCTCTTCATAAATTCCTATTTTTAAGTAGTAAAATATCTGCCAAAATGAATGGCCCACAATTCTATAGTGCCTTGTGCCTAACAAAGTGCTTTACAATTCTCAGAGTTCTTTATTCTCATAAAAAGCAGGAGAGGCGCAAGCACAAATATTATTGTTCCTATTTTGAAGATAAGGAAACTGAGCCTTAGAGAGTTGCTTTCCCAAGGTCATAAGACCAGTAAATGCCAATGCAGAAAGTCAAAATTCTGCCTCCAAACCTTGTTTTTTTTCTTTGCTCTACAGCTGCCTCTGCCTCTCTCTCTCTCTCTCTCTCTCTCTCTCTCTCTCTCTCTCTCTCTCTCTCTTTCTCTCTCTCTTTCTCTCTCTGTGTGTGGCAGATGGGGACTTGGAGGGAAAAAGGAGTGAGGAGGCTGGGAGGAGGAGTTATTGAAATAAACATGGTAATTGTGGCAGTGGGGCAATGAGAAGGAGACCTCACATATCCAGTTCGGATATTTGTTCATATTCATTTGTGTTGGCCTGTCAACCGTCCCCCTGATAAGAAGGATAGTGATAGAGAGGAAGAAACATTTCCATCAAACCAAACCAACGCACTCCCCCCATCTGGAAAAACCCAGAAGGGATACATTTTGAAAAGTTTACTTCAGGTTGAGAATTTCAAATCCTACTACTTTTGTACGTGGTGTTGTTTGATAGACATGACAGCATCTCCTCATTATTATGGAAAATATAGGGTTGGTGGTAATTACTATCTGAATATGAATGGGAGCAGAAGTGGGCACAGCCTGCACTGGCCTTTCTTTGACAAGGTATAACTTTCTTCTGAATCTCTGTGTTAATTAATGCTTATTTAAAAACCACTTTAATTGGTAGTAAACACCTCAACTTTTTGTACTCATTAAAATGCAGCCATTGATGTGTGATGGTTTTTTTTAAAGCTTAATTAACTTTCTTTCTGTATATATAACCTATAATAATGACAAACATATTGGGGAAAAAATACCCCTGCTTACCCCCAGCCCCCATTACTCTACCCAGTGGAAAAATGTTTTTTTTTTTTTTTAAGCTATGAAAGCTTCATTTTGTTGCAATCAGGTGCCATCAATTTGGCTTTTGGGAAAAAAAGTAGGTGGCAGAAAATCAAAACTTCCTGAGATGCTGGTCATTTCTCTAAAGGACGAATATTCAAGTGCCTTTATGGAAGCATAGGCAACGCATTTTTAAGCAGAAAATAAAATTTGTAAGGATTTCATTCACCTAATATTGGCTTTAACCCAGGGGAAAAAATCTCTCCTTTACTTTTTCATTCATTTATTTATTTAAGCAAATCTATAGACAAAACAAGCAGTTTCTTTTTTTTTTTTATCAGTTTGGGAAGGTTAGCTCAGATGGTTAGAGAAGCACACTAATGATGTCACAAGTTCAACCCAATCATGGGAGACAGATAATTTTGTTTTCTTCCATGGCCATAGCCTATACTCCTTGGCTTCACCAATTTGGAAATATATGACCTTGGTCATGAAGGTGATGGAATGAGAACAAGTGGATAGCTCAGTAAAGATACCCTTCTGCTTCCTTCACCACAGAAAAACAATTTGAAACTCTTAGACTTTTACTAACAATGAGGGATGTGTTCATGTACAGAGCAAAGCACTTACACAATAATAATAAATCGAATTCTAGTTTGGTTACTGGGATGGACAAATGAAATGGGTCTCATTAATTGGGTTTTGTCCTTTTAGATTTTGGTGTAATGCAAAGAGCACAGACATTGAATCTTTCAGGAAAAAAATTTTTAAGGAAAATTTTTAGGAAATAATGCAAGACAGTTTTGAAGATTTAGAGCTGGAAGGAACCTTGTGGATCACCTAGTTCAACACTAAATTTACAGGTGAAGAAACTGAGGTTTAGAGAGGGCAAAGGACTTACTTGCCTAAGGTCATGTAGGTATTAAGGAGCAGAGCTAGGATTAGTACTAAAGTATCTGATGTTAAATACAACATTTTTTTTTGCTACACTATCCTCTCTTGTGGATGTATCCTAAAGAAATGTTATAGATGAGTGTGTTGTTAAAGTGATTAAAGATCTTTCCCTGCTCATCAGTCCCCTTAATAGGCCTCAGGTGGAGCTAGTTAAGGGAAGCTTGATTAGGGGAGGCTTGTTTGTAGGAAGGCCCACACCCTTTTGCTAATTAGGTCACAAGAGGTGGAAAGGCTCAGGCCCTAAAAAGGGTATATACCCTGAGGGTAGTGGTTAAACTCTAAGAACTGCAAGGGCTCTCAGAACTTCTAGGGGAGAGGATGCAGGCAAGTGGACAGCTAGCGTTTGTGAGTGAGTGTTTTATGGAACACCCCAGTAGAGGGGAAGGATGGCTTGGCTCCCTGCTGAGATATTGTGTTTTAATTTCCTTGCTGTTACAATGAAGTAGACTTGCTGGTTTTGGGATACAATTATTGCTATGTTGAATTGGAGTTATTGACTTTGGGATTTGATCCTTTGGTATCTGAATAAATATTTTACTTCTTCTGCCTTCAATATGGAGAGTCTCTTATATTCTGCCATGCAGAACTATACAGGCATATTCATAGTCACCACCAATATTGTGAATCTTGCTTTACTGATGCAATGCATTGGGAGCACAATGAACTTGACTAGAGATAGTAATACAGTATCTTGAATGCCATTTTCATTGAGGAAATCTTAGAAGTTTCTCAAGTTGAATCATTTGACAGAACCAAGACTGGTGCCAAGAACTTTATTTTCCAAATCTTCAGTAACTGTTGCTGCTGAGATGGCAACCTAGAGAAGAGGAAATTGCAAGGCTGCATCTTTATAAGGGTTAGTTCCCTGGGTGATAGCTTCATGGGCAGGATGGAAGCAGTACTGGCTGTCCCTCATGTGCGGGGAGGTTTCCCTTCTCATCTCTGCTTCCTAGCTTCCTTAAAGATTCAGCTCTAATCTTGCCTTCCTCATGAAGCCTTTCCCATGACTGCTTCCCTTTGGTATTACCTTCTATTTACAACACATGCATACACAAACACACACACACAGAATATGAGTATATATTATATAAAATATATTATAAAATATATGATATATTATAAATGTATGTCATATTTATAATATATATTATATTTATTATATTAAAATATAGCATATATAAATATAGACAGTATATATTATATATACTATATAGTATAAAAATATGCCTTCCCCCTGGCATTCCCTTCTATTTACTATATATAAATATATAAAAATATTTATAGTTTATACCATAACTAGTGTAAAAATAGTGCCTTCCTTCTGATATTACCTTCCATTTACCATATTAAAAACTGGCATGTATAGACAGCATATATTATATGCTATATAATATAAAATATGCCTTATTCCCTTCCATTTACTATATATAAATATGTAAAAATATTTATACTTAATACTATATGTAGTATAAAAATAGTGCCTTCCCTTTGCCATTACTTTCCATTTACTATACGTAAATGTATATAGTAATACTACATATAGTATAAAATTATATATTTATACAATATCATTATCATATATGCCACATACATGTGCTCTCCATTTACTGCATAGAGTGTGTATTTATATATATAAACATACAAATAGATACATATACATGCAAACACATACACATACATGCACATATGTAGGCATACATATGCATGCACACACATGTAAATAGCTTTACGCACATATGTACATATATGCACTTTATGCACGCACACATGTATATATATGTGTTCATACATATATACATATATATGTGTATATATATGGTGTATATGTATGTGTGTATATATATTATATGTATACATATGTATATGTATTATATATATATATATATATATCGAGAGAGAGAGAGAGAGAGAGAGAGAGAGAGGAGTATGTGTGTGTGTGTGTGTGTGTGTGTGTGTGTGTAGCCAGCTAGGTGGCACAGTGGATAGAGTGCTGGGCCTGGAGTCAGGAAGACTCATCTTCCTGAGTTCAAATTTGGCCTCACACTTACTAGCTGTGTGACCCTAGGCGAGTCACTTAACCCTGTTTGCCTCAGTATCCTCATCCGTAAAATGAACTGGAGAAGGAAATGGCAAACCACTATAGTGTCTTTGCCAAGAAAACCCCAAAAGAGTCAGACACTACTGAAAAACAGCTCAACAACAATAACGTAGTAAATGGAAGGTAATGTCAGAGGGAAAACACTAGCGGTGAGGATGGGTGTGCAGAACAAGAAATGCCTCATGAGGAAGACAAGATTGTAGCTGAATCCTTAAGGGAGTCAGGAGACAGAGGTGAGGAAAGAGGCCATTCCACATATGAAGGATAGCTGGTACTGCTTCTAACCTGCCCCTGTGCCCATTATCTAGAACCCTTGAGAGTGGGGGTTGCCCTTCATCTTTCTTTGTATCCCCAGCACTTATCATTGTGCCTGGCACATAGTAGGTGCTTAATAAATATTTATCGACTGACCAGCCTCAACTTCAGTCCTTCAAACCCTGTAGGATTCCATGACTTGTGGCTATACATTATCAGTTCACAGATATTAGTGTTAGAAAGATGATCCTTTGTCTCAGGGAAAAGCTTGGGATCAGTAAAAGAACGTTGCAGTTTCCCCAAGATAAGTCAGGCTTTAAAAAAAAAATATTTGTTTATTTTTAGTTTGCAGCATTCACTTTCAAAAGATTTTGAATTTCAAATTTTCTCCTCTTCTCTCTACTCACCCCACCCCAAGACATAAGCCAGTCTTTTCTCTTTTTCCTCCCCAGTTGTAGGTCAGCTTGTTATCCATTCACAGTGTTGTACAATCTCAGCTTCATGGTGATTGACTCAGTTTTCGATACACCTTCTCTGTTCCTCAGTTGCCTCTCCTTTGATTGGAGGGTAGAGCACTAAACTCCTCCCAAAGTCTTCCTTCATAGAGGGCTTTGAACTTTCCTAACTTTCCAGGTAATTCCATTTTCCATCATCATCAGTGTTTGGATTGGAATTACTAGAACATTATGCCCCCAGGCTGGTGCCCACCCCACTCCTCCAGCTTCCTTTTGTGTGTTTTCTAGTCTGACTAGATTGTAGACTCCTCTAGGGCAGGTTCTGTCTTTCTTTTTCTTACATATTTGTATCCTTAATGCGTAGTACAATGCCTGGAATTTAGTAGGTACTTAATAAATGTTAATTGAGTTGAATTGAATTGCATATATAAATACTGATGGATAAGCTCTGAAGGTTGTATTTTCAACTGCATATAATTGTTTCTTCTGGAGGTGTCCAACAGGTAGCCCACATACCACATGATAATCATTCTCTTGAGGACAGCCAGAACCAGATTAAGATGTAATTGGGAAATAATTAACAAAATAAATAAAAATATAATACAACATAGATTATGTCAATTTGTGGTTTTCCAAGTCAATATGCAACCTAGAAAGATCAATTTTTATTTCAGTTTGACACTGCTGGTCTATACAACAGGTCTTCTTCATCCATTTGGTTTTTCTTTTATGAATAGTCAGACCAAATGTTTTGGAGTGAAAGGAGTGTCACTTAAGAGGATCTACAATGTCCCAAAACTTGATTCAATAAGCAAAATGTTATTGGTAAAAAGGAGCATCTCAAGGACCTTGCCATCTATAGCAATACTTCTTCCACTTAAATTCTAAGCTGGTTCTCCATGAGAACAGTAAACACTTTTGTATGTTTCTGTTTTACGTCTCTGTTGGTAGTAATGGTGAGAGGTCATTAAACAAAGTTATCTGTGCTACATCTTTCAAGGAATCTCATATGATTTTAGCATATATGGGAGACACCTTATAGGGATAGAGCCTTTTAGAAGCATTTAGCTCTACTGTATCAAATGATAATGATGACTATTGTTATTATAATTTATTGTAATTATTTATAGCATTCTTGTAGGATATTATATAAGCATGAACTATTATTATTATGAAGCGTATGCAGCATGACTACATAATATAATGTGACACTTACAATATGTGTATAATAATTAAATAATATAATGTAGCAGAGGATAGTATGACATGTGCATATTACATAATGATATAGTTCAAGTTCTTACACTGCTTTAGTTTAAAACATTTTTCTCTTAACAATCCTGTGAATACTTCACAGGTAAAGTATCACTATCCAACTGAGACACACAGATGATAAATAGTTAACTCAGGGTCACTCAATTAATGTCAGAGATGGGAAATATTTTCAGACTCTTGACCCTGAGTCCAAGTCTACCTTCATTATGCTTTTATAACATTTCAGATCACATAGACATTAATTATTCTATTTCATTCTAACAGTCCAGTAAGGTAGGTGGAAAGGAAGTTGAAATCCATATACAGATGGGAAAATTGAGGCCTCGAGAGATGGTAACATGCTCAAACTCATGCTATCTCTTTAGTGCCAGATTCCAGGTTTTGTCACTATCAGACCAATAACCTTTCCAATCTGTCAAGCTTCAGGCTCTGCCCTCCCCATACCAGGCTTGTGTCCTATTGCCCTCAAGAGAACCTTCATCCTTCCATGACCTCTCCTATGATTGAGTAGAAGGAGTGGCCTTGATCTGGACCCAAGCTCTGGGAAATACCAACCAGATGTTCTTAAAAGTCTTGGTCCACTTCTGCGGTAAACTTCTTTATGGATCTGTGTTCATAGCATTTATCTGATGGCTGCCTCTGATAGCTCTGCCCACTAGCCTGGCTCATTCATTTATATTCTTTGGTTATATCTGAAGGTTTGCAGCTGAGGACTGGGCAGAGTCCTTTTATTCTCACAACCATATCCCAGACTTTGGCTATATTCTTTGTCAAAAGGAAGCATGAGATATGCTATAACCCTGGAGGATCTAGCACTTTCCATAGAGTTGTAAATGGATTATCTGTAAAGATCTCCGCCATTTTCTTCTAAATGCTGAATAGTCCAACCGGTGGCTAGACCTAAATTCCTGGAGGATTTTACAGTCATATAGCAACTGCAATTCTGGCTATTTTTTAAAATGTTTTAGACTATTTTCGTTTCCCAAAATGTTCTTCCCTCTGCCCTCAAATAGAGGGTAATCTCTTATGACAAAATAAAAAGAAAGAAGAAACAAATCAGCTTAGCAAAACTAACCAATGGATTGCTTAATCAAATCCAAAAATAGTCTTCATTTATAGTCCTCTATCTCTACAAAGAAGGAAAAGGGCTACATTCTTGTATCTCTTATTTGGTACCAAGTTTGGTCATTGTAATTACACATCTTTGTTTATATTTTTACAATTTTTTTCCATTTATTTCTTGTAGTTATTGTGTACTTTATTTTCGTTATTCTGCTTACTTTACTAAGCATCAATTTATATGACTCTTCCCATACTTCTCAGGATTCATATTCATCTTTTCTTGGAGTGTATTATTTTTTTAGGATATTACATTCACATGCCACACCATGTTCAGCTATTCCCTAATTGATGGGCATCTAATTTGTTGCCAATTTTTTGCTACTATAAAAATTTTTGTAATAAATATTTTGGGATAAATGATCCATTTCTTTCTTCTTTTTAAGTCCATGGAGCATATATCCAGCAATAGGAAACTTCATGTTCTCATCCGTAAAATGGAAATATTGATGCCTATTGTGCCTTCTTCAAAACGACTTTGTCATTTTCTTAGCTTAATTCTAAATTACTTTTTAGGTGGCTCAATGGATAGAATGCCAGGCCTAGAGTTTGTGAAGACTCCTTTTCCTGGTTCAAATCCAACTTCAGACACTAGCTATATGACCCTGGGCAAGTCACTTAAGCCTGTTTGCCTCAGTTTCCTCAGTTGTAAAATGAACTGGAGAAGGAAATGGCAAACCATTCCAGTATCTTTGCCAAGAAAACCCCAATTGGGTCATGAAGAGTCAGATACAACCAAAATGAATGAATAACTTATTGCTTTTCAGAATGGTTGGACTAACTCATAGCTCCTCTAATAGTGTATTAGTGTTCCTGCCTTTTCATAATACCATCGGTGTTTACTATACCCATCTTTTGTTATCTTTGCCAATTTGTTGGGTGTGAGGTGAAAGCAGCATTGTTTTACATCAGCATTTCTGTTAAAATTAGTGATTTGCGTCTTCTTAACTTAGAGATTTGTTATATTTTGATGATAAGTCGAAGGGCAATATAGGTAGGCCCAATTTTAAGAATTTTGTGAGACTTCAAAACTGATGCTTAACAAAAGTTTATAAAATAGAGCTCTTCTGCCACTGTAGAAAAAGTCTGCGCTATATTTTTGACTAGCCCTCTTCTGATCTAAAATAGATATTTGGGGAGTGCTGGTTTATAAACTCTAAAGGGATTCCCTTCAACTTGTGAATAAGGAAGTGGATGGAGCTCTGAAATGTTAGCTTTGGACTTGCTAGTTGTGCAAACTAGCTAAGAACATATATTGATAGAAGGACAATAAGGTGAATGACCCAGTTTTCAGAAAAGAGAACAGAGTCTGCAAACTATAGGCTAGTGAGGTTGGTTCAATTCAAGGGAAAATTCTAGAAAAATTGTTAAAGAGATGGTTGGCAGACATGTTGAAAGGGAAGCAATGATTACAAAGAACAGTTCCTTCAAGAGCAAGTCATGCCAGATTAACTTCATTTCCTTTTTTTTTTTTTTTTTTTTTTTTTTTACAGCATTGCTACACTTGTAGGTAAGGGGAATACTCTGGATATAGTCTTCCTAGATTTTGGCAAAGTGCCTCATTCTCTTCCAGTGGAGAAGATAAAAAGATATGGATTATATAATAATGTGGTCTGATAGATTCAGAACTCTGGATGCCTAGATTAAAAAAGTATGTTCAATTGTTCAGTACTAACGTGGCAGGAGGTCTCCAGTGGAGTACCCCAAGAATCTGTGCTTGGTCCTGTGCTATCTGGGAGGGATAACTAAACACAGTATCAGAGTCAGGATTCAAAAAAATCTGGCCAAGCTGAAGTATTTATGATGAATATAATAACATGAAATTTAACAAAGATAAATGAAAAGTCTTGCACTTAACCAAAAAATCAGCTTCACCAATATAAGATAAGGGTGTCGAGGATAGATAATAGGTGTTCTGGAAAAGATCTGGTAAGCTCAGTAGGAGTCAGCAGTGTGGAAGCTAGTGTGATCTCATGCTGTATTAAGGAGCTTCTACTTTCCTTGAAAAGGGAGGTGATACTGTCATAACTCTTCTGGATGGAATATTGGGTTCATTCTGCGCTCCATGGTTTAAGACAAATTCATCAAACCTGCACGAACCAGATTAAAATGTAAGTGGGACACGTTGAACAAAGTAAATATAAATACTGTATAATGGAACATAGATAATGTTAATGTTTTATTTTCTAAGTCAATATGAAATCCTCAGGGATCTTTGTGTTGGTTTAGTGGCCCCAGTTTTTGAGTTTGACGGCCTTGATTTAAGACATGAGGGGGAAGTATTTCTGTCTTCAATCTTTCTTTTGTCTACTAAGTGGAAGAGTTGCTCTGTTTGGCCCTATAAGGCAGAACCAGGAACAATGGGGAAGCTGCAAAGAAAATCTAGGCTTGGTGTCAGAAAAAACCCAAAACGAGACAAAACAAGACTCCCAAACCTAAAACAAAGAAAAAAAAAACCAATAACTCATCTTCGTCACAATTAGGGCTGTCTAAAAGTGGAATGACCTGACTCAAGAGAGTCTAGATTCTCCCTCATTGCCATCTTCAAACATGGTCTGGATGGTTATTTGTTGGACATGTTGTAATTATATGTTACACGGGATATATTACATATGTTACAGAAACCTGCTGCCCAAAGCCTCCTAGACTGAAGAAGTGGTGGCTTTTTTCCTTCATAGCAAACTGCTGTTCCATATTTAAAACAAAGAAGAAAGCTCTTTTTGTCATCTTTAGTATTTGTCATAAGCCTCACCTCATGCTGAGCTGTAGACCTTATGATAATCTTAAGGGATTTTGCTTTTCCTTTACGTTAGTCCTTACTTTCATCTCCTGCATATGTTCTTTCAAAATCTGAGATTCTCAATGAGTTACCTATGAATACACATTGTTCTTTTTAGATGCCTCCCTGCTTCTTTTTTGTCAAAATAAACTGTGACTGCATCACCATAATTTATGTTTTTGAGAGTTTCCCAGTCCTTGTAAAACAATTTCCCTTGTAGATTCTTGGCATTTCTCTCTTTATCTATTAGGAATGCTGGCATCTATCTATCTATCTATCTATCTATCTATCTATCTATCTATCTATCTATCTATCTGTCTGTCTGTCTGTCTGTCTGTCTGTCTGTCTGTCTGTCTGTCTGTCTGTCTGTCTGTCTGTCTGTCTGTCTATCTATCTATCTATCTATCTATCTATCTATCTATCTATCTATCTATCTATCTATCTGTCTGTCTATCTGTCTATCTGCCTATCTACCTGTCTGTCTGTCAGTCCGTCCGTCCGTCCATCCATCCATCTGTATCTATCTATCTATTCCTTTTGAATTGGGAACATCCTGCTTATATTATCCAGGACAGTCTTGATCTCAAGAAACTTGTTAGCAAAGCTTTGCAAAAGGAACATGTTCATCAAATCATGCATCCTGATTGGGTTTGGAAATATGGCCATTGTGACTGTAAGAACTGTGTGCTGAGAGGCTGAATTGAAATTTTAGCCCATGAATAGAGCTTCCATTTCCTTTGTTTATGCTAATTTTATGTCACTCACCTCACTGACTTCTTGCCTGTCTCTTTCCAACCCGCTTTCATCAGTTTTTCTTTTTTGCTTGCTCTTTGCATTCCTTAGTGTAAAGGAAGTCCAAGAATTTGACTTTCTTTAACTCTGTTGTACTGTGCGCGGCAGATCCTTTTTGTGATGGCTTGTTTTAATGTATGTTCAGGGTACGATGCTAAAGACAAAATAATATTCCTTCTTTTGCTGGGATTTGCAGTGGATCTTCTCACTGCAAAATGCCCCGAGTCAAAGATTGTACTTCAGCACTACCGGAGATGTTTATTTGGATTGTTGCCAAATTGAAAAAGAGAGGAAAGAAAGAAATGTATTTCTAAAGGAAGAAATTACTGTTCCATCTCCTTCCTCCTCTCCTTCACTGTCTCTGACTATAATTAAGTGTGCTATAATTCTAATGATCATTTATCAAGATAGGTCATTATAGAAGGGATTCCGTTATAGAAGGTATTGTTTGTATTAGATAATATTTTGGGTTTCTTCCAACTATGAGATTCTCAAATTCTGTTTTGGGACAGCCATTCATAAGCCTTTGCACTATTGGGATCCATTCAAGATTTCATAACTATAATTTTTGTAATTATCTTTTTAATTAATTGATCAGAGGAAGTGAGATGGGGTATTGGAGAGAGATTTGGACTTGGTATCAGGTGCACCCGAGTTTGAACCCTGCCTCCCTTCTCACACTTATTAGTTGTGTGACCCTGGGGAAGTCACTTAACTTTCCTCACTGTCCTTAGCTATAAAATGGGGAAAATAATAGTGTCTATCTCGCAAGATTATAGTGAACCAAATAACATATGCAATTGCTAAATAAATGTTAACTGTTACTATTAATACAAATTTATTATTGTTATTAATTATTATATATTATAATTAATTATTATTAATACAAATATGGAGGTTGGGGCCCAATGTGAAAAACAGTACATTTACAAGCCAGAAATATTTCCATGCACATAGTCAGAGCATTGCACAAAAGTGAATTTTAGGTCATCCCAATGAAGTTCTTCAAGTTGATTGTCTCATAGGCACCTGTCAATGGGATCATAATTTTAATTATTCTGCTTAGCTATAGTCAGCTTGCATCAGTATCTACCCTCTTCCAAAGTAAATGCTTTGTAAACCAGTTATTATTATCATTGGTAGTAATGATAATAAAGTATGTTAACTCTGTAGTTAGCTTTTTAAATGAATCTGATTATTTGCACTTGAGTGAGGCTCATCTGCCTTGTCAGTAAATGGGCATGTGGTGTGGGCATGTATAGCATGATATTTTGTATTATTCTTGGTCTAAAAAAAACCACATTGAGTAGGTAAAACACAACAATGTTATAGACATAAATACAATGTCAGAAGTAAAGGAGACTTTAGAGTTAGTTTTTCTTAAATAGGGAAATTGAGCCCCAGAGAGATTAGGTGATTTGCAAAAGTTTAATTACTCAATGGCTGAGTTGTCCAAGTCACAGAACGAGTTAGTATTGACTGGAGTTTAGACTCAAATTCAGGTCTTTGTACTTTCAGTTTAGGAAAAGGCAGTATAGTTGAAAAACTCTTAGATTTGCGATGAGAAGACCTGAGATTTTCTGCCAAATATTAGCTGTATGACCCTGGGTAAATCACTTAACCTAAGTCTCAGTTTTCTCATTTGTAGAATAGGGACAGCAATACTTGCATTCTCAGCATTGCTGAAGTACTCTGTGAGGAAGGTTGTTCTTGCTATTTAATTATTAATCTGCAATGCCTCTCATACCGTACTGAAAACACTCACAGGAACTTGGCAGAACCAAGTTCCTTTGGCTTATTATGGTGTTCTGGAATCTCATCCCTTAATCTTTATAGGCCGTCTCCTGTATGAATCTTAGTGCCATCATATCTTTACCCAGAGATCAATTTCCCTTCAATTTCCTCTGAAAATTCTTCTTGGTTTCTTGGTGTGAGGAAACTCATAGAAAAGGACTTCAGAGTCTGAGTTTTACCATACATACTCTTTGACCTAGCAATACCACTACTAGGTGTGTATCCCAAAAGAGATAAAAAACAAAAAGGAAAAGGACTTATATGTACAAAAATATTTATAGCAGCTCTTTTCTGGTAGCAAACAATTGGAAGTTGAGGGGATGCCTGTCAATTGGGGAATGGCTGAACAAAGTGTGGTATGTGATTATGATGGAATACTATTGTGCTATAAGAAATGGTGAACAGGATGCTCTCAGAAAGACTTGGCATGAGTTGATGCAAAGTGAAATGTACTTTGTACTGTGATATTGTAGGATAATCAGCTATGAATGACTTAGCTATTCCCAGCAATACAGTGACCAAGACAACTCTGAAGGACTTATGATAAAAAAAGCTATCCATCCCCAAAGAAAAAACTGATGGTGTTTGAATACCAATTGAAATGTACTTCTAAGCTTTTTTTATTTTTCTTGAGGGTTTTTTGGTCTATGTTTTCTTTCACAACATGACTAATATGGAAATGTGTACATTATCATCACTACATATGTATAACCTATATCAAATTGCTTTCCTTCTCAAGGTGGGGTGGGGTGGAGAGGGAGGAAGCGATAGAATTTGGAACTCAAAGTTTTAAAAATGAATGTTAAAAATTGCTTTTACATGTAACTGGGGAGAAATAAAATATGAAATAATTTTTTTAAAAAAGAGTCTGAGTTTCAGTTCCCAGTTTTCCTACATCCTATCGGTAAGACCTCAGGCAAGTAATTTGTCCTGGTCTTCAGGATTCACAGCTGTGAAGAAAGGACTTTGACTCTGGGCTCCCTTAAAATCTAGCAATCATGGCACATGTAAGGACATTTTTCCATAGATAAAAAACCTGTTATACTGGATTTTGATACCAGTAAGGAATACAATCACTTCTCTATTAACCATCAGTTGCTCATGTAGTTTTTGTGTTACTGTAACTTCTGTTTCTTGCCTTATATTTTCACCATTTTTCTCAAGGTCAAGAAAAGAAGGGAAATTCCCATCAATTGATCCCTCTGGATGTGGGGAAAGAGTTGATGTTTTTGATCAAAATTACTTTCTTCCTTTTGGGATTTATGGATTCAATTACATCAATTCTTCCTACCTATCTCCTTTTCCATTTCCTCCCCTTGTCCATCTCAAACCTGGCCCCATGTTAGATTGGAGTTATTTATAGTTCACCACAGGAAGGCAGGGACTCTATTTTATCTAACTAGATGTTTGTTGAATTGGTGGTAGTTCTAGATTGCTTTGTCTTTTTGTGGGCCCAATGACTCAAACAGGATCTGGAGAACTTGGACAACATTCCAAATAATTTAAGAGTTTGGTTTCTGGGGCAGCTAGGTGGCACAGTGAGTAGAGTACTGGCCCTGGAGTCAGGAGGACCTCAGTTCAAATGGGGCCTCAGACACTTGACACATTTACTAGCTGTGTGACCTTGGGCAAGTCGCTTAACCCCAATTGCCCTGCCTTCCCCTCCAACCCAACCCGCCAAAAAAACCCCAACAACAAAAAAAGAGTTTGGTTTCTAAGGTTAGAAACAAGTTGACTAGGGCCAAGGGAGGGAATTCTACAAAGGAATCCAATCCAGTTCAGCTGCCTAGAAGCGGTTAGGTGGCACAGTGGATATAATGCTGCATTTGGAGTCCAGAAGACATGAATTCAAGTCTAGCCTCAGACACACACTAGCTGTGTGACCCTGGACTGGGTGACCATTGTATTTCTGTACCTCCAGTTTCATCTGTAAAATAGAAAATAGAAACCAGAGAAGTCAGACAGAGTATATCAGAAAAAACACATAGTGAAGAAGCTTTCCTACAGGGAATGAGATAGCTTAGGTCAAGCAAGGGTACATTCCATGAAGTCTTTAGGATGGCATGCTGGAAATCAAGGACATGTTGAGGAGCTGATTTTACCTTACATGTTTGACTTCTCTCTCTCTCTCTCTCTCTCTCTCTCTCTCTCTCTCTCTCTCTCTCTCTCTCTCTCTCTGTCTGTCTCCAGGTGTTTCTTGCTGAAAGGATCTAGAACTGTGTATGTCCTTTCTTGAAGCAAGAATGAAGAATAATCTCTCTTCTCCAAAGCTCTTGTGCCAACTCTGCTCCTCATGTAGGTATGCAATGTTAGTCATTGTTTCCACCAAAGAGGAGAATATTAGGCAAACATTTCAGGCTTGAAACCTGGGTTACATTTATAAACTCTGTGTAGAATATTGTGATTCCGTAGCTGCTGCGGAAGATTCTCCAATACTCCAATGGATCTGTGATGAATGATTGAAAAAGCATTTATTAAGTGCTTACTATGTGCCAAGTAGTGTGCTCACCACTGGGGATACAAATACAAAAGCAAAAATATTCCCTTCCATCAGAGAATTTATATTCTAATGGGGAGACAACACACATAGAAGACTGGTGGCCAGAGAGAGACCATAAGGATGGTGATGAGAGTCATAGGGGAGTAGATTGTTGTATCTTTTCTAGGAACCTGTGTAATGATGGTTCTGGAATTGGAGTGAGGGGGTGGGATGGAACGAATATGATAACAGCAGCCATGTGGTTGATGAGGGGATGTAGAGAGGGAAGTGAAGGATGGCTGGGGCCTTCCTGAAATGATCTCATCAATGTGAATGTTCCCTGAAAAGATGAAGATTATGCTGCATCTATGCCTGCTTATTCTACATCACCCATGTTGACTTCTTCCTATAAGTTGGTGATCTACCTAAAATGTGGAGTAGCCTTCCTCGCTTCATATCAGAAGGATGCCTGAGAAGCACATGAGTCATCCCACAGTAAGCCTTTGTTCTTGTCGTATGACCAGCCCACAAGTACTCAATAAATGTTTGTTGATTGAATGAGTGGTTGTTGAATCTTTTTCTATCATGCATTTCTTTGGTGACATCAGTATTTGAGTTCTTCTGTATAGTTCCTTATTTTTCTTATGTGTTGCAGCCTATACACTCCTTATACTGTTCTTTTCCATTGTCTTTAGAGTGTTACTCACTTTCAGTTTTTACCATAGTACTCATAACTCACTGCACATTAAAATCGCACAACACTTGTAGAAAACTGGTCTTAAAAATATGGGCCTTTGATTCTTTGAGAAGGTTGGGATCATTAAATGAAAAGAGTGTTGCAATTTCCCAAAGGCAATGCAACTCACTTTCCTCCCTTTTAAATTCTAGGCCCAACTCCATTTGCTCTACTTTCAGGGTTCAAATCTTCTTTCTATCTTGACTTGAAGAATATAGGATCAGAGAGGATTCTGGGAAGATGGCAGAGTAGGTCAGAAAATTCCATGCTCTCAAGATTTTCCTCCACAAAAGAGTTAAAATAGCACCTTAGGGCGAACAAAGTATGAGTGGGGACAAAGAAGAATAGGGGCACAACTGGGGTCTTCCTGGGACAATTTGAGAAGATCCAAAGAAAAATCCCAAGATGAGGTGTGGTCTCTGGGAAGAATAAACACCTCCAGGCTAGGTTCCATTTTAACAATAAGCAGCAAGCCCCTTAAACTACAAGCAGCGAGTCCTGGGGTTAGTTGGTTTGAGAGGCAGCCTCGGCCCCAGCCACAGGAACTTTTCACCCCAGGATAGTGAGAGGAGTTGGGTGTTTGAGCCCAGGAAGATTGAGGGAACCTCTGCTGACCAGGAATGCCAGACCCAGCCGTGCTGCAAAGAGAGGTGAGGACGAGAAGGAACCGCACATGCCGGGGAGTGTGGAAGCAGTGGGGCAGAAAGCCCCTGGCTGTGGACACTTACAGGAGATTGGAGGTTTTACTTTGGTTCCTGGCTAGAGGGGAAAACTGAAGATCTGGGGCAAGAGGCACCATTTCCCATACCCCAGGGTTAGAGGTGATTACAAAAATCAAGCAAAAATGCACAAGCAAAAGAGAAAGAATCCAACCATAGAAAGCTATTACAGGAATAGAGATAGCTGGGGTTCATCTTCAGAGGAGGATATTGCCTCCAAAGAGTAATGTCAAATGGTCACTTGCCCAAAAAGAATTTATAGAAGATTTTTAAAAAGACCTTAAAAGTCAAATGACAGAGATGGAGGAAAAACTAAAAAAAGAGAATAATCCAAGAAAAACAAGAAGGTTATGAAAGGAAAGTCAACCAATTAGAAAAGGAGATCCAGAATCTTAAGGAGGAAAATGACACCTTTAAAATTAGAATTGGGCAAAGTGAAGCCAGTCAAATTATGAAATCAAGAAATAATTAAACAAAAATATGAATAATGAAAAAATTGAAGAGAAAGTCAAACACCTCATAAGAAAAACAAGAGATTTGGAGAACAGATCAAGAAGAGAAAATATAAAAATAATCAGAGTAACTGAAAGTCAAGATCAGAAAAAGAATCTTGATACAACAATGCAAGAAATAATTAAAGAAAATTGTCCTGAAGCATTAGAAAAAGGCAAAGAAGTAGAAATAGAGAAAATCCATAGATCACCACTTAAAAGAGAGCCCATGAGGAAAACTCATAGGAATATCATAGTCAAATTCCAAAACCCCCAGTTCAAGGATAAAATATTAAAAGCATCAAGATTAAAACAATTTAAATATGATGGTGCCATAATTAATTACACAAGACCTAGCAGTAGAGACATTAAAGGACAGAGGGTCTTGGAACACAATATATCTAAGAGCAAAAGAACTGTGTCTGACCAAAAATATCATACCCTGCAAAGTTAAATATTATCCTGAATGAAAAAAAATGGATATTTGATAAACTCTCAGACTTTCAAGACTTTGTTAAAAAAATCCTGAACGTAATAGAAGATTCGACATATAAAAACCAAGAGAAACATAAGGTACATACCAAACACTGATTATAAGAGATTCATAAGGATAGATTGTTTACCTTTTATATACATAAAATGTAAAACGTATGTCTAAGATTCTTATTAATAATTGATGAGCTCATAAGAAAGATCGAGGTAAACCTATGATGTGAATTAAAAAAAACATTTAGAAACAGCTAAAAAGAGTAATTATTTTATACAAATGAGGTACAAGAGGAAGAATGGATACAGAGGAATTAGATGAGGTAAGATAGCTGGTAGTTCTGGTAACCTACTTTTATTGGGAATGGGTTTAAGAGGCAACAGTACATATATATTTAGAAGAGTATAAAAGTCTTCTAAATTTAGAAGAAATAAAATGGTAGGGGCATAGGGAGGGGGGAGAGGACAAGAGAGGGATTTTTAGAGGAGAGAATGAGGGAATAGGTAAAAGGGGGGTATAGAAGAGTGTTTAAATTTATGGGAATGGGAGGATAGGGGAGGGATCCTTGGAGTGGGGTAGGCAAGTAATAGGAGGGCGGAGTAGTGGGTAGAAGTAAAGTAGAGGAGTCAGGAGGGATAAGAAATAAGAGATATGCACAAATATAAAAACAAATATCAGGAGTAGAGTATATTTGGGAAAGTGTATGTTTATATATGTATGTATATATCTATAGCTATAGAGAAACACATTTAAATTTTATTGTAGCCTTCAGTGGGGTGGGGTAGGGAGAGAGGAAAAAAGAACAAAGTAAAAATGCACTGCAGAGAACAAAAGAAAACTCCCAAGGAAGCAAAGAAAAGGACAATTCTCAACACGATGTGTATTATTTATCATACAGGATTTCTTGAAATGAAAATTTATTGTTATATATTTTGAATCTTCTCTTACATTCTGCTATGTATATGACATGCCTTTTTTTCTTTCTTACTCTGTATTTAAGTTTCATCATTTAAGTTGATGGTATGCTTTGTTTCTTTTATCTGTTCTGTATTTGTGTTTCAGCTCTTGAGTCTAAGATAAAATTAAGAAAAAACCAAAATAAACCCCATAGGATCCTAGAATTGTAGATTTTGAACTGGATTGAACTTTCGAGGTTGTCATGTCCAAGCCCTTTATTTTATAGGTTCAGAAGGTGAAGGGTCTTGCTCACATTCACACAGCTAGTAAGTGTCTGAGATGGTACGCACAAACCTAGGTTTCCTGATTCCAAGTTTAGCACTCTGTCTACCACACCAGGTTGCCTTTCAGGTGATAAAGACTTAGAAAACTTTAGAGCACAAGGCAAATGTAAACAACTAATCGGGCCCAAACTTGCTATCACTTCTTGCCTGCTTCTCTGCCTACTTCCCTTCTATTCTCCTTTCAATTTAATTTGGCCAGTCACCTTCCCTACTCAAAAATATTGCCTACCAAATGAGGTACTAAGTTTCAAGTCCCTTGACAATTTGACTTCAACCTACCTTTGCAAACTGTTCTTTAGCTGTTCCCCTTGTGAGACTCTACACCAGCGGTGTCAAATAGAAATGGGAGCCATATTATATATATACATATACATATATATGTATGTATATATACATATGTGTATATGTATATATGTGTGTATATATGTATATACACACATATATACTGTGATCACATAATGACTTAGTTTAAAAATATAATGTTATCCACGTTTTACTGTATTTTTATTTATTTTATTAAGTATCTCCCAATAGTGTTTTAATCTGGTTGGGGGAGTACTCTGGAGTGTTGTGGGCTGCATGGCTGCTCTACACAATAACCAAAGCAGACTACGCCACCCTTCCCCATATTAGATAGCATTTTGCTTGGCTCTGCCTCTGCAAACTCCATGCCTTTTGGAGGGAATATATTCCTCCAAGGTCTCTGCCTCTTAAAATCCTTCCAGACCCAGCTCAAATGCTACCTTGTTTATGAAGCCTTCTTTGATCCTTCTACTCAGACAATCAGTTAACATTGACTTATAAAGGACCTACTCTGTGCCAGGCAGAAATAAATTCTTAAAAACCATGAAGTACTTTTTGACATTTTCTTTCCTGTGCATCTATCACATTCGGTTTCATATTATTATTATTATTATTATTATTATTATTATTATTATTATTATTATTATTTGTGTATGTCTTGTCTCCCCTATAAAGAATCATGTCTTAATTATCTTTGTACATCTCTAACTATGCAGGGTCTAACTCCTAATAGGTATCTCGTACACTTTTGCAAAATAGGGTTTCGTTTAAGAAGTTGGTAGCTGGGTAGAGAGAGGTTTCTTGGGTATGAAATGCAGTCCTCCCTAAACCTCTACCTGCCTCTCTTAATCCACCATGAAGTAGACTTCAGAAAGTTTTGAAAGCAGTCGCTGAGACTCTACAGCATGCCCTCGACTTTGCCCCTACTCCCCCTCCCCCCAAACATAGGCCTACAATATTGTGGCAGTGTTGAATTTCTCATGTGCTATAGAATGAAAGAGAGCTTGGCCTTTTCCCCCAATCTCAGTCCTGATTGAAAGACGAGTGAGCCCACTAACTACAATCTCCCACAGCTTTTCCAATCCCACAATGTGAGGACAGGGTAATAATGTCCAATTTTACACACTTCAGATCCATTAGTAGCAATTACCTTTCCCGAGGTGTTTTGAGTTAGTTTTAGCACGGCATTCTTGTAGTTGGTGGATAATGACGGTAATAATGTATACAACATTTTCAAGTCGCTGTTTTTAGCTACAATAACACCATTAGTAGGTCTATTTAGCAGATGTATTTCATGCTAAAAGTTAAGGTTTCCAAACGTGGATTGGCCTCCCTTTCTCCTCCCCTCTCCCCTATCTACTTTGGATCCTGTTTTATGCAATGGAGATTTTTTACTCTAGAGATTCAAAGATGTTTTTCTTAATCTAGGTCTTGTCTTTGAGCCAATAAATTTGGCGAAAGAAGGCTTTGATCCATAGTGGTTACTTTTTAGCAAAATCAGTAAGGATGGTGGTAGGGCAGATGGACATTTGGTTTGGACTTCAAGCTTAAATGAGGCCTGAAATTTAGCAGATAAAGAAAAAGTTTGGGATTTGGCGGCCAAGGACCTGGGTTCAAATACTTGCTCTGTCCCTTGTTACCTGTGTGACCTTGGGCAAATTACTCACCTTCTTTAGGTCTTAGTTTTCTCATCTATCAACTGAAAGGGTTGAAGTGCATGGTGATCATGTGACTCTGCTACCTTTCAAATAGTTCAGATAATAATAAGAAAAAAAGTTGAATAAGGGATAAGAAAAAAGCTGGAAGCCCAGAAAGAAGAATAATTAAATTGTATTTCCAGACATGGTTTTAACTGTGGAATTGTATGACAACTTGATCTCTCTCAATAATTAGTATATTTGTACAGAAAAAAATGCTCAAAAACATTTCTTAAATAAAAAAGTCTTAAATGTCTTATTTTGTTCATCTCTGCCTCCTGGCTTCTCTGACTTGTTCAAGTTTCAGCTAAATCCAACCTCCTATAGGAAGCCTTTCCTGAACCCTCTTAATTCTTGTACTTTCCTTCTGTTGATTATTTCTAGTTTCTCTCGTAGGTAGCTTGTTTGTACATAGTAATTCGAATGTCGCTTCCCCCATTAGATGATGAGTTCTTTGAGGGCAGGGACTGTCTTTTACATTTCTCTGAGCACAAAGCCTGGCACTTCTCAGGATCTTAATGCTTTATTGACTGACTATTCAAATGTGTTTTCATTTTTTAGTTTTAAAGCCTCAAAAGCTTTGGGTATCCTGAAGTTCCCTTGATCTTTAAGACTCTCCATTCATTTATTCTTTGCTTATTTGTTTCTTTAGATTTTTTTTCAAATGGGTTAAAAGCTGATATGGAAAATACTCAAAAACTTTGGAAGGGAAAAGATGTGTAAACTTGTTAAATTATTATTGTGTGTCCTTGAGAGGCCTTTAGGTACAGTCATGGGATGGGGCAGATCAGTGTCTGAACCGTCTTCAAAGCCTCCTTTTCTCCTTCTTGAGGTTCACCTTCGTAGACATGTCGCTGCCTCTTAGTATTCCATATCTGAGGAGAGGGAGAGAAAGTAGGATGTCTGTATGTTGTCTCTTTCAGAAACATAATGAAATTGCATGATTCTTCCACCTGCTCCATTTTACTCTCAAAGGTAAGTGTTGTTGCCTTTGTATATTATTCATTTTGTTTTGTTCAACTTTAAGTATTAGCTACATCTCTCTGAGTAAAGGATTCCAGGACAATGCTCTTTTGGAAAAATGATAGCAGAGAGTCTGTCTTCAGCCTCTTTCACCCTCCTGTCTGTGCCCTTTTCCTCCCTTTGAGATCTTCTGAGATTAATTTCATATGTATATATATATGCATATATATACACACACTTTCCTATATATGTATGTATGTGTGTATATATGTATATCTATGTAAGTGTATGTAACATATAATACACACACATATATACATGTAAATAGATAGTTCATACATGGTTACTTGTGTGGTTTTCCCCATTAGAATGTGAATTCCTTGGGAAAGGGAATTTTTTTTTCACTTTTTCTTTGTATTGCCAGCACTTAGCTCAGTATGGCGCACATAGTAAGTGCTTAATAAATGCTTGCTGACTGATTGACTCTGGGCACCTAGAGCCCAGTACTCTCAGAGGTGTACAATTTACATCTATCCTCCCCTGGAATATTCCTGGGGAATGATTTTTGGCTTAGCATCCAATTTTTTTCTCTTAATGAGAGTCTCTCCTTTTCTCTGATCCTTTTTGGGGGACTGGCTTGCTAACCTCAAACAAACTACTTTATGCTAAGTTATTAATGTCTAGTAATGGCATAATGCATTTCTCCTCCCAGGAGTTTTTATATTTAGATGAGGATCCATAGAGATATAAAAGATGAAATCTTTCCAAGAGGTAATTCAGGAATCATGACACGATGGAAGATATTTTAGAATAAAAGAGAATTTTATTTCTCTTAAATCACAGTCTGGCCCTGGTTGTCAGAGAAGGAAATCTATTTTTCTAATTGATTGCTCTGATAAAAATTTTGGTAGGGAAGTGGAAGAGAGGGAAACTATTGTGTCAAATGATGATAAAGTGAAGGTTTCAGTTAGCTAAGCATGGCCTGGTACATCGTCCCTATTAATAATAAAAATGACGCTAATGTAAAACTTTGGATTTGCAAAGCACTTTATGTACATTTTCTATTTTAAGGCACTGTAGCATAATGGATGGAGAGCTGACCTTGAAGTCAGGAAAACCTGGGTTCAAGTCCTGCCTATGACCCATGCAGTCCAGTCTTCTTTCCTCCTCCTTTTCAACTCTGGGTCCAACTGATTGCCTGTACTTTGTACATTGTCTACCTGTAGATTGTCTGTCTCAGATATATGTAATGTTGGACAAACTTTGTAGGGTGTTGGTTAAGATTCATTATGGAACTTGGGCAACAGACTCTCTTCTTCTATTTGTTCTTTTCCGGGGTGGATGAGCAGATCAAACTCCTTTGAGAAATTATAGATCTTCCCTGAAGCTCTGCAGTATCTTAGATGGTGAAGTTCTTTGGTTGCTCTTCTTTGTGCATAATATTATGTTGAGTGCATTGTACCCTAATATCACCCTACAAAGCCTCAAGGGAACAACAGATTCTGAGGAGGCACTTGAGGGAGCAATGGAAATATTGGGTTTATGAGTGATATTTCCTGACCCGTGAAATGCTCTGAGTTAAGAGAAGTAGGATAGCATGGTATGGAGGCTTATTCATTTTCTATGTATAGCCTCTGAGTGGGCACTATAGAATAGGTAGAATTCCAAAAGACTCCATTCTGAATGGCACTCTCCTTTACAAGAGAATGTAGCTGCTGATAAAATTGCAGCTCTGGACAGGAAACGGAGGGGCTTTTTTCCCCCTCTGCCCTGGGACAACTCACTTGACCTCTGCCTGTATACGATTCCATTGAGAAGGTGGACAATGTTATATATTCAGAACAGGCAAAGTATAATTACTGTTAGAGCCCAGTAATTCAACCAGGAAAATGAGTGAATTCAGTAAGTACATGTTCTATTCTCTGCTTTCAATCATAATGATTTAGAATAGAGTTATAGAATGGTGAGCTACCTAGGGGAAAACTTAATTTTTCTGCTTATGTTTAAGTGAAAATGGTGATGATTTTCAAATAGAAAATCTCCTGTCTTCAATACTTCTAACACCAGGTAGGTTATTTATTTATTTTTATTGTTGTTGTCCTACTCGGATGAAGAAACATGAAATCTTTAATCCAGGAAATTTAGCATCTCTGGAGTCATTGCCCTCTTTATATGTTCCAGAAAAGGATTACTCATATTTCTAAGACTGCCTTCATGTAGGGTTGAGCCCAGATACTATACAGAGGGAGGCATGTTACAGGGAAAATGACCTAGAAATGAGAGTTGAATTAGGACCATATGGAAAATCCAGAGATTAAGCTATACTACAAAACAGTAATTAAGATAGTTTGCTACTGATTAAAAGCTATACAGGTAAATCAATAGAACAGATTGTGTATACCACATATAGAAGCAAGAAAGCAGAGTGGCTAATGTTCAGTAAATGCCAAGACACTAATTATTGGAGTAAGCACTCATTGTTTGACAAAAACTTCTGAGAAAACTAGAAAGCAATTTGGCAGAAATTGGGTACAGACAAACATCTTCCACCATATACCGAGATAAATTCCAAGTGGATACATGACAGACATAAAATGTAACATTGTAAACAAATTAGATGAGCAAGGAAAAAAAATTACCTTTCTGATTTATTGGTAAAGGAAGAATTCATGACTAAACAAGTCATAGAAAGGATCATACAAAATAGGCAATTTCAATTATATCAAGCTAAAAAGTTTTTTTTTGTTTTGTTTTTGAGGGAGGAAGGTAGGGCATTTGGGGTTAAGTGACTTGCCCAAGGTCACACAGCTAGTAAGTGTGTTGAGTGTCTGAGGCTGGATTTGAACTCAGGTCCTTCTGACTCCAGGGCCAATGCTCTACTCACTGCACCACCTAGCTGCTCCGAGCTAAAAACTTTTTGCATAAAAATCTAATGTAGTTAGAATTAGGAGGGGAACAGATAACTGGGGAAAATATCTGCAGTAAGTTTTTATGATAAAGATCTCATATCCAAGATATATAAAGAATTGATCCAAATTTATAAGCCTGAGAACCATGCCTCAGCAGATAGTTGACAAAGGATAGGGACAGGCAAGAAGAAATTCAAGCAATCAATAACCATATGAAAAAATGCTCAAAACCAATGATAATCAGAGAAGTCAAAATTAAAATAGCTCTGAGGTTCCACCTCATACCCATCAGACAGGAAAAGATGACAAAAGTGGAAAACGAAGAATGTTGGAGAGACTGTGGGGAAACAGACACACTAATATATTGTTGGAAAAGCTATAAATTGGTCCAATCGTTCCAGAAATTAATTTGGAGCTATGTACGCAAAGTTATTAAACTTTGTATACCCCTTCACCTCCAACTATATCACTACTAGGCCTAAATCCAAAAGAGATTAAAGGATGAAAAACATATATATGTATGTGTGCATATAAGTGTATATATGCACATATACATATGTAAAATAAAATTCATAGTGGCTCTTTTCATAGAAATAAAAAAATTCAAACCAAGGTGCTATCCATCTATTGGGGTGTGAACAAATTGGGTATATGAATGTATTTTATATCCATGAGAAATGGCAAAATGTACAGTCTCAGAGAAAACTGGGAATATCTCTATGGTCAGATGTAGAGTGAAGTGAGTAGAACTAGAATAAATTATACAGTAACAACAACATTATAGGGAAAAAACAACTTTAAAACTCTGATTAATTAAATGATAATCCACAAGTCTTTTGTACCGATTCATATCACTCACCACCACCCAGAGAATTCAGGGACTTAAAATCCGTAACGAAACATATTTTACATGGTCAATGTTATAGTTTGTTTTTGCTGGAGTATGTGTTTAATGTGAAGGTTTTAAAAATTATTCTGTGGAGGGGATGGGGTGTGAAATAATACATGCTTGTAAAAACAATTTTAAAAATTAAAAAAATGCATTAAGTGGTCTAGGAGCTCCTAGGAAGCCATCAGGCATATCTTGGCATATCTTTGATTTGGGGAGATTATGTGACTAATTTGTATTTCTTTATTTTTCTATTGGTCTGAGAAAGAGAAGTTAGTGATTCAATTTTGAATATAGTCTGGACACCCTAACCATACCATCTAATCAGAACACTTCCTGGTTGTTTGAGAGTATGCTTCAGACTTCAGAATGGATCAATAAATGAGCCAGAGAATCTAGGTGAGAATATCAAGATGAGTAGGAAGGGGAGAATTATTAGAGGGAGATGGACAGGAAACAACTCTTTTGGTGGGGGTAGGGAGGTGGGAGGGGGTTCCGGGGTTCCTGGTTTGGAGACAATCATGGGTTAAGCTAAGCCTGGAAAAAAGTTAGTGAAAAATTAGCTTAGAAATGTTAGTCTTCGTCCATCCTGGGGCAAGTTCATATTCTTTTATATGCTAATTATATGTTAGCTTTCTTCTATATATATTTATAATGAACTTTCTATGGTATTTTATTAATGAATTTGTGTATTGTATTTTGTGTAAGTAAACTCTGAAATACCTTTTTAAAAAAAGGTCAGAGAGAGCAATGATTTATCTTATCTCCATAAGAAAGAAGAATAATGTGTTAGTAATATAGGAGAAAGGGGCACTCTGGCATGAGGAAAGGAAAGAATGAAGAAAAATGAGAGTCCAATTAATAAGTATTATACTTTGATGCAAGTAAGAAGGACTGAGGTAAGAATTTTCGGTGATAAAGGGACTCTAGTTTCCATGATATCTCTAAGGAGCTGTCATTCCTCATTTTAATATTATTAATTGATTCATTGACTAACATTTGCCTTGCCCATTTTCCAAGGGGTAGAATCTTGGAAGCAGTTGCTCTTTTCCATAGTCAAAGATTCACATATAATCAACTCTCAATTATCCACATATGGATCATTCAACCTTGATTCTTGCCTATGGCTAATTAAAAATCCTAGATAAATCTTGTCCACATTTTTGAGTTATCTCTTCTCTTGCTCTTCCCACATCTCATGCATGCATATCAAGAGCAATCCACAGTGAACCTGAGATAGTGAAGGATTTAGGAGTTCTTAAGTTGTGTCTTATGTGTAGTATGGGATCTATTTACATATTAAGTGTGTGGTATGGGATCTGTTTATATCACAATATCAATATTATTGTGAAGTGCCAGTGTTTGAGGTATATCTGTATTTTCTCAATCAACTCCTCACTTGTATGAATAATGATGATAGAGATAACAGTAATAAGTGAAATTTATACTGTACTTTAAGATTTGTAAAGCTCTAAACATGCCTTATTTCACGTAAGTCTCACGAGAACACTACAAGATAGGTCCCTGGTATCCCTATTTTATAGATGAACGAAATGAAGCTGTAATTTCATCTATAACAAAATAGAATCAATGTGATAAAATGGATTGAGTGCTGGAATTGGAGTGAAGAAAGAACCAATTCCGAATGTTCTCTCTGACACTTAAAAGCTGTGGTTCTCTAAGCGAGTCTCTTCACCTGTCTTAGTCTAAGTTTTCTCACCTGTAAAATGGAGATACTAAAACCTGGAATGCCTACTTGAATGATGATAAGAAGTTACAACGAGAATGCTTGTAAAGGGCTTTGGAAAACAATACTCTAATAACAACAGTGATGGCAACATAAAAACACACTCAAACAAAACTTCCAGTGGCTTCGTGATACTGTAATTCTGGGTACTCTCTCCAGGGTTGTAGATTGTAAACCCATTGATGGCTAAGCCTGCCATCCTGTGTGAGTGACTCTTGCTAATAGCCTTTCTTAAATCTGGCAAATGAGGTTTACCCAGTGCGTGGGGGCCCTATCACAAAGGGTCATCTTTGTAACACTAATGTTCTTCTAGTAACATTGTAAGGGTTCAGTAACAGTTTCTGAAGAATTGAAGTTGATCACCAAAAAGGGAAATAGAAAGGGACATGGTAGATGTGGATGGACTGTGATACATTACCAAAAAAAGAATTACATAGATTCAGTATAAAGGATGCGATCTGAGAAATAAATGACTGGACAAGAATGATGAGCCTGTTAAATGTAAAAGTGATGGATTGCATTAGTGTGCTGTTGGTATTCATGAGACATCAAGAGAAGTTGAGGATGGAAAACTCTCTCTCTCTATATATATATATGCCTAGATGTATGTTTAGGTATATACATATGTAACTATATATGCACACATATGTGTAGATACATATACTATATATATCTATATATCTTTAGCAGCTTAAAACTGTATTAGGACTTTTGTAATACCACATATGTATATGTATATATACAAATATGGATATATACATTCATGTACACACACATAAAATGCATTTATATGCAGTGAGACAGAACTTGTTGTCGTTATGTATCTGTCAATTGCCATTATTGATATTACTATTACTACTACTACTATTACTATGATAGAGCCATTTTTGGTGATAGGACTGTCAGATGGAGGGAACAGAAGGATTTTATCCATGAAAAATATAAATTACAGTCCAGTAGGATGCGGCAACTCTAAATGGTTGGATAAAACCAAGCTATTGCATACAGTATAAGCAAACCTCTCTTTTCCTTTTAAAATGTATCCCTTCCTTCTTTGCTGGTGGTAAGATACTTTGCCTCCTAGCTTATATTGGTTTTTTTTTTTTTGGTCACCTGATCCTTTTACATAAGTCAGAGTCCCAGAGCATTAATTTTCTACCACCCCCATGGTATCTTTAAATCTGTATTTTCCTGATTGTTATGGGTATTACAAGATTCAATTAATTTATATTCTGCATGAAATGTAATTAAATCCCGAGATAATACAGCAGGGAAATGAATAGCAAAAGGCCCTTCCTTGCCGAGATAACATCCAGTTTTGAGAGAGCAGTGTCATTAACTGGATTGAAATGTATCTCATTTAACTTTATGAAATGGCCAAGTTTTCCAACCAATCTCTGTGCCCCACAAGCCACGTTCCCTCCTTGTGGCTCGGGAAGGTGATTATGGGGATGCTTCTGGGGTGGACGTAAGGGAGCCATGCTGGTGTCATCTTCAGAACCTGGGAAGATGATCCATGGAACATTTGCTCACTCAGTGAAGTGCCAGGGAAAGCTGAAGACCTTGCTCTTGATGAGTGGAGCCCAATGCCTTCAGTTGGTTACCTAAGGGAATCCACTTACGGCTCTATTACGGAGTAAATGAGGAGAGTGATTCAGTCAGGTATATTTATCATGAGGAGAACTGAAGATAATTAATACACTGCATTGAATGCAAATTGCACCCACAGCACTTATCTCATTTTCAATTAGCACAAATGTTACTGCACTGCAGGCTTGTTATGGTTTTACCAGGGGCTGGGTAATTAATTTCTGTGCGCTACATATCAGACACCTGATAATACCGTTTATTAATAAATGTCACCCCAGGTATCGGTTTGTTAGAAGAGGTAAATAAATGGAATGCGCCCGTTGTCTGCCCTGTGCAAATCTATTTTTACACCTCGCTGAATCTTTTCACTTGTTTATTTATTGACTAGAGCGCCAACTGAGATTACAATTGCAAACAAAGGAACATCACCAACAGTGATGTGGAGCTCAAAGGGGATTCCTTCTCCTTCCTCAGGGAGAAGCAGGCAGCAGGTACCTTCACTGCAACGGATGGTTCTAATTTCCTTAGCCTGTTGCTTACAAGGTGAGAGACCCTGGTCATTAGTGGAGATGGGTCTTGCTCCTCTTTTGTCTCTTTATACTCCTTGCTCCCACTTTTGGTTTGTAGTTCTTAAACTTTTCAGTCTGCTTTCTCCTGATCACTTTGATGGGTAAGAGATGTCCTGTAGGCACCTCAAACTCAACATGCTCCAAGACCCAAATCTTTTCCTCCAAATCCCACCTTTTCCCAACTTTTCTATTATTATTGAGGGTGTCATCATCTTCCCCGTCAACTGGTCTCGCAGCCCTAGTGTCATCCTTAGTTTTTCATTCATAATCTTTATCAATTCTGCTTTCACAATATTACTTCTACATGAAGCAGCTCCATTTTCATGGGCACTGTGCTGGTTCAGGCTCTCGTTACTTCATGCCTGTACTACTATGGTACCCTTCTGATTGGGCTCCGTGCCTCAAGTCCCTACCCATCCAAATCCAGCCAAAATTCAGTTGCCGCAGTGGTTTTTAGAAAGCAGAGATCCGGCCACATCACCACCTTACTCAGTGAACTCCACTGGCTCCCTATTATCTCCAGGATCAGCTATAGAGTCCTCTGTTTGGCATTTAAAGCTCTTCATAGCCTGGCGCCTTCCTTCCTCTTTAGTGTAGCACACGGGATGGAGTTACTTTCCCAGCCCTCCCCTGGCACTGGCAGGCTGGATTACCAGAGGCTGACTATTGCAACCCCTCAGGGCTTTACAATTTCTTTGTAAATCATCACCTTCCATGCCCTTTACTCCCCTCCATCCAATCTAAGATCCAGCATTGCTGGGCTGCTCATAGTTCCCTGAATACGACGCTTTGTCTTGTGCTTTTGCACTGGCTCTTCTCTGGACCTGGAATGCTCTGCCTCTCGCCTCTGCCTCCTAGTTTCCTAGCTCCCTACAAGAGTCACCTAAAATCCTACCTTCTGTATGAGGTCTTTCCTTCTCCCAGCCATCCCTGCCCCCTCTCTGCCCAGCATAGCTGCTAATGCCTTCCCCTCTCTGATTTCCACATTCTTTGAATATATCTCATATATCTAGTTATTTACATGTTGTCATCCCCATTAAATCTCAAGCTTCCGGAGGAGAGGACTGTTTTCCCCTTTCTTTGTATCCCCAGTGCTTAGCATAGTTCCTATCACTTGGTAAATAATAAATGTTTGTTGACTGACTTACTGACTGGCTAAGAATCCCCTACACATTTGAGTCCCTTATTTCTCAGGCTTGTCATTGCCCCTTCTTGCCTTATCCTTCTCATTCTTCTCTTGTGCTCTTTTGACTCACTTACTAACTCTAGTTGTTGGATAACTCGATGGCTACCTACAACTTATTCTCCTCTGAGAGAAACTGACAAGAATAAGGAGAATGTAAACTTTTTGAAGCTTTGTACCTCCAGTGTCCAGGAACATAGGAGGGACTTAATGTAGACTTGTTGCTTGATTGGCTCTTATCTAAGCAGTTGGAGGGTGACAGCTATTCTGCTAATGGGTTTTGTTCGATTGTGTCTGACCCTAATTGGGGTTTTCTTGGCAAAGATATTGGAGTGGTTTGTTATTTCCTTCTCGAGTTCGTTTTTATGGAAGAGGGAACTGAGGAAAACAGGGTTAAGGGACAGGCGGCTCTTAGGTGTCTGAGGCCAGATTTGAACTCATGACAATGAATCTTCCTGATGCCAGATTTTATCCATTGCCCCTGCTAAATGGACACAGTATGTTAAAGGAGAGTTTTCATCAGTTAAATTCTTAGAGTAAGCAGCCTCTTCTTTTCCTCTTTCCACTAAGGATTTTGCTCTAACATAGGCTTATTCCTCCCTGATATTTTGAAGCTGCCAATAGACTCATTCAGAATGCTTTTGTGGAATCAAGTTTTGAAAACACAGGTCCAGGTGGAGAAAATATTCCTTATGCCATTTTATTTTTCTTTTTGAAAGATGGATACATTTATTTGGACACAGCGATCATTTCTCAATGTTCCTCTCGCCCGCTTGCAATGGTACCTTCCCATTAAAAATAACCTTAAGCAAAACTGTTTAATAAAATAATTATGAGTAATTGCACCTGTAATTCTCTGCTCTTATACATTAATATTTCTTGATGAAAAAGAAGTGTGTTTTAACCTTAGTCAGAGTATCATATTCATAAGATCATAGATTGAGAACTGGAAGGTCCTCAGAACCACTCAATTCTACCCCCTCATTTTATGGGTGAGGAAACATAGGCCTATGGAGGTTAAGTGACCTGCCCAAGGTCATTTACATTCTTCCTGACAGAAGACATTTAAACCTAGGTCCACTGATTCCAGACTTAGTGTTCTTTCCACTGGACTATGCTCCTTCCCTAAAATCAAGGATAGCTATTGTTTTTTTTTTATTTTGTCTTTTAGTGTTACTTACATAATTGAACCAGTTCATATAGTCTTCTAGTTCTGCTTTCTTGGCTTTGAATCAGTTCGTATTAGTTTTCCTATATTTCTCTGAATTCTTCATACTCATCAGTCCATGTGGTACAATCGTAAATCATTATATTTATGTGGCTCATTTTTTTAGCAATCCCTCAAATAATGGACATATAATTAGATTTCAGCTTTTTATTACTATAGTGTTGCTATGAATATTTGGGTACACATGGGAACTTTTTGTGGTTCATCTCCTCAGACTATAAATCAAATTATGGAATCACTAGACCAAAAGGTACAAACTGTTTAGTAACCCCAAATTCAAGATTATTTTCCTGAATATTAGAAACAATCCACAAGTACAATAACCATGTTTTACTGTGCTTGTCTTTCTACAGCCCCTTCTACAAGGACTATTCTGAACCTTTATCATTCTTTGCCTCCACAAAGTCTAACTCTGATACCTCTGGTGGAGGTACCCAGGAGTCTTGAAGCTTATGTCAATAGAATATAAGATCTGGCAGGTTCTAGCATTTTAGAAACATTTCCCGTATGATCTCAGCAATAGAGCATATCTGCTTTCTAAGGACCAGTCAAATTAAGTATGAAGAAACTTATTACCAATATTGACTATCACTTGGTAATGAACCCATGAAACAAAGAACAATTCAGAATAACCCTTAGTCCTGGATGACCCTCCTCTACTTATTCAGTGATGGTCAAAGACTGGCAGAAAAGGGAATAGTAGGTGTTAAGACTTGGTTTTTAGACCACCCACAAGCATGAACTTAGCTGTTGGTATTCTAAATGTGAGATCCTTGTCCAATGACCAAGGAGTGTACATGCTACTGGAAGAACTCAATCATATTAATCTTATTATTCTTGTTTTAAACCAAGATGAAGACAAAAAGAAGTTGCAGCTAAATGGAAGGATGGTTCACTATTATCTCTTGGAGAAGCAAAAAAAAAGAGAATCTGGGGAGGGGGGCAGCTAGGTGGTGCAGTGAGTAGAGCACCTGCCCTGGAGTCAGGAGGACCTGAGTTCAAATCTGGCCTCAGACACTTGACACACTTACTAGCTGTGTGACCTTGGGTAAGTCATTTAATCTCAATTGCCCTGCCTTCCTCCCTCCAACGTCCCACCAAAAGAAAGAGAAGCTGGAGTTGGTTTTATCATATGTCTGAAGGTATCAGGAAACATTTCACGTGGCATGTGATCATGTCATATTACACTGCTCACGAAAACTACTTGCAGAAAAGACCACCATAAAAATAATTCAATCAGTCAATCACTATTATTTATTAAGTACCCACTATGTACCTGGCACCGACAAAGCATGAGGGGGATACAAGTACAAAGAATGAAACAATTCCTGTTTGGGAAGAGTTTATATTCAAATGGAGCAGATAAGAGTACATGTACCTTAAGGAAGCCAGGGAATCCAACTGATGGAGATGATGATGAGGAGAATTCTAGGCTTAGGAGACATCCAGTGAAAATTCATGGAGTTAGGGGATAATGTGTCTTGTATAAGGAACAAGAAGGAGGCCAGTGTCACTGGATTGCAGAATACATGGAAAGGAGTAAGAAGAATGGAATGATAGGAAGGGGGTCAGATTATTGAAGGACTTTAAAATCCAGAGGATTTTACATTTAATTTTGGAAGTGATAGGAAGCTACTAGAGTTTATAGAATGAGGGTGGAGAAGCATGACATGGCCAGATCTGCACTTTAGGAAGATCACTTTGATAGTTGAGTACAGTATGAACTGGAATGGGGATAGACTTGAGGTAGGAAGACCAACCAACAAGCTATTGTGATAGAATAGCCATGAGCTAAGGAGGGCATGCAAACAGGGTGGTGGGGGAGGAAGAGACATACATAAAAGATGTTACAAAAGCAGAACTGACAGGCTATGGCAACAGATTGGATATGGGGTATGAGAGAAAGTAAAGAGCCAAGGGTGACACCTAGGATGGGAGCCTGAGGGACTGGGAAGATGGTAGTGCCCTTGATGGTAATAGAGAAGCTAGGAAGGGGGTGGAGTCTGGGGGAAAAGATAAGGAGTTCAGTTTTGGGTGTGTTGAATTTGGGGCATCAATTTCAAGATATCCAATAGGCAGTTGGAAATAGAGCTATGTGGCCAGAGGACAGGAGAAAGGTTAGGATTAGCTAAATTGACCTTGGAAGCATCATCATAGAGATGATAATTGAATCCATGGGAGCTGATAAGATCAAAAAGTATAATAATAGTTAGCATTTATAAAACTTTTGAGGCTTATGAAGTGCCTTAAAATTATTATCTCATTTAATCTTCACAACAACCCTCTACTGTAGGTGCTGTTATTATCTCAATTTTACAGATGAGGAAACATGCTATGATATTATGTGACTTGCCCAGTGGCCATGCAGCTAGGAAGTCTCTGAGGTAGGTTTTAAACTCAGGTCTTCCTGATTCTCAGTTCAGCAGTCAGTCTTCTGTACCACCTAGATATCTTCTGCCATGTCCTTCTCACTTCTCCCATGGACACTTAAAGTAGAACATGTTTGATGCCTCATGTGATATTTATAACCAGGTAAAGTCATTTCTGTTTTTCTATCTTCCAAACAATCTTGAATAATTTTGATTTAATATAGGAGATATCTTATTGGAAGACAACTTTTAAGATAATATTTTGCTTTACCAAATCAAATGCTTTCTGATAATAAGCCAACAATAATCACAGTGGGATCTTGTATTTTTCTGCACATTTTAGTCAACTGTATGATGATAAATATTCAGTCTACTGTGAAATATTGATTGCAAAAGTCTATTTAGTCTGTTCCCTACTGATATCATCATTGAAGATGCTCTTGATGTGTGAGTCTTCGATGAGTCTCATAAAAATTTTATATAGATGGGAAAATAGGCATATAGGTTGGTAATTGTTGATGTTTTCTCAGGTGGCTTTTCCAATTCTTATTGTCTGAGATGTTTTTCAATTTATTTAGTCTCTTCACTTCCTTCAAATACCATATGAATTGATCCAATGCCCTCATAATTATGTCTCCTGACAGATCTTCTCTATGTATGGTTGGTCCAATCTCACTATTTTTTCACTTTAAAAATATATTGGGGGGGGCAGAGCCAAGATGGTGGCTGGAAAGCAGGGACTCACTTAAGCTGTCCCCAAAATCCCTCCAAACACCTGTAAAAAATGGCTCCGAACAAATTCTAGAGCTGTGGAACCCATAAAATACCAGAGCAAAGCAAGGCTCCAGCCTAGGACAGCCTGGATGGTCCCTGGGAAGGGTCTATTGCATGGTGCCAGAGCAGAGCACAGCCCAGTGTGGGCCACACCAGGACCAATCTAACCAGGAGCTGGGCCAGTGGAGCAGGACATAGGGCCATGAATCACCAAGTTGTGGCAGTTACCAGACTTCTCAACCCACAAAAGCCAAAGACAACAGAGCAGGTTAGTGGGTAAACTGCTGGATCAGAAGTGAGCAGTCTGGCCTCAGCCCTGGGGGAGGCAGTGGTGGTGTGGCTGCAGCAGGAAGCTCCTGTGGCTGCTTCCAGAGCTCCAGTTGCAGTTGCTCCCTGCCCCAGGCCCACCCCATGGGAGGAATCAAGTGGTGCATCGGAGTGGGAGTGCAGGGAGAGCTTTGCTGTTGGAGAGGCAGGGTTCTCTTGCTTTGCCTTGCTTGGATCTGGGTCATGGTCCTGGTTGGCGGTTCTTGGAGGTGGAAGAACGCTGCTGTGGCAGAGCTTACAGTTACAGTGGAGTAGAAGTACCTCTGAAAATAGCAGCACAGCCCCTAAAGCTTGAGACAAAGTACTCCTATGCTACAAGCAGTCATACCCTATAGAATCTTTTTTGGGTGACAAAGAAGATCAATACATACAGCCAGAAGAAGTCAACAAAGTCAAAGAGTCTAAGTCAAAAGCCTCCAAGAAAAATATGAATTAGGCTCAGGCCATGGAAGAGCTCAAAAAGGATTTGGAAAAGCAAGTAAGAGAAGTAGAGGAAAAATTGGGAAGAGAAATGAGAGCGATGCAACAAAACCATGAAAAACAAGTCAATGACTTGCTAAAGGAGACCCAAAAAATACTGAAGAAAATAATATCTTAAAAAATAGACTAACCCAAATGGCAAAAAAGCTCCAAAAAGCCAAATGAGGAGAAGAATGCCTTGAAAGGCAGAATTAGCCAAATGGAAAAGGAGCTTCAAAAGACCACTGAAGAAAATACTAGCTTACAATTAGATTGAAGTAAGTTGAAGTTAGTGACTTTATGAGAAATCTAGATATTATAAAACAGAACCAAAGCAATGAAAAAAATGGAAAACAATGTGAAATAACTCATTGGAAAAACCACTGACCTGGAGAATAGATCCAGGAGAGCTAATTTAAAAATTATTGGACTACCTGAAAGCCATGATCAAAAAAAGAGCCCAGACATCATCTTTCAAGAAATTATCAAGGAAAACCGCTCTGATATTCTAGAACCAGAGAGCAAAATAGAAATTGAAAGAATCCACCGATTGTCTCTTGAAAAAGATCCCAAAAAGAAAAACTCCTAGGAATATTGTCACCAAATTCCAAAGTTTCCAGGTCAAGGAGAAAATACTGCAAACATCCAGAAAGAAAAAATTTGAATATTGTGGAAACACAATCAAGATAACACAAGATCTAGCAGCTTCTACCTTAAGGGATTGAAGGGGTTGGAATATGATATTCCAGAGGTCAAAGGAGCTAGGATTAAAATCAGGAATCACCTATCCAGCAAAACTGAGTATAATGCTCCAAGGCAAAATATGGATTTTCAATAAAATAGAAGACTTTCAAGCTTTCTCTATGAAAAGATCAGAGCTGAATAGAAAATTTGACTTTCAAACACAAGAATCAAGAGAAGCATGAAAAGGTAACAAAGAAAAAGAAACTGCAAGGGACTTACTAAAGTTGAACTGTTTTGTTTACATTCCTACAGGGAAGGATGATATGTATGATTCATGAGACCTCAATATTTGGGTAGCTGAAGGGAATATACGTACATACATACATATATATATATGTAAAATAGATAGATAGATAGGTAGATAGATAGATAGATGATAGATAGATACAGGGCCTGGTGAGTTGAATATAAAGAGACGATGTCTAAAAAAATAAAAATAAGGGATGAGAGAGGAATATATTGAGAGAGAGAGAAAAGGAGAGATAGAATGGGGTAAACTATCTCACATAAAAGTGGCAAGAAAAAGCAGCTCTGCTGGAAGGGAAGAGGGGGTAGATGAAGGGGAATGAGTGAATCTTGCTCTCATCGGATTTGACATGAGGAGGGAATAACATACACACTCAATTATGTATCTTACCCCACAGGAAAATAGGGGGAAGAGGGATAAGAAAAGGGGGGATGATAGAAGGGAAGGCACATAGGGGTAGGAGGTAATCAAAAGCAAACACTTTTAAAAAGGGACAGGGTCAAGGGAGAAACTTGAATAAAGGAGGACAGGATAGGATGGAGGGAAATATAGTTAGCCTTTCACAACATGATTATTGTGGAAGTGTTTTGTGCAATGACACATGTGTGGCCTAGGTTGAATTGCTTAACTTCTTAGGGAGAGTAGGTAGGAGGGAAGAAAGGAGGGAATTTGGAACTGAAAGTTCTAAAAGCGGCTGCTGAAAAAAAGTTTTTTTTGCATGCAAATGGGAAATAAGATATACAGGCAATGGGGTATAGAAATCTATCTTGCTCTACAAGAAAGTAAGGGGAAAGGGTCTGGGGAGGAGTGGGGTGACAGAAGGGAGGGCAAACTGGGGAACATGGCAATCAATATATACCATCTTGGAGTGGGGGGAAGGTAGAAATGTGGAGAAAATTTGTAACAAAATCTTGTGGAAATCAATGTTGAAAACTAAAAATATTAAATAATAAAATATAAAAATTAAAAAATAAAATATACAGAATTCCAAATGAAAAAAAATATTTTATATATATATATATATCTAAGATCAGGTTGACCTCAAACCCATTTATGAGTTAGGGAGGTGTCTACCCCAAGCATGTAAATACTATGCCTGGTTTAATGGGTGGATGAGAACAATTTGTTCCAATGGCCATGAAGGTGACTGAAGCTGTGGAGTACTTAGAGCTTGGTCAGAAATCAAAGACACCAAGGTCCCAGGCCATCACCGGTAATCTTGACTTTTGTCTTGGCACTGAACTTCAGTGACTCAGGAAGAGAGAGTGAGGCTGATTTCTTTGTGCAACTCTGCCTCACTTAGATCGAGCATGTATGGATCATCCTGTGATGTCATTGGTCAGTTTCAAAAAAAAAAAAATGAAGGACAAACAACAATTTGATGCTGAAAAGAGTTTGTTATAAAAATATTTGCAGATCTATTCCATTTTCTTCTATTTGTTGTCTTCTTTTCAACTTCTTCCTTACATGTCCTTGGAATGACTTTGCTCAGATGGGTGTCTCACTGAACTTTCGTTAAACTGCCTTTATCTTCCAGTGCTTCTCTCTACTTAATGCGGTGATACTGTATATCATTGTCCTCTGTGAGACTTTACAAATCCATGTATATCATACACTACTGTTGCTTTTGGTAGTCATTTCTAAGTCAAGGGTTACATTAAAGTGTTTTTTTTAAAGTTCTTTTGATCTCTTTGTTAGAACAATTAATTTACATTGATTAAATTTCTACATTCTGTATTATTGTCTGTGTCGATGGTGCTTTTTCAATTCATTGCCCATTTTCCCTATCAATAATTTGTTTGCATAGGTTGTGATTGAGTCATTTCAATTTTATGTCACATCCTTTTTAAAAATTTTATTCCTTTCTCCTCAGATTTGTTATAATTCTACTCTTTATTCTAAGAAGTCAGTGGTCTGATTCCTCAGTTCATTAAGGAATGTGTTTCCCATCAGTAACCTCCTTTCCTATATATAAAGTATAATCATTTCATTTTCTGTGAAATTGGTGGCTATCATTTCTGGGGCCTTCAGATTCTTTCCTCAAAGAAAACATTTACTACATGCAAAGCTTCTGAGTAGTTTAAAGTCACTGGTTTCTTTTATATTATACCTGAATATTTTTTCAAAATATTTTGGTTGACCTTGCTTAGTCTCATCTTTGTATTGAAGTCATTGAAGAGAAAATTGTATCTTACTTAATTTAGAGTATCTTATTGAGTTCTTCATGGAATTCTGTACTTTATTCTCTGCAAAGATATTGGTAAAAAAGACATAATTATTTTCGTGGTAGTCTTTTTTACAAACTGTTATCATGAGCAGCATGAGATGGCCCCATGAAATGTTGGTTCTTGTTGCCTTTGACACATGGTAAAGACAACTCCACCAATACACACGGAAGAGGCTTTGGGTTCCAAAAGTTGCAAGGTTGATGACCGGGGCTCCAGAGTAATAGTTAATCATTCAGTCAACCAGCATTTATTAGGCACTTTTTACCAGGGAATATAGCTAAGTTTTGGGGATACAAAGAAAGGCAAAAACTATGGTGATTAATACCCCTATTTTACAGATAAGGAAACAGCTTCAGAGAGGTTAAATAACTTGCCCAGGGTCATATAGCCATCAAAAGTTAAAGGAAAGATTTGAACCTAAATCTAAGACATTATCCTCTACTTTGCTGTTTCTTTAGTATCCCTGACGAATTGTCTTTAAGCCTTTACTTACAAATTCCTAGTTTTTGGGAACTTACTACTTCCTCAGGCAGCCCATTTCAGTGTTATTTGGTTGGCTTTCCTTTTATTGATTTCAAATCCTTTTCTCTGTGGCTCCTCGCTAATGGTTCTAGTCTTCCCAAGCAGAATAAATCTAATATCTTTCATATCATTCCCTTCAAATATTAGAAGATCAGAGGATGGTCTCTTTCCTGGCAATTAATACATCTACTTCCTTCAACTTATTCTCATATGACATGGTTTTAAGTCCCAATTCTGGTCTTCTCCTTTGGACATGCTGTAGCTTATCATTGTCCTTATTAAAATGTGATGCCTGGGGAGGTTCTACTGTTACCTCTATGGTTCTTTCTAATTCTAATTCTCTGAGCTTTCTGAGCTCTGCGGGTTATCCTTACACATGTCACTACCTCTCTCATTTCCATGCTTTTGCATGGGCTGTCTCTCCATGTATGAAATGCTTTCCTCCTTGCTTTCACCTCTTATACCAGTTTCCTTCAAAGCTCAGCTCAATCACTACTTAATATATGAAGACTTTTCTGATCTTTCCAACATCTAATGCCTTCCATGTCAAAATCATCTTGCATCAATGCATTTATTTTATATATACTTGTATGTGTACATGTTGATTCTTCTGCTAAAAAGTAAACTTCTTAAGTGTAAGGACTGTCGCCTATTTTACCTTCCTATTCCCTATGCTTAGCACAGTGCCTGGCACATAGTTTGTACTTAATAAATACTTGTTGATTGGTTGTTGAAGGTAGACTCCAGAAAGGGAACAATTTTGCCCAAGACTGGCTTTGCAAACCATCCCCCATTTTCTACCCCATTGTGGGTCCAGTAAATATTAACATTGTTCTCCGTGAATATAGATTTCCATTACCCTTTTGCTTTAGGGATAGGTATTGGGGGCAGAGTGGCTGATTACATTTCTAGCCAATCATTTCCCATTAGCAGGGAATTGCTTTCTCTGAGCAGCAACCTTCAGCTCACTCAATTACTCCCCTTTCTAGCACTTTCTCCACTGCCCTCTTGAGTTTCTAAGTGTCAGGACTGGAGCTGGCTTCACCAAGTAGCTTGAAACTAACAAGGGCTTTTTAGTATGATACCAGGTGACAGGTTAGAGGCACAATTTGGGATTTAGGATATTGGAAGTATCCAGGAAAGATGCCAGAAATTGTCATTTACCTTTCCTATCTTCTGTGTTCCCATTGAAATTTTTAAAAATTTAAATATTTTACTAAAAATGACACAAAACACCAATTCTACCAACTAAACCAGCTTAGTGATACTTTACCTTTGAATTAATTTCCACACACGAAACTCATAAACAATTTTTCGGTCACTTCCTCAAAATTAGGATTCATTATTTTTACATTCATTTTACATTACATACATTTTACATTACATATTTTTGCATTCATTCATTCTTGCTCATATTTTCTCTGTTCCTTAGTTGTCCTCACTGAAATTTTAGAAAGAATTCCAAGTGGTTTCGAAATCAATTGGACTTAAAAGCACCTTTTTTTTATTCTTCTAATAGAGAGAGGGAGTAACACAGTGCTGACTTTCTAAAAGGATTCAGTTGACTTCAGGGAGGTGGTATCCCATAAGGTAGATTTATATTTTTCAGATGAGTGTGTAGGGTTCTGAAACTCAGGAAATACCCATTGCAATGGAAAGAGCACTGACTTTTGAGTCAGAAGAACTGGGTTCAAATTCTGATTCTGTCCCCTAGTATCTATATGACCTTGGGAAAATCATGTCTCTTCTCTGGGGCTCAGTTTCCTCACCTGTAAAATGAAGTGGTTGTTTTCATTGCTTCTGGGGTCCCTTTCAGCTCTAAATATGTGATCCTGAATATGGATTAACTGGGCTCCAAAATGGAGGAAGTCTTTGGCAAACTGGAAAGAATGATGGCGTTAGAATCAGAGTACCTGGGTTCAGTTCCATCTCGAATATTTGCTATTTGGACACTATTTTCTTTTACCTCTGTGTTTAGGGCTAGTCCTTGCTGTTGGGAATCTAAGCCCTACCCCCTTTGATGGAGCTGAAGGGAAGGAGGAACTCAAGGGTGAATGGGAGTTGGCTAGGAGTACAGAGGATTTTTAATGGGAAGGAGCAGGATTTCACTATCCTGCTCTCATATCCTCACCATTGACAACGTGTGAAGAAAACTGGGAAGGGACAGCTTACCTCTTCCCAGGACCCCTTTTCTTCTTCATTCTGATTCCAGTGCTCCCTGGAAAAGCTCCATCCACAGTGTGACAAACACTGGGTGGCTCCAGCTCTGTTAAGGGTCAAGCTATTTTTTTCTTTAACTTCTCTGGTCATCATACATGTTATATTCCCCCAGGCCTGGTCTGTTTGTTTCTAGGGTAGCTTCCCCACTCCCTCCACCCCTCCCTTTTTCCTGTTTTGTTTTTCCTCTTCAAGGAAATGAAAGTGAATGTAGAGAAAGACAGAAAGGCAGAGGGGGAGAGATTGCAATCACCAAATGATCTGAGAATGATAAAGGAAGGTTACCTGTGTGTTTGTCAACAAGATGAAATAAATAAGAGCAAAAAAACCTGGGAGACAGCAGTCAAAGGCAATCAAATATGTATTTAATTAAAGCAAACATAAAAATAAAAGTTACATGTTGAATCAATAAACAGCACTTTTTTCTACGTGCATTTTGAACAAGACAGATCAGAATCTTGCATGATGAAGACATAATGTGTCATAATAATTAGGAACACAGACAAAAGAACAGCTAATCAGCATGCAAATGTATGCAGTTCTGGCGATTCAGATGAGGCAGATTTCTACCTCTTTTTTGCTTGATTCATCTTCATTGCTAATCATCTGAAGGCTGCCAAATGTTCACTGACACTAATGTATGATAGGTCAAGAGAGGCAGGTCTTCACCTATTACCCCCCCAAACAATATGCTTCCCTTCCCTGTTTCCTCTTCAGGATTTTCAGCAATTACTGCCAGATGCAATCAGACTCCTTGAATAGGAGCAACTGAGGCTTGTTTGTGGCTTGGATTCATTAGAATCAGGAGGCTGAAGAAAGGAATAAATTACTTAATTGCACAAAAAAGTTGCAGCCAAAGTGATGGTGAGAGAAACTGATTGTGTAGATGAGCATTAGGGCCACTCTTGGAATGGGGGATCTTAGAATAGCTGGTAGTTTGGCCTCACAGATTCAGACAGATTTGGGTGTCCTCCAAAACAGATGGCTCCACATACCATCTATTCTTCTCTTTGTCAGGTTTTACCATTTATTTGATCTTGGTTCCTCTATGATGCTGGTGTATTAGATGTAACACAAATATGCATTCAGATCATACCCATTTAGTCTGGCCTCTCCCAACTTTTCTTCTTCTTTCTTCTTCTTCTCCTTCCCTCTCTCTCTTTATCTGGCCTTGTTTGATGAGACAATCAAGTTTGAATAAAACCCTCGTTGTCTTGTTCTGAATGATCCCTCAGATGAAATGCCGAAAATGGGAATATTGCGAAAAGCCTGCTGTGGGGAGGAAGTGAGCCCTACTACAGGGCTGATGGGGAAGGAGGGTTTATTGCAATCGAAGACAGAAAAGAGTTCACTCTATTTTCTAAGCACCTGAATACCTTCTTTGGTTCGATCTCTTAGTTAAAAAACAAAAACAGAGACATACTAACAATGGATGTACTTTCATGGAACCAAGGGAAAGAAAGAAAACTACATGGTACGGACTCTTATCAAAATGTCCCTCCTCCCCTCTCTCCCTGTATGGGGATCCCTGCTCACATATTCTCTTCAAGTTCCTGGCCATGTGCTGTGCTCACGGGTGGTCTTAGAATCTTGAAGAAAGGACTTCTCTCTGTGAAGTCACCCAGCACTGCCTGCAGCTGGGGTTGGGAGTTTGGAGGTGGGGAGAGGGCAGTAAGGAGCTTGGAGCACAGACTAAAGAGAATGGTTGGGAAATAGAATTATTTTAAGAAAAGAATTTTGGGGGAACGAATAAGACTTTGGGCAAAATTAACTTTTCTTGTCCTATTTGAAAGGGGCAGTTGGTGATTTGATTTTGTCTATACTGGTTTCTCATTTTCTACCTTGCCTTCTTTCTTTTCCTCCACAAGAAACAAATTAACACACACACACACACACACACACACACAAACACACACACACACACACGCGCACACACACACACACGCACACACACACGCACACGCACACACACACACACGCACACACACACGCACACACACACGCACGCACACACGCACACACACGCACGCACACACACACACGCACACACACACACTTGTTCTCTGTGGTAATGCTCAGTGACTATGGTTGGAATGGGCTGCTACATGTTCTCTGAGGTTCACCCCAATTCCAAGATTCTGTGTTTTGCGGTGCCAGCCAAAGAGACTATGTTTTAGGGGTGGCATTGGTGCTGGGCCTGGATGGCTGATATTTTCAGTAATTCTCTGTTTTGTAAGTGATGGCAAGGGCTGCTTGGGAGAATCACCGGACACTCCATTAAGCTGTGCCCATTTCTTGGGCTGGGATCATTGCAGCCTGTTCTTTGACTCCCTAGTCAACATCTAAGATATTATATACAGAGAATAGACTGTGTAAACTAGGGAGTAACAGTTCAGAGATTTGAAGTCTAGCAGATCACTTAGGCAGGGCATGACAGCTTTTCTTTAATAACTTTTTATTCTGCCATATCTTTTTATATATATCCACGTATACTAGGACCAGAATTTCAATTAGAATGTAAGCTGCTGGATGATAGCAGCTAGACCTACGTAATTAGCTGCATTTGCCACAGCACTATATATATATATATATATATATATATATATATATATATATAATCTTGGGCTACTTGTTTTTGACAGCAAATAATGGTTCACATTTATATGATTATGATACCTCACGAAGGGCAGCCAGGCGGTGCAGTGGCTCAGGTGGAGCGCTGAGCCTGGAGTCAGGAAGATCTGAGTTCAAATGTGGCCGCAGACACTTACTAGCTGTGTGATCCTGGGCAAATCATTTAATCCTGTTTGCCTCAGTTTACTCATTGGTAAAATGAGCAGAAGACGGTAAAGCAAACCACTCCGGTATCTTTGCCAAGAAAATCCCAAATGGGGTCACGGAGAGTCAGACATGACTGAAAATGGCTGAACAACAAAGATACCACACATTATATGTAGGGTCTTACAGGAGAAGTGTTAAACACTGGAGTGCGGGCATCATACTGTCCATAATACCCCAGGGTGCTGCTGAACCATATTAAAATGTAATTGGGAAATATTCAACAAAACAAATTAAAAATACAATAAAACATAGATAACATTACATCTTAAAAGAAAGTCAATATGTGGGCCACAGAAATCTGTATGTATGGATTAGTAGCCTCCCATTTCAATTTGAGTTTGACTCCAATGCTTTACGATGTTTTCTCAAAGCTTCTGTGTTCAGTTACTTGCTCATAGAGACACAGATACTAAATGGCAAGGGTCTGACTAGACTTTGGAACTTCTCACTCAAATTCCAATGCCTTTTTACACTTTTTATCTATGATTTTGTTATGAAAATTAATACCTTAGTGCGTATCTCAGGTAAGTGCTATCTAATGTGTTATAGACAGTGGGAATTCACATAGATTCAGTTCAGAAATAGTGATCTTCCAACATAGGTCAGCCTTTTTTTCTCCCTATGGGTTGGATAATTTTGAATTTTTCTCTTACTCTGATTTTTCAGGGGCTCCACTTTTTGGTGAAAAGTATAGGAAAGATCAGTGAACGAATGTTCTAAAGCTTTCATGGAGGTAGGAGCCCAGAAAAGACGTTCCAGATGGAATGTAGCTACTTAATCAAGATCCTTGGTTGGGATTTTTATATGTAAAGTTATTGATGGAGGCACTGTGGTTTAGTGGCTAGGGAGTTGTTGTCAGAAGCAGGAAGATCTAGGTTTGAGACTATCTCTGACTCATGCCTGTCAGTGGTCCAGGTAACTCTCTAAGACTATAAGTTGCAGTTGATAGAAGGAGTTTCTTTATTGTACCCCAATGACATTTTTTACCTCCCCGCTAAATCCTCTCTTGCTAAGAAGAATAATGTTTTTTTCTTCTTAATGGTTATCTTTGGTGTCTTCTTGTGATCATCTCTTCACTTACCTCTGCTTCTTTCACATACAGTGACCTTGAAAATAATATTCCTATTCGCCGATGATTAAAATGAGGCCCAATGTCATTATAACCAATTCCAGGGAACTACCTTGAGTCTTCTTCTGTGAAGGAATATTATGTCAGATGCTGATTAGAAAAATCCTATGCTTTCTTTTCATGGAGGGATTTTTCACCATATACTTTTCTAAATAGAGTTTGGATTTGTTTTTTGAATTTGGTAATGACCTTCTTTCCTTTGTGGAAAGTGCCCATAGTGTGAAAACTTTGCGTTAGTCAAAGGAAGGAGAGGAGCATCAACAGAGCCTTCATAACCTAAGAGGCTTTTACTACTAGGAGGGTAGAGAAGTAGCCCCAGTGACTACTGGCAGATCTGAACTATAGCCAAGAAAAAAGGGAGAAGAAAGGAAAGGGAGGAGGAAAAGAAGAAAGATGAGAAAAGTGAGAGGCACTATGGTATGTGGAAACAATCCAGGGCTACATTTTAGGATACTGT
>CM053626.1:245249278-245275071 GCA_028646595.1 Phalanger gymnotis | reverse complement strand
CTTTCTTTCTTTCTTCCTTCCTTCCTTCCTTCCTTCCTTCCTTCCTTCCTTCCTTCCTTCCTCTCTCTCACTCTTTCTTCTCTCTGGGTCAGCCCAGAAAAGGCTTTGTGTGATCTCAACTATCCTTTCCTAATTCCTAGCATGCATAATCCTGTGTACAAGTGGACATCTAGCTCCTTTATGTGTAATGGCAATATGACTTTTGATATTAATATTTCAATCCAATTTTTTCTATATAATTGTGGCTAATTTACATCAGGGAAATTAGTTGAAAGCATTGACTGAGTGCCTACTTTATGCTGAGTTTTCTATATGATACTATGAAAAAATACAAAAGAAAAATCAGAGATGTAATCCCTACTATCAAGGAATTTAACATATGGTAACAGGGATTCAGGAAGACATATATTTAAAAAGACACTAGATACATTTAAAGAAACACGTAAACAAAGACAAATTATGCAGCCATGAAAAGCATATAGCAATAATGGTGGGGGTCATGTAAAGCTTGATGGAGGGAGTGACTCTTGAGAAAGGCACTGAAAAGAGGAAAAGGGATGAGTTCCTACTAGGCCAGGAAAAGGATTCTGGGAGAATGGTCAAAGGTTGGATTGAGCTAGATGCAGAATTTGTTAAGTAGGTTTTTCTAGCTAGATCATTGCATACAGTTAGAGAATAATGGGGGATGAGAGTATTGGTAGAGTTAGTCAGTCAATAAGCATTTATTAAATGCCTATTATGTGCTAAGCACTGAGGATGCCAAGAAAGGCAAAAAGAAAAATGACAACAATGAAACACCCAGCCTTTGCTTTCAAGGAGCTCCCAGTTGAATGGGGGAGAGGACATGCGGACGACTGTGTGTAAACAAAATATGGGAAAGGTCAATTGGGGGTAGTCTCCGAGGGAAGGCACTAAGACTTAAGATGTTCCTGGAAAAAGCTTCTTGCAGAAAGTAGGACTTTAACTGAGATTTGAAAGAAGCCAAGAGATAGAAACGAAGAGGGAGAGAGTTCCAGGCATGGGGGCGGGCCAATGAAAATAATGAGTTAGGAGATGGAATGTCCCGTGTGAAGAGCCAGAAGAAGGCCAGTGTTACTGAATTGTAAAGTAAGTTGAGGGGAGTCAGGTGTAAGAAGACTGGAAAGATAGGAAGGGGTCAGGTTTTGAAGGACTTTAAAAGCCAGACGGAGGATTTTGATCTTGGGGGCTAGTAGGGAGCCACTGGAGTTTATTAAATGGCGAGGGACAAAGTGAAAATAAGACCTATACTTTAGGAACATCAGTTTGACAACAGAGATGAGGATAGCCTGGAGTGGGTGGAGGGGCACGGTAGCCTCTTTAACTCTGGCAGAAACCTTAGGGACGGGTGCTGAGTGTGCACTAGATCTCTCTAAAATCCACGTGGTGTTGTCTCCTGTCTTAGGGCTTCACTAACACGTCAGTAGCATAGAGCTTGGTATTCCCAAGTGGGCTCAGGTCCTGAGCACTGATACTCTCTTGTGTAGGGCAATGACTATTTATGTTGTAAAACAGAGGTGAAAAGGGCTGTCAGCGTTTTGTGTGGGGATACGGCTACGTCACCCTTGCAATTCTCTGAAGACTCCTGAGGAACTTCTGCCGGAGGATGAACTCATCTTTTTCTCTTGGCCTCTCCACCCGAGTCCCCTTCACTTGCCCGGGGCCTCTTTTGTTTTGACATCTTTTCACTCTTCTCTCCATGTTTCCTGTTTTTATGGATCTTCCTCTTCTGTTGTATTTTTCCTGTGTCTGTTGGCCTCCCAGATGTTGCAGCGACTGGCTATTTTGGTACCTATCTAGGCTCTGCAATGTAAAAAAAAAAAGAAAAGAGATATGTGGAAAAATCCCATATTGGAAAAAATTCCATACACGTGCTTTAGGTTGGATAGTAGATCATTCCCAGGGTTTGAGTACATCTCTACAATATATTACTGAATAAAAGTCAAGTCAACTAGAATTTATTAAGTTCCTACTATGTTCCAGGCACGGTATTTAGCACTGCTGACACAAAGAAAGGAAAACAAAACATGGCAACCAATGGAACTATTCCATGACAATATGCAGAGCATCCTGAAAGTATTAGTGCAGTTTTAAGCTTTAATAATTCAAAGCCTTAAGTATATATAGTAAGCTATATCTACACTATCTGTTTATGATCTTGTTCAACCTATGACAGACCCATAAAGTCATAATTTTAGGAGTGCTGCCTAGACCTCCTTTTAAATATTCTTACTTTTGCTTTCATTTTCTATCAACTACAAAATTGATGAAATAATCAAACTGAATAGTAACTGGGTGACTGGTTGTGTATTTTTTAAAAATGCTGAGAAAGGGTATATTATAAAAAAGAAAAAGGAACTCTGGTAAGTTTCTGGCACAGAAATGGCTAGAGCTGCCTGGGAAGTTGGTCTGGAGAAACCATGTTGAAAGGATCTCATTGCTTGAGTACCACATGGGTCAGATCTTGCAGGCAGCTAAGCCACTCCCTTTGATACCATTTATTCTGGTGGCTTGGTGGCTCAGCAGGGTATGTTATATAACCGGTGAGGTTATAGTTTCACCACTTTTAGGTAAAGGTTCTTAATTTTTTTTAGTGGAATGGAGACTTTTGGTAGTCTGGTGAACCATCCTGATTCCTTCTCAGAATAATTTTTAAAATATGTAATATTATAAAAGAAAATAATTACATTGAAATAGTTATCATAATATTAAAAACACCAAAAACAAACAAAAACCCAAATCCATAGACCTTTGGTCAAGAACTCTTGCTTCAGGTTCTGTCTATCCTCGCTCCATTTCATGGCCACCCTTTCCCTGGCATGTTTTTTTTTTTTATCACAAGGAGAGAGAGAGTAAGAATGTGGAGAGATCAGTACAAACCCATCATGACTCTTGGGGAAAAACTTCAATTCCAACATAAGCAATATTGCCAGTGTTTGGGCCAAGTAGTACAATGGAAAGAGCATTGGCTTTGGAGGCAGAGAACCTGGATTCAAATCCTGCCTTTAATTCTTACTGCCTGTATAACCAGTGACAAGTTACCTAACCTCCCCATGGCCTCTCTTTCCTCATTGGTAAAATGAAGGGGACAGGATAGTTGGCTTCTGATGTTCTTTCCAGCTCTCGATCTGTGATTCTAAGACCTTCATGACATTTCATCCTCTCTTAGTAGACCAACAGAGTTAATGCCAACCCAATGGACCTAACAGACTTAGCAAGTCAGTGACAATTAGTCCAATAATTGCTCAAAGAGCATTTATTAAGCATCTAACATGTACCAGACACTTCTAGGAAATGGTGAAACAAATATGAGAACATTCAGGTAGGTTCCATTCTGTCTGAGAAACAATGCGAAAATATCTAAGTATGTAGATAACACATATAAGGTAATAGTCTGAGACGCAATCATAAAAAGCCTGAAATGTGAGATGCCAAAGAGGTGGTCCTTTGTGTAGCTTTCTCATTTGGGAAACCATCACATCAAAATATAGCTGGAGAGTCCATTTGTTGAAATTTGCCCTTGATTGCTTTGCAACTAGTCCTATGGAGTTAAAGAGCCCCACTTGGGGAGCCGGTCACCCTACCCCAAATGGGAAGGTACAATTTATAGTGCAGGTGCTTTGGAAGCAGCTTGCGAAGTACCCACCTCCTCTTACCGCAGCCTCGTAGCATCATCAATTTCATGAGATGGGTGGATTCCTAAAGGAGGCTGTGCCTTTGTCTTGTGCTATGAGACCCTCAGGGCTACAAACACTCCAGAAGGGGATATAAATTGTGCATTTTGTCATCAGTTTTTCTTTGATGAATTATCTGTGCTCAGCAGTTAAGTACCACATTAACACCTGTTGCCAAGACATTTGTAGGTGTTTGAGCCTTAAATAGGGAAAAAATTCACTAAAGGAAAGGATTTATTTTTTCCTAAAAGGTAAAATTTACAGTTTAGGTGTAGTTGCTCATGACTGGTAACTCTTAGTAGGTAGATAGGGTAGTTTTCTTTTACTTTCAGGGTGCTTTTATTGAAAATAGTTATTAATTTTTTTCAACATTCATTTATTCATGCGACTAATATTCATTCATTCAGTAAATGTTAGATTTTTTTCCTTTTGGGACTGATAGTGTTGAATGGACGAAAAAAAAAGCATCTATTAAACTCTACGTGTCACTGTACCAAGCTCTAAGGAAACAGATAGAAAAGCAGGACAGCCCCTGTCTCAAGAATTCACATTCTAGTGAGGGAGGAGGTTTTACCTTACAAGTCAAGGCCCGTTGGTCCTTACGATAAAGTGGCAAAGTCAGTGTTAAGGTACCTTTCTTAGACTCATTTCCATTGATGAAACCATATCTATTTCTGCCGTCTCCCTTCTAACTCTTAAAAATTCTGATTCTGTGATTTGTTCCCCCAAAGGATTAGAGCTCTTAAATTTCCTCCAGAATATGAAATATCAGAGACACTTGGATAGTGGAGAAGACAAGCAAGAAAACATAAAATAAAATCAGAGTATAACCCAGTGGACAAATAGTTTTTATTTGTAGAAATCTTCTTTCGAGACATTTTAAGCATTGTTTGGACCTCCTGTACCATTTTTAGATGAGAAAGGGTGCTGCTGATACTTTATGTCTTTACTTTATGTCATACTTTATGGTGTTGTTTTAGCCTTATATAACAGGAAGAGGAAGTAGTTTGACCAAAGTTGGTATTCAGTGGTTGTCCTCTTTCTATTGTTCCTAACTAAAAAGAGTTTTTGGAATTTTCCTCATAATTGCTTAGATTCTTTTCCTTTTTAGGTGGGAGGTGAGAACTTGAGAGTTTCTCCCCCAAGATAGAGGTCTGTAAGTTCTTTGATTTCATGGACAGTACCTAGTACCTTGTACCTAGTATGTAATCTAGCTCGAAGCCTTATAATACAACAAATTGTGTAATTCAATCCCTCTCTGCCTCCCAGTTTGTTAGAGTGAATTGGATTGAATTCATCCCAACCTGTATATATCTCATATCTCGTGCATATACTTGTCCTTTCTCACAAATACCTGCCAGACCAAGTGACAAAACCAGAATGGAAAGAAAGCAAGCAGCATTGGAATAGATAGATGGAGGGTTCTTGTTTTGTAATGGAGTTCTGTTGCCTTGGGCATCTAGATCCCAGCTCTGACATAATCTTGCTGAGTGACTGGGCAAATCACGCCTCTCTCAGACTCAGTTTCCTCATCTGTAAAATGAGGTTGATGAATGAGATGATTTCCAAGGTCCATTCCAGCTCAAACAGCCTCTGAGTCTAGGATTCTACGATTTCTGACATTTAGTAGTTGTGTGATACACAGCTTAGAGAAAAGTTTCAATCTGTAAAGTGGGGTTAATGCGTTGTGTGTGTGTGTGTGTGTGTGTGTGTGTGTGTGTGTGTGTTGTACCTGGTATATAGTACACCTCACAGGGTACTTGTCAGGATCATGTGAGAGAATATAATTAAAGCGCTTTTGTGCTACAGTTTAAATTGCTATATAATCATGAGCTGTTTGTGATAGGACCAGCTATAGCATCTTTCTTCCCAATCACAACATGGGATGCTTTACCTAAAAGAAGACAAAACTATCTCCTAGGACCCAACTGACAGTTGATGACAGTGGATACACTGCTGGGCTTGGAGTCAGGAAGACTCCTAATAGACGCCTAGTAGCTGTGTGACCCTGGGCAAGTCACTTAACTTCTGTTTGCCTCAGTTTCCTCATCTGTAAGATGGGGATAATAATAGTACCTGCTTCCTAGGGTTGTCGTGAGGATCAAATAAGATAACAATTGTATAGTGCTTAGCACAGTGCTTGGCACCTAGTAAGTACTATATAAGTGTTAGCTATTATTCTTGTTACCTGATTGGCCTTAGTTTCCCTAATTCCCGGCCCCTCCCAGCCAAGATGGGGTAGGTCCAGGACAAAGCCACCTCTGAGTCCTGATTGGTCCTGGTTTCCCTGATGCAGCTTCCTGGTCAACTATGGGCATAAAAAGGTCCTGGCCATCGTAGATTCTGTTTCTCTCAGACTTGATAGGACTTGCTGTACCCTACTGACCAGAAGGTTCCAAGGGGGGAAACTGTGTTCAGAGAAGCTAAGGGCCACCACAACTTTATTGGATATTCTTGCTGGGAGGGCAAAGTAAACCTCCTTTGTCAAATGTTCAGTGACTTCATGAATCCTTCATGTCTTCTCGACACTGAACCTGAACTAAGAGGTTGCTGGTGTTGAGTCCTGCCTCTAACACTACTCTCATCACTTCCTAATTATGTGGTGAACATAGGATCATAAAATCACATATTTACAAGGGACCTTAGGGTCCACCTAGTTCAACCTCCATGACACTGTAGAAATGGTCTTACCACATCAAGTCTTCATTTATAGATGAAGGCCTAAGACTCTTCCCTTGGAAGTTAAGTCACTTGTCCAAGGTGACCCAGGTCCTCAGTAGAAGAGATGAGATTCAAACTCAGGTCCTCCTGTCTTCATACTCCATGTTCTTTCCACTGCATCAAATTTTTCTCATGTCTCTCACAATACCTAGCACAGCTCTAGGCACATAGTAGCCGCCCAATGATTACTTGTTCATTGATTGAAAAGCCCTCTTCTGATTTATGGGAGCTGTTTTATGAAAGTCAGAAAGACGCACAGAACGGAAGAAACTTGACCTGGGAGATTCAGCCACAATGTCAACCCTTCCTCTCCTTCTATCTCTTCAGCAGGGATGTATAGTGGCTTCTACAGCATCTTGTCTGTGCAGTGTTTTCCTTTCGTTTCATGATTCTAAGTCTGTAAGCAAACTCTAAATTATCTTGTAAGCAGACAGAGGAGCAGGGATGATCTCTCTCTCTGCATTTGACTTAACTTTTCCACATGGTCATACTCAGAAGAATGACTCAATGAACGCTTACTGAATGAATGGAGGAATGTAGTCAGGTCATTAACCTATGAGTTGGTCCTAAAGCATAACTAATGGGTGAATGACTAGAATCTATAGTTAAAGATCTCCAGTAATGAAGATCCCCTAGATTGTCAACTCCTAGAAGGTAGGACTAGAAGGTAGGTCTTTCTTGTTCTGCATAGTGCCCAAAACATTACATTATGCAAATGAGTGTTTGCCAAAGCCTTTGGCTAAGTTTTTCTTTGTCCCCTTGGCTAGTATCTTATAAACATCATCGTTCTCATATTCAACCTAAATTTCTCACATTATCATTATATTATATTATTGATTAAATATTAAAATATATCAATACGAAATACTTTATAAAATAACATTAATAATTTCTATTTGACCCTTGAAGAAGGTAAAGAACAAATAGTTGGTACTGTTTTTAGTGAGACTATATTTTCACTTCACAATTATAATGGTTCTCTATTACTTATCCTATCAATTCCAAACACGTCTGCCTAAGTTTTAAGACTTTAGATAATCAGATATCACCTTAGGTATTCAACTTTCTCTCTTACTCTGTAACATTTATCCTTCTCTACTTTCAGGCTATCTCAGTTCAGCTTAACAAATATTTATTAAGTAACTACTATATTCTGTACCATGCTAGGGGGAAATATGAAGTTTAGAAACAATTCCTGCCCTCATGAAGATTATAGTCTAGTAAGGTGATACTGGCATTTACATAGAAACTCCAACAATACATAAATAGAATACCCAATAATAGATAAAGGGCACAACAGGGGTATCATCGAAATGCTATGTAAAATTATAGAGCATCATTGCAGGGGGATCAGGTAAGATTTCCTAAGGGAGATAGTATTTGAATTGGATTTTGTAGGCTGGGTAGCAATATAACTTGTGGAAATTATTCACGTAAGCCAAGGTTGGAGAGATTGTCTAGGAGGAGAAGGTGTTCAACAGTGTCAAATGCTGCCAATAGGTCAAGAAGAAGGAAGCCTGAAAATAAAGGTGTTGGATTTGGTGTTAAGGAGTTGTTTGACAGTCAGCTTCTTTTGAGAGAGCAGTTTCTATTGTGGGAGAAATAGAAGCCAGATTGCAAGGGTTTATGTAAAAGTGAGTGGTCAGGAAGTGAAGGCATGACCCTACCATCTTCCAGGTCATCTTTTTGGTTTGTGGCCTGTGTTGTTCTTTCCTCCAGGGAAGAATGGGCTATCCTTTCTGCCTCTCTTCCTATTCAAATATGGCCCGATGACCAATGCTCATCTCAAGTCTGCCTATTCAGATAATTGTTTATTTGTTTTATGGATTAGTTTTTCTTCCTCAACCACAGGACAAACATCCCGAGGGTAGAAATCATGCCTTAAATTTCTGTCCATTGCACAGAGCTGGACATGCAGGATGTAGATTTGTAAATTTAGATCTGGAAGGAAGGTCATCTAATCCAACCCCTTCACTTACTAATAATGATAAAGATAGAAGCCTAAGAAAACTGACTCGGAGAGATAAAGAGCCATCCTCACACAATGGTAGGGCCGTGATTCAAACCCAGGGCTTCTGATTCAGAATCCAGTGCTCTTTCCATCGACTCATGATGCTTCTGTGTTAAGAGATCACAAAAATACTTGTTTGACTAGCTAATTCCTTTCCAGAAATGATTATTGAGCAGCAGTTATAGGGCGGTGGATTTGAGATGAGCAGAAGGAAAAGGCTAAGTGGTTATGATAATAATACCTTCCATTTGCAATAATGTTTATTCTTTCCATGTGCATGGTTTCATTTAATCCGTCTAGTTTTTGTTATCCCATTTCACGGATGAAGTCACTGAGTCTCAGACAGCTTTCTTGAACCACCGGAAGTCACCTAGATTGATAGATAAGGAGGTGAGAATAGAACCAGCGTTGATGACTGCTACTCCTGACCTCTTCCCACTGGATTAAGTACCCGCCAGAAGCGTGGACTAACTCTTCCTGGAGTGGGGAGGATCTGGGGAGCTGGGGCTCACAAACTTCCTGAGTTAGCCTAAGAAAGTTGAGACCCTGAGACCAGTGCATGTGTGACTGTTCTAACGAGCCGCTGCTGCCCTGGGCTTCTCTCACCTCCAGGTAGGAAGATTGTATAATGGGCAGGCCATAATTAGGCTTGGTAAACTCTTATTTTCCCCCTGAGTGGATGTGAGCGAGCCCCTGCTTTGCTAAAGCCTTGGGCCGCTCAGGAAGGTTTCTAATTCGGTGTCTTAATTTTTGTAAAGCGTGAATTACAAGAAGTCAGAAGAATGATGCAAAGAGCATTTAATAATGCACATTCACAAAAGAAGTGGTGTAACTACATTAATTAGGCAAGTCTTGCGTAAAGATGCAATGTAATTATATATTTGAGACAGTTAATTAGGGAGCTACTTGGAAATTTCAGTGAATATTAAGGTAATTATACATAAATACTATAACCATTAAGACTGCACCCATAATGAAAGCAATAACTAATTACATAAATAACAGCGTACTTATGTTTTTACATTACCAACACCTCACAATGCTTCCTCTCCTTCCCCTACCCCTCCCTTCTCCATGCAAATGACAAATCTTCCATTTTAAACTCAGATGTTCTTGCAAATGGTTGAGGGAACAATGACCTTTTCTTGTTTTCTCCCTTTTGAAAAACCTGGGCCCCTAGTAAGAGCATACACCTACTTGAAACAAAACTAGGAGGGTGAGGGCCATTCAGCACCAGGCATGTGTGACATCGCACAGGCATCAGATCTGCAGGGGGCTGTCCAGCCACGACACAATTGTAAAGCAGATAGAGTTTGGTTTTGACATCTGTAGTTCCCCAGTTTTGCTCCCTCTCACTCTCCCTGTCCCCCTCCTCCCCATCCTCGCTCTCAAGCATCCAGAGAGTAACAGTAATAGAAAACACTGGGAGAGGGGTTAAGGCACTGACAGAGAGATGATCTCTGAACTTGTGGAAGTGGATCTCCAAAGGAGAGCCTATACAGAGAGAAGAGGGTTGTGGACAGAGCCAAATGGGGATTACTTCTATTTAATGGGAGGGAAGAGTCAGTCAGAGGCATTTAGTATTATGTCCTAGGCACTGTGCTAATCCCTAGGAGGACAAAGAAAGGTAAAAACAGGGCCCCTGCCTTATATTCTAAGGCAGCTCAGGGAAGGATACTTAGAAGTTGCCATCAGAGGGATAGGAGAAAAACATGCAATGTCAGAGTTGGAAGCGATCCCCCGGAGACTGTCTAGTCCAACCTGAACTAGAACGTGAGTCCTCCATCTCCCCCTCCCCCAACACACTCCCAACAAAGTGGTTACCCAGCCTTTGTTTGAAGACCTCCAGTGATGAGGTGATCATTACTTCCCAAAGGCCCATTCAGCCAGTCAGTCAATAAATATTTATTAAGCACCGCTCTGTGCCAGCTCTAATTGGTAGTTTTTCCTTTCAATGAGCCCGCATCATCTACAACTTCCAGTCATTTTGGTTCAAGTTATGCCCTCTGGAGCCAAGCAGAATAAGCCTAATCCTTCTTCCACATTTATAATCTTTTCAATATCTAAAGCAGCTATCATTGCTCCCATGAGTTTTCTCTTCTCCAGGTTAAGCGTTCCTGGTTTTTTTCAAGTGATTCTTGTGTGACTCTAGTCAGTCAATAAGCATCTATTTATTTATTTATTTTTTGGAGAGGAGAAGGCAAGGCAATTGGTGTTAAATGACTTGTCCAAGGTCACATGAATAACTCAGGTCCTCTTTATTCTCAGGTTGGTGCTCTATTCACTGTGCCACCTAGCTGTCCCTCAATAAGCATTTATTAAGCATCTACTATTTGCCAGGCACTATGCTAAGCATTGGGTGTATAAGAGAAGGCAAAATATCCTGCTTTCAAGGAGTTCACCATCTAACTGGGGAGGGGACATGGGAACAACTATGTACCAACAAGACATAGACTGCTTAAATTGGGGATAAGCACCAGAGAGAAAGTAGTCAGCAGAGCACCCTTGCCATCCTGGCTGCCTTCCTTGGGATGCGTTCCAGTATCCTTCTTAAAAAGTGGTGCCCTAACCGAAGACAGCACTTCAAATGTGGCACCATAGGGAAGACCTCAATTGGACTATACCTTTCTTTCTGGGCATCCATCCTTTTCCCACAAAAATTGCTACAAAAAAAGCATCCGAAATTTATTCACACTGTGGTTAAAATGGAAGATGACAAAGTCTTCTTTTCCATAAGTATTTGCATTTTAATGGAGATAATATTAATATAGGCTTATGCTTTTATTGGCCTTATGGTTACAGAAAGCCAAAATTATTTACATATATATTATCTCATTTAACCCTTACTACAATACTGTGAGAGAGACAATACAAGTTACTATCTACATTTTACAGATGAAGAAAAAAATTGAAAAGGTTAAGTGACTTGTCCAAGGTCATATAACTCATGGACTAAGACCTAGATCTTCTCGTGTCAGGTTATGGTAGAGGGTGATAGCCTTTCTCATATCTGATATAGAAATAATGTACCTTAGTGGTATCAAATGCAGATAGAAATAGGTGCTACACACCCATATATAAGGATCTCTATGAGATCCCTATTGACTTAGAAAACTACATATTGACGTTATCTAGGTTTTATTGTATTTTTATTTATTTTGTAAACTATTTCCCAATTATATTTTAATTTGGGTCAGTATATCCTTGGGAATGTCATGAGTCCCAATGGGCTGCATGTTTGATCCCTCTGATGCAAATGACACCCAGCACTAGGCAGTGTTATATAAAAAAATAGGTTTATTCTTACCTAACATAGGGCAAGGACACATGATGTAATATTGTCCCCAATAACTTGCAGTCAGAAGGATGGGCTTCCTGTGCCTCTTTCTGTTCCCCAATAGTGAGGTTTGTCTCAGGTTCAGATCATAGTAGCCAGTGGGAGGTAAGTACTTAACCAGGTCACAAGAAACTCTCTGCAATTTATCACTGTGATGCTATGGGAAATGTATTACAAGTTGCAAACAAGGGACTTTAGAACGAATTTCTGGAACAGAACTCACATTTGAAAGTTGAGGCCAGCCTATTTAAACAGGTTAAGAAGAATGGAGAATTAGGGGTTGTTGTTACTATTTTTTGTTTGTTTTTTAAGACTGGGTCTCTATCTTTTTCAAGCTAGAAGTATGCTGACTTGATCCCACTGCTGGTCAGGAGTTGCCTATTTGGGTTTGTTTGTCCCTCCTATGTGTCCTGGTAGCCTTCCACTACCAAAAGCTCACCGTAATGATGCCCAGACTTAGTGTGAATACCTGATTGATGACAGGTCTACTTCAAATAAAGCCTCCCAGGAAGGATTGCTTAAACATTCCCACCAGCCTCTGCCTCCTCAGTAGCAGTGACTGCAATTCTTAACCTAGGCTCTGTGAACTTTTTTTTTCTTGGTATGTTTCGGTTACTATTTCCATATAATGGGTTTCCCTTGCAGTCCTATGTATTTTATTTTGTGCATTTAAAAACTTTTTTTTTTTCTGAGAAGGGTTCCTCTGGGCTGCCGGAAGGGTCCAAGATACACGAAAAGTTAAGAAACCCTTCTTTAGATAAATTCTTTGGAAAATTCTACTCTGGTTTCCCATTGTAGGGTGGGGATTATGTTGGGTTCTTAAAGCGTACACCAGCAGTATATATGCCGTGTTAGGTTTTACCAAGCTGGAAAGGTTTTGAGTGAGCTCCTGTTGATAGACAACTTCTGCTGTCCAAAGACCATCTTAGCTCAAATATTGAGAGGCTCATTATAATTGGTGAATGATAAATTATTTGGATGTGGAGATCCACAAAAGCTCAGATTGTTCAAGATATAGTATTAATCTTAAGTAGGCATAAGAAAAGGTAATGCCTGGTGCCATCATCAGCAGAATGTTATAATACTGGCAAATCCTTTGGTTTGACATGTGAATACTTCTTGTGGTCATACGCATATATGTAATCAATTATCATTGATTTATTTGGTTAATATTACCTAGATTTCCCCTTGTATCCCCTATTTTGCCAGAGGGAGGTGAGGGTCTCACCACATTTGTGAACTTGGCTCCAGAGAGCCATCCTAAATAGTAAAAAATCCTTAACAGAAAAAAAAGACATTCAGTGAAATCAATCAACACGTCACCAAAAAATCTGACAGTATATCCAATACTCCACACTTGTGGGCCTGAGCATCTGAAAAGGATGGGTGTCTTCTCTGAGCCACTGGCTATTTTCAGTGTTAGTAAATTTTACAAATTGCATTGTTTAAGAGGCAGTGTGATGTAGTAGAATGTTGGAGGTCTGGTCATTGAATCAGAAAGTCCTAGACTGAATTCCTGCTTACATCCTACTTCCCATGGAAACCCTTCCCGGATCTGCTTAGTTGTTAGTGTTCTCTCTTTCCTCAAATTATTATGCATATTCAGCCATTTGTTTCAGTGGTGTCTGACTCTTCATGACCCCATTTGGGATTTTCTTGACAAAGATACTAGAGTGGTTTGCCATTTCCTTCTCCTGCTCATTTTATAGGTGAAGAAACTGAGACAAGCAGGGTTAAGTGACTTGCCCAGGATCACACAGCTAGTAAATGTCTGAGGCCAGATTTGAACTCAGGAAGATGAGTCTTCTTGACTCTAAGGCCAACACTCTATCTACTGTGCCACCATTATGCATATACTTATCTGTTTATCTGTTGTATTCCTCCATTTGAATATAAACTCCTCGAGGGTAGAGGCATTCTTTTTTGTCTATTTTTCCAGTGCCTAGCTAAGTGTCTCACATGCCATAGGCACTTAACAAATGTGTGTTGGAGTGGTTGCCGTACACCAATGGCATCAAGCTCAAAAAGAAATGAGGGCCACTAATCTATTCATAAGAATCTCTGTGGGCTGCATACTGACCTTATTTTAAAATGCATTGTTGTCTGTGGTTTATTGTATTTTTGTTTATTTTGTTAAGTATTTCTCAATTACATTTTAACCTCATTCAGGCTGAGCTCAGGAATGTTGCCAGCAGAAGTGGCCTGCTGGGCATGTGTTTGACCCTTCTGCTATATCGTATGACCACAAACAAGTCATTTAATTTCTGGATGCCCTGGGAAAATCTATAAATCAAAAGAGATTTCTAATCTGCATTGGTAGAGGGAGTTTCCACACTGAGAGTATTTCTGAAGAAATAACAAGTTTGGATACCCACTCCCCCACCCCCAAATCAGACACAATGTGAGTCCCATCTAGGGCCAGGTATAAGACACATGGAAAACTTGGTGAGTTTTTATGGGAAAATTGTGAAGGTGATGAAATAGTTGGAAATTATAAAGAAAGGCTACAGGCACAAGAAAGGAATACTGAGCTAGGATGCAGAGGGAAGAGGTCAAGGGCCATTTAGTTGTATAGTGAGTGAAAGGTGATCACCTAAAGGATCAGCTGTTCTTCATTCCTCAGAATAAGAGGAAATAGATTTGAGTTACAGCCAGAAAGAGTTAGGTTAGCTAGATAGAAGAATTTCCTGATAGGGTCGGGTGTTAGACACTGGAACAAATAACTGGAGGTTGTGGAATTCCTTCCCTGGAAGGAAGCTAAAAATAGTTTAGCTACTTCTCTGTCTGGGATGGCCCAGGAGTTGTCTGAGATGCAGTAATTCAAAGGCAGGACTGGGCTAGACTGCTTCTGGAGACTTCAAGACTGGGTAAACATAATCAGTGGCAGGATTTTCAAAACTAATGCTAGAATAAGTTTACTTGTATTGAGAAAAAGGAGTAATCTGATTTGTTTACCTCTTAGCCAAGACACGTCACCCAGTAAAGTATAATGCCTAGAAGAGATGTACCGGTCAACTTATGGTGTTTCTGAGCAGAGGTAGGAGACACATAGTGGCATGTTCAGTTTCTTTAGTATAGGAAATAGTTCAGTTCTTTAGGTGCTGAGTATCTGGTTTGTCGATTATCTAATGAATAAATATGCTGGAGAGAGGACAGTTTGCTTATTAGTATATAGTTAAGGCTGTAAAGGAACTCTATACAAAATTACAGGAAATTGGAAGGTGAGAAGAGACATCAAATAGTCTATACATGAAAGGAATCCCTGTTATGATATACCCAACATGAGGTTATCCTACCACTGTCTGAAGACTCCCCAACCCCCAGCCCCTAGGAGAGGGAAACCTCTTGAGATAGCACATCTCACTTTGGGATAGTTTTAGTCATTAGGAAGGACATCAAACCTAAAAGATATCTTTTGCATAAAACACTGTTGCTATCTGAGCCACTAGAAGAGGCCATTTAAAAATATTTTGTAGAACCTTTCTATGGTGTCTTTTTCATACTCTGGAAACCTAGATCTTAGGTTAGTGTTGCAGGATGTTATAGACATTAATGGAGATGGGTTAAAGAGTCAGGACTCAGAGGGCTTAAGGCAAGACTGGGAATGGGAGAGAGGGGTGGATCAGATCTGGGTAGGTATGTCCAGGAGCTTGATTGTAGATGTAGATTTAGAAGGGATCTTTGGAGGTATCTAGTCTAACCTCCCTCATTTTATATGTCAGAAATCGAGATCCAGAGAAGCTAAATGATTTACCCGATGTTACCCAGGTAGTGGCAGAGGCTGGCTATGAATCTAGGTCCTCTAATTCTAGAATCGGTGATCTTTCCAATGTACCACTCTCCTCTCCATGTGATCAAGATAGAATCCCTGTCAGAAGCTAGGTGTGAACATTTAGGAGTCAGCTAGCACAGAGGTACAAGAGATCAAAGTAAGGCAGTGAGTGGGTCAAAAGCCAGGTAAGCAATCAGAGCCAGGGAACACACATAAGCCTGAAATCCAGGGAACCAAACAAAGCAAGGGGTGTCTTCTGATAAGCTTTTTGTCAGAGGAGCTGCCATTTCTGAGGTGGGGGGCAGGACCCACAGTAGGGACAGGATCATTTGAAAGACATATTGGTTAGCGCTTGTGAGACCTTGAGATCCAGTGGAAGACAGCTATGGTAAGAGTTGCTCTAAATTCTTTTATAGAATAAATTGACTTCAGGTGGGAGTAGTTTTATTTACCATAAGATCGACCCTTATCTCCTCTTGGCCAAGAGTCTTCTGATTTTCAGCTAGCCAATAAGTACTTATTAAACATCTCCAACATGCTCACTTCTGCGCTAGACGATTCATTATGTGTTCATGCACAGCTCATAATCTGATTTGGAAGCAGATTAGCCACCATATGGATTATTTATAGATATTTTGTTTCTCTTCCTCCTCCTCCTTCTCCTCTTCCTCCTTTTTCTGTCTTCTGGCCATCTCCCAGCCTGAGTTTGATAAAGACTGTCTTCAAACCGTCCCCAAGAGAGGAGAAAATGTTTTCATAAATTCTACCAGCACCAGTTAACAACCAACGTCCGTCCGTCCAAATCAATCGCCCTTCTCCCTTGGAGTTTTTGGAGTTCTTTGCAGCTGAGTCAAATGATCTCTGCATCACTAGAGAACCCCCTGAGATGGCAGATGGGGATGGGGAGATAATTTTCCTCTTGTCCTTGAGGAGACATTGTCTCTCCAGGGCCTCTGCTATGCTTACAGGTTGTAACCACTCCATCTTTTTATTGGACCAGGAATATACTGGAAGATGTTGAGAATGAGTGGTTGTGGTGTAGATCAGTGGGTGTCAAGAGAGATTGTTTGGATCAGTAGGTTTAGCTTGGGCTGTCAAACAAGTTGAGCCAGAGCAGTGGGGGTGTTGGTGATAGGTGATACAATGCATGCTCTCTCTCTCTCTCTCTCTCTCTCTCTCTCTCTCTTTCTCCTCATTCTCTCTCCCAACTCCCTCTTACTATGGATATCTAGCAGGATTCAAAATGGGAGGAGAAAGGAGAAAGATGGTTTGGGCAAGAATTGTCCTTTCTTTCATTGGCTTTCTTGACATTCATTCATTTGGATTAGATTTTCAAGGCATACCATTGAAGAGCTTGGTTTACTCTTCTTCATCACTAAGCCCAGGGTGTGGGCCGCTGCCACCAGATAGGCAAGGGTGCTAGAAGCCAAATGGGCAGACTTACTTTAAGGCATAGATAAACATAAACATATATTGTAGCCAATAATGAATTTGCTATAAAAATATTGTGTGTGTGTGTGTGTGTGTGTGTGTGTGTGTGTGTGTGTGTGTAGGGACAAGGGATGGCATTTCATGATTTCATTGGTAAAGGGAGCTGCCAGTGAGGAAATCCTCTTTACGAATGTAGCTAGTCACCTGTCCTGCAATCTATGGTCTTAGAGAGTCACCTGGGGCCCTGAAAAGTTAAGCGCCTTGCTCAGGGTCATATAGTTAGTTTACATAAGAAGCAGGTCTTCTTCCTAATTATATACCACAATAAGCCAACTTGCTATTCTGTGATGCTCCTTATGAGTGAATTAACTTCTTTTAACGTGGGATGGACAAACACAAAAACATACACAACCTGTAGCTATATGTAAAAGGAATAGAACAACCAACCAATCAATAAACCTTCATTAAGCACCTACTGTATGCCAGGCACTGTGCTAAGCATTATGACATCCATCTTCATACTCAGCAATTTTTTTTGTAAATGTCAGGAACTTCTAGATCCATCCTTCTCCAGGCCTCTGGGTTAAAATGGTACAGAGATGCTTCTATCATGCTACTGGTTCTAGCTTTTTCCCTTTGGAGCTTTGCTTAGGAGATATAAAACACAATTATCCCCACAAATACTCTCTTATCCTTCTGAGAATAGAAATGAGCTTTTGCATCTCGGCCCCTTTTTCACATTTTATTTTCTTTCCTCAAGGTTAGCTGTAGAAGACCCCCAAGAAAATATGGTGACTGCGCCATTCTTTCACAAACCAGATCTGAAGTTTACCTCAGTTACCCTTGGCAACTACATTCTGCTCTTTATTCTCTTCCTTTGTAAAGAATGTTTCAGCACCATTTAAAGAATTTTCTTTCCTGAAGTGGGCCTTCAAGGAGTTCTTTCAATTAATCTCTGCCTCAAATTTCAGGTCAACCTTTTTTTTTAATTTTTGTTTCTCCTTGAAAACTTAAGTATATTTTGAATATAACAGAGAATTTTGAAAGCATAGTTAAACAGTGGTTTCCTCACATCCAGCCTGAGTCCTTCCTATCTCACTGTGTCTAGTCTTCTGACAGTCATTAAACCATAAGCAGTGATATGGAGAAGAGAGGAAAGGCATCCTGGGATACTCTCATGCTATTATAAAGAATTAGGATGCGATGCATTTAGGCCACAGTTTCCCAACAAACTTGCCATTACTTATTGATGTACTCAGACAGTTCCTTCATCACATGCTGGGTTTCCTTTTACATTGCTGGATTAAACAGTTTTGCAGAGTCATAGACAGAGCTAGAAGGGATCTCGGAGGCCATCACATTCAGCTCTCTCATTTTATAGATGAGGAAGATAAGATCCAGAGTAGGGAATTGACTCGTCATACTGGCATTAAGTGTCAAAGTTAGAATTTGAACCCAGTCCCTAGACTTCAGCATCAATGGTCTTTCCACTCTACCAGAGATGCCAGACTCTCAGACCAAGATAAGAGCTGAAGGTATAGATTTGGGAGTCATCTGTAAGAGATGATTTTTGAATCATTTGCAACTGATGAGATCAGCAAGAGATAAGAGAAGAGGGACTTGGGCAAAACTTCGGCAGACACTCATATTTAGGGGCTGGGAGAGTAATCAAGGAAAGGAATCTGAGAAGTCGACAAACAGGACCAAAAGCTGCATAATAGAATAAGAACAGAAAAGACCATTGGCTTTAGCAGTTAAGAGATTGCTGGTAACCTTGGAGACAACTTTTTCAGTCGTGGTTGGGTTGGAAGCCAAATTGCAAAAAAAACAAGTGGGATGTGAGGGTTGTCAACAAGTGTAGACAACCCTTTTAGCAGTTTCACTGTGAAAGCTGAGGAGAGCTCTAGGATCGAACTCAATAGCTTGGTACTTGAAAAAAATCCCAAACATATACTATTTGGGAAGAACTTCCTATTTGTCAAGAATTGCTGTGAAAACTGGAAAGCAAATTGGTAGAAATTGGAATCAGGCCAATATCCTACTCTATCTGATAGCTAATATTTATATCATTCATATTGAGTGCCAGGCACTGTACTAAGCACTTTACAATAATCTCATTTGATTCTCACAAAAACCCTGGAAGGTGGGTGCTATTTAGGTATGTCTAATATGATTAATATCCAAGATATATAGGAAATGAACAGAAATAACTAAGAGTAAAAGTAGATAAGTGGTCAAAAGATATGAGCCAACAGATCTCGAACTATTAACAAAAATACAAAAGATTGCTCCAAATGAGTAATAATAACAGAAATTCAAATTGAACCAATCTTCATTTCACACCCAGAAAAGTTGATGTGATGACAAAATTTGATGACAAAGGTGACAAATGAAGTGAATGGTCAATGGTAGAGGCATTGGGGAAAGACAAATACACTAATACCTTTGGGTGGAGCTGTGAATTGGTAAAAATAACTCTAGAAGCAGTTTGGGATTATGCTTAAAAGGGACTAAAATAAAATATCCATAGACTTTGACCCTCAAGTCCCCAGGTCAGCTGCACATAATGAATAAATAAATGAATGAACATTTTGGTTATCTCCATGCCAGGGCACATGTAGCTCCTGCCTTTCCCTTCTCCTCCACTTGGAACTTGGACTTCCATCCTCATAACCCTGGACTTTCATTAGCGAACATTTCTCTTTTCATAGTCTCAGACCCACCATGCTGCTTTCTGACCTCCATACCGTGCTGTAGCTGCATAATCACAATCTTTTCCTCTCCCCTTCACCCCCAACACACACTTTTCCAAATTTAGCTCTAGGAACAGTAATAAAAATATTATAATTCCTGGGAAGGACATATATTAATCAACTGCCCTATGACAACTCCAATCATCATTGCCTCTAATTTTCCTACCCAAAACCTTCCTCCTAGGCCACCACTATTCGATATGTATTGCCTTTTCCTATTAGAATGTGAGTTCCCTAAGGGCAGGAATCATTTTTTTGTTGTTGTTTATTTGTTCAATTGTGTTTGATTCTTCATGACCCCATGGACTATATGGCATGCCAGGCTCTTCTATCCTCTACTAACTCCAGAAGTCTGTCCAAGCTCATATTCATTGCTTCCATGATAGTATCTAACTGTCTCAGTGCTTAGAATGGTGCCTACACATAGTAAGTCCTTAATAAATGATTAATTTCAATTAATTCATTGATTCATTTATCCTGTTGCTAGGCATATACCCCATGGATGGTGAAGAAATAAAGAAAGGTCCCATACCTTTATAGCATTACTTTTTGTGATTCAGTATGGTGCTTCCAGGAAGGAACTGGAAACAAAGTTAATGCCCATCAACTGGGTAGTGTCTAACCAAACTGTGACATATGAATGTAATGGAATATTATTCTGCTGGAAAAAAAAACAAATGCTAATAATTCAGAGAACCATGAAAAGAAAAGCATACTGCATGAACTGATATAGAATGAAGGAAGCAGAATGAGAAAAAAAAACCTGCTTAATGACTAAGACAATGTAAGCCAAAAGAACAGGAAAAGCAATGGAATGAAATTTAACTACAGTAACCAAACCTGGTTCCAGAGAGGAGTTGAGAAAATTCACCTTCTTCTCTTTGTAGAGGTGAGGGTTGGGTTGATGAGACTATGCATATACCCATATATACTTATATATGTATATGTATATATATACATATATTTATATATGGTTGATGTGTTTATTGGTTTGGTGAGCTTTTTCTCTTTCTTTTAAAATCTTGGTTGCAAGGGATGTGATATATTTAGAAATGAATGTGATATAAACACAAAATGTATCAATAAAAATAAGATTTTTTTGAAAAAGAGGACTAAAAACTGGGTATATGGAAGGCCTTGTGGAGGAAAGTGTAACTCAGCTGTGTCTTGAACAAACCTAGAAATTTCAAAGACCTTGATGAGGACAGAACACACCCCAGACATGAGCATAAGCTTAGAGGCATTTGGTGGAACGTTGTGTGTTCAGGGCACTGCTAGCAGTCAGTTTTATTAAAATATAGACTGTATGATGGGGAATAATAGGAAACAAGACTGGAAAGGTAGGTGGGATCTATATTATAGAGGACTTTAAATGCCACATTGGGGATTTTGTATTCACTCTTGGAGGCCATAGGGAGCCACTGAATATTTTTGAGTAGGGGAATGAATGATGTGGTCACATCTGTGTTGTAGGAATGTTGATTTAGCAGCTGTATGGAGGATGAATTTCAGGAAAGAGAGAATGGAAGCAAGAAGACCAATTAGGAAGTTATTATAACAGTCCAGAGGAGAAGTGATAAGTGTTTGTACTGGAGAAGTAATTTCATTCATACCACTACTTTTCTATGCTTTTAGGTGAGGTAATTAAGATTAAAAACTTTCCAACCCTTCTTCTGTTGACTTCCTGCATAGAATATCAGGCTATAGAATTTTATCTCTTTTTTTTTCTGAATCATTTGAAAATGACTCTTTGCAACTCTAGAATTGTCGGACTGTGCTTGACTTTCTTCTCCTTCCTTCACACAAATTCTAAGATGGAGTGATCACTTTCTCCCAAAGTTCTCGTTAATTCTGTTTTAGCAGCCCTTTCTTCCTTGTTTATGAGAATTAGGAACAGAATAGTAACTCTCTTCATTATGCTAAAGTCATGACAGTTATTTAAAGGTGGTGAATAATGGAAATCTTCTCCAGAAACAGGTTGGATTGTAGAGTATCTCTGGTCACTCCTTTCTTAGATTCTATTAGACATGAATAAAAATGTGTTTTTAGGGCCTTTTTTCTCATGTGATTGTTTGAGAGCTATGATGAATTTACATTGGCCTATTGGCACCCATTTCCCTCTGTTCCTTAAGTTAAAAATGGTTGACCAGCCTTGGAGTATAGTCTGCCCTTGAAATACTTCTCCTTTATTACTTGCTTCTCTGAATCATTGCCCATCCCTCAGTCATTTAGCAACCCCCAAAAGCAGCAGCCCTAGGAGATCCAATGGCTTCACTGTATACTAAGGATAGCTCTGAGCTGAGTTAACCAGTTCCAGACACACCACCACATTCACAATGACAATTGTTGGGCGTGTCAGAAATTGGAGATGATCACTTGTTTGGGAGATGTTGCTTTTTAAGTCATATTTTCAGGATAGGCACATTACATGGCATTTTGCTGAAATCACACTCTGGAGTAGATTTGCATAAATGAATGTATTGTATTTTTTTAGAAACCGTGAAAGCGCTAATTACCTAAACTCTAATTAAGCTTGCCTCTTGCAGAAAACACAGGATATTAGCTTATTTTGTACTTGGCTCAACTTTTCTGTTTTCGTGCATTGGGTGCGATCTCCTACGCAACTCACAGTCAAAGCAAAGGGAAAATACCATGGCAATCCTAAGAAAGGTTCTCTGAAGTCTTGTGGGCTTTTCTAGATTCCCTCTCCTTTCTCTTTTGCTTCTCTTAAGAAAGCTCAGGTGATAAGAGTTAACAAATCCTGTGCTTGGAAAGGTCTTCTGGAGATCACCTTATCCACCCACAAGATTCCAGGTAGAACCTCAAAAGAGGTGATGCCATTATCATATCATCTCCTTTTCCTGGTCCCATTGCTGTACAAGGGGTAGGAGACCTCATACTCATCAACGTAGCTTAGGCTGTTTCAATGCTTACTCTGTCCCCAGTCTTTCCCACTGGGAGCTTTCAAACCAAGACACCATCTTGTGAATTTCATTCTTGAGTCCTTGCCAATCCTCTTGTTTTGACTTTTTTTTCATAGGATTTCAAGCCAGCGGGTCGTTTCTATTTTTTTCTCTGAACCATTTGAAAAGAATTCTTCCTAAATCTAGATGATGTCAGACTTTGCTTGACTCTCCTCCCTCCCTGTCACACATTCTAAGAGGAAATGGTCATTTTTGCCCTAAAATTCCCAAAGGCATAGATGGCACATGGAATATAACAGGAGTGAAATTAGGCCAAGGACATGGTTAACCCAACAAAGTACATTCGGGTGGCAGGGGTTGGTGTGGAAGGGCCCCTAGGTGGATAATCTGGGGTATGGTCAGAAGCCCTTTTGTGTTGGCAGACATCTAGAGGGAAAGGGTATCTGGAGAGGCTACCTCCTGCCTCTTTGGAGCTTCTCAGACCTGACAAAATGACTATGGGGTTGCTTTTATCCCCTGTTTTTGGTAGGACCTTTGAAGTCTGAGGGGAGCTACACTTCATATGGACTTTTGTGCTTTAGTAAAAGAAAATACTTGATTCTGACACTGTGGCTCAGAATGTTTCATTTGCCCAGCATCAGTTCAAACTGAGACAAAGACAGTAGGCATTTAAATTTGCACATGGCACAAAGCTGGTACAGATAGCTAACACTCAGGGTACTCAGACTCAGTATCCAAAAAGATCTTAATAAGCTAGAGCATTGGGCTGGATCTAATAAGATGAAACTCAATAGAGATAGATGTAAAATCTTATACCTGGGCTCAAAAAATCAATTTCATCAGTACAAGATAGAGCATGCATGATTATACAGCAGTTTGTCTGGAAAAAGATCTGGGACTTTGAGATGTCTGCAAACTCAACAGGAGTCACGAGTATGATGTGGAAGCCAAAAAATGCAGTTCAGTATTGAGCAGTATCAATAAAGGCATACCTTTCAGGAATAAGGAGGTGATAATCACTCTATACTCTTTCTTGGCCAGATCATAGTGTTGAGTTCTGTTCTGGGTGCCACATTTTAGGAAGGACAATAAGAAGCCAGACAAAGTTCAGTGTAGGGCAACCTAGATAGTGAAGAGCCTTGGATCCCTGTAATATGAAGAATGGTTGAAGGAAGTGAGCTATGTTTAGCCTGGAGAAGGGAAGAATGAAGAAGAACATGATAGCTGTTCAGTTGTTTGAAAGGCTTTCAAAAGAGAGATTAGACGTGTTCTGTTTGACCTCAGAGGATAGAACAAAGAACAGCAGATAGAAATTGCAAAGAGGTAAATTTAGGTTTAATGTAAGGAAGGGCTGCTCCAAAGTGAACTGGGCTGCCTCCTGCCTTGGGGGAGGGGCAGGTAGTGGATTCCTTCTTCTTGCGGATTTTTAAGCAGAACTTACTTGTCTGTTATGTCATAGGCTAGAGTAGATGTCCACTAAAGACTCTTTAAGCTCTGAAATTCTGTGACTCTATGATCTGTATTCCTTATCTGTTTTTGAAGATGCTGTTACAGATAGTACATGTACAGTTATCCCTTCCACATTGTGACGTTCCCCATTGTGGTTTTGATATATCTCAGGTCAGCGTAAGGAATTAAGTGGGAATTTTTGGGAGTTTTGCAGAAGCTGCAGACAACACGAGTAGGCCAGCAGATGACACAGAAAAAATTTAGAAACTCAGAAATGCATAAAATGTATGCATAGTATAGTATAATATCAACCCAAATTTTGCAATAAGGTATTGTAAATGTCCCATAAAAGAAAAAATTCAGACTTCTTCCTTCTCTGGTACAAAGAGAGGGCCATATCTTTTATGCGGGTTTTCCAGATTGTGGGGGCACCGCCTCATTAACCCCCTGTGATGTGGAAGGGATAACTGTGCTTTCTTAGATTTATTATTGTTATAGAGACCTACAGTTTATCTAGTTCATGTTTCATTTTATAGATGGGAAAACTTAAGGCCAGAAATTATGTCACATTGCCCCACAGATTTCATAGAGGTTAATGGATGCCAAGGTGGCAAAATAGGTTTTCCAGTTGATGGGGTTTGGGTGAGTCAGGAGAACAGTTACATATGTCCACAAGGCTTACTGAGTGCTGCAAATTGAACTCAAATTTTATCTAACTTAGTTCAGCTGCCTCCTGGCACTGAGCTCTCATAGCCTGACACCAAGACCTTGGCTCTCACCAAGCCCTCTTTTGGACATTGTGAATTTCTGATTTTTGAACCTCTTCCCATCCCTGACACCACCTTCTGCCTCTGACTCTTTCTGGCTTGTTGACTTGCTCATAACAGTTCCTGGCATTGGCTTATTAATTATACTGTATTCCTCACCTCCATTTCACCTGGAACTTTCTCACTCTCAAAACAGGAGAGGGTTCATTCAATACCATGGACCTCAACTAACCACTTCTCAACAGACAGTACCTTAGGCCTTGCCTAGGGGCTGGGCCATATGGTAAAGATGTGATCTCCAAGGTCACACAAGAAATCATTATCCGAGCTAGAGCCCCAATCCAGGTTTCCTGACTCTTGTCTAGAGCCTTTTTTTAACTGAACCACCTTGCCTGCCAGATGTGGCTGAAAATATTATATGTAACTTGCACACAACTACAAACTAGCACAGCCACTATATTTTGAGCCCGTGAATATTTACAAGTCCACTTACTTCTTGTGAGGGGCTGGAGACAGCCATAGCACAGTGCTGACCAGAAGGGTCTGTAAAAGGGATTTTTTTCTAAGAAGGAGAGGTTTGGCCAATGCCATAGGCTCAGGCAACAAAGGGGTTGAGTTCAGGGAGGTCAGGTAAGGCAAGAAAAAGCAAGGAGGTTTGTTAGGTGCAGGCAGGCAAATGTTTAAGTCCAATAAAAGTGACTCTAATGAACACTACTGATGACCTCAATGCCTAGGCAAGGCAGTACGATACAGTAGAGAGAATGCTGGCTTTGGAGTCATGGTGACTTGATTTCTCATAAAATCACTAGCTTCCATTTGCTCCAATCTAATTTTTAAGGTAGTATTTTCTTCAGTGGTCTTTTGGACCTCGTTTTCTTTTGGGTAATTCTGCCTTTCGAGGCATTCTTCTCCTCACTGGCTTTTTGGAGCTCTTTT
>CM053626.1:245235387-245249178 GCA_028646595.1 Phalanger gymnotis | reverse complement strand
GATGTATGTTTTGGTCTTCTTTGTTACCAAAGAAAGATTCCAAAGTCTGAGACTGAATCTGAGTGCATTTTCACTGCCTGGCCATGTTCCCAGCCAACTACTTGATCCTTGAGTTTTTTGTTGGGGTATGACTGCTTGTAAAGTAGGGAGTACTTTGTCCCAAGCTTAAGGGGCTGTGCTGTTGTTTTTTAGAGCTATTTCTACACAGCAAGCTCTGCCACACCAGTGCTCCTCCTCCCCCAAGAACGTTAAACCTGGACTGGACTTAGATCTTAAGCAGGCTCTGCATCCCTGCTCTGATCTGCCACTTAATTCCTCCCACCAGGTGGGAAGCAACTGCAGCTGTAGTTCTGTAGCTGCCCTCTGGGGTGGTGGCTGAACCCCGAACTGCTTCCACTTCCGCAGCTTTTCCCACTAACCTTCTCTGTTGTCTTTTGGTGTTTGTGGGTTGAGAAGTCTGGTAACTGGCACAGCTCACTGATTCAGGGTGCTAGGGCCTGTTCCACCTGGCTCCCGGTCTGGTTGGTCTGGACGTTGGACTCTGCTCCCCTCTGCTCCCAGCTCTGTGGGATAGGCCTTACCCAGCAACCATCCAGGCTGTCCTGGGCTGGAGCCCTGCTTCCCTCTGCTATTCCGTGGGTTCTGCAGTTCTAGAATTTGTTCAGAGCCATTTTTATAGGTGTTTGGAGGGTCCTGGGGGAGAGCTTTAGGCCAGTCCCTGCTTTCTAGCCGCCATCTTGGCTCCACCCCCAAGGTGACTTGATTTCAAGTCCTGCTTGCATATGACCTTGAGTAAATTGTTCCCATCTATTCCTCATTCTCCTCATCTGTAAAATGGAGGAGATCATATATTTAAAAGTGGGAGGGATAATGGAGGCCATCTAGTCAAATTCCTTGATTGTAAAGATTTGACAAAGCATATATTTGACCTTTATCGGAGAAATTGTCTGTAAGTTACCTGCTTTCCTCCTAATCTTAGCTACATTTGTTTTATTTGTACAAAACCTTTTCAATTTAATGTAATTGAACTTATCCATTTTACACCTAACTTTGCTTTCTCTTGTTTATTCATACTGTTTACCTATCCATAAGTCGGATAAGTAATATGTTCCAAGTTCTTCTAATTTCCTTCCTAATTCTCTCTCTTTATATCTAGATCATGTATCCATTTTGATCTTAACTAGGTAGTAGTGTAAGATATTGCTCTATGCCCAGTTTCTGCCATACTGTCTTCCAGTTTTTGGGCTTAGATGATCTTTAAGATTTTTCCTCACTCTAAGGTCCCAAGTATGTTTTATACTCTTTTTTTATGTTGTAAGCACACCTGAATTAATCCTTGGGTACTGAATAATCAGAAGAGAGTATATAGATTGTCTCAAAGAGATATGAAATGTCTGCTTCAGATGGGGGCTCCACATGGAGGACACTGGGCACTTCTAGGTTACTTCTAGGAGATTTGTAGTGCTATGTAAGGGTAGTGCCTTAGAGAGACTAGAGCTTGTGTAGACACTGGTTCCAGGTGCCCAGCCATATGTGTAGGGGAAACATTTTTCTATGTGCTATGTAGCAGAATTATTGGTACCTTCAAATGATCTAAATCAGCTTTGCTTCTCATTTGCTGCATTCTTGTCTGCAGGAGAGCAGTGATTCCTTTCCTCTTGGGGTCTGGTGCTGTGAGGGGGGGGGGGATTCCATGAGGTCTTCTTACCCCTCCATGATAAATTACCTTCTAAATGATTGAATCACCTTGTGATCATAATCTCCCCTAGACTGTGTGGTGGCTGTTCAGGCTCAGAAATTTAGCCTGTGACTGTGAAACAGAACAAATCAACCCAGCTTCCTGGGGATCCAGTTAATCACCTGTTTAGCACCTTGCCCTAATGCATCAGGCCACCTCGGCCATATTCTGATACTTGGTGCTCTAGTCTGTGGTGACTTCCCAGGTTGCTTTTCCCCCTTCATTAAAGAAAATGATTTTGTGGGTGTCTGTTTTAGGGCAGGCTTTGGGCTGAGATGGGGTGATAACATTACCTGTTCGTGTGTGTGTTTGTGTGTGTGTAAGAGAGAGACAGAGAGACAAAGAAAGGGAGGGAGGGGGGAGAAGGGGAAGAGAGAAAGAAAGATAGAAGGAGAGAGAGACAGAGAGAGACAGAGAGACAGAGAGAGAGAGAGAGAGAGAGAGAGAGAGCGAGAGCGAGAGCGAGAGAGAGGCTTGAAACAAACCAAGTGACAGATGGCAAATTATTTTAAAAGCTTCTTTTTTTTTCTTTTGTGTACATTCTTCACCTCAGGCTTGGCATGTACCAAGGCCTTGGATCAGGGAAATATCAAGTTTGGGGCCTGGAGCAGGTTCAAGGAAAGCCATTTGTAAATATGTTGGGGGAGGGTGAGGGAGAGGTAGGGTGGTGTATATGGTGTCAAGGAGAGAGCTACATATCCAGATGTTTACGGAATGTTTCCAAGCCAATATTGGACTATGGTGCCAAAGGCCATATGGTGTGGTTGTATGAATAGGCCACCAGGGATTTAAAAGAAGGTGCATTCATTTTCCACCTTGGTTTTTGATAAGGTCATACTATTCTCAAGTGCTTCTTCTTTCTGATTTATAAAATGGGCACAGATATCTTGTCATAAGATTCTGTCTTTTTGTTTCCTTGTTAAATCGTAAGCCCTTTGAGGTTAAGGACCTCATCTCAAACTTTTTATTGACCCTAGTAACTAGTATTAGTCTTTTCCTTAGCATTGCTTATTGTTTTGGAGAATAATCAGATAGTACTTTTAGATCTATGACTATATATGTAATATATTATAGAATAATAGTCATGTTGTAGACCAGTTCAAAGGCAAATATATGATAGGGTGATATAGGTGGAATGCCTAAATGCAAAGGTAATTCAAAGGAAGGAGGGAAGCTTTCATGTGATATTATGGTTGAGGGAATATAATTTACCCAAAGCTGTGGAATAATGAGTTGTATTATATAATAAAGTTTTAGTTTTACAGGCACTTATTGAATGCTGTGTGAAGGTGCTATGGGAGACACAAATATGAGTAAGGTTTACTCTGTGGCTTCATGGAACTTCCCATTTAATGGGGACACAATAAAGGCCTCTATGACAAATAGCCATGGTACACATTAGAATGTTTCAAGCAAGTAGGGAAGTACGACACACTATCAGATATCTCTCTGAGGCTTAGGCAATTGAGGGCCCATTCATTCTCTGCCCACAAAAGTGTCATCTTGTAATCTCGTGAGGGAGATTAAATGGGTACGCAAGTAGCTAACCATGTTGCTAGAGGAATAGCTGTGTACTAGAATTCTTTTTCCATCATGCAGTTGTAGGATTTAGGGCTGGAAGGAAGCTTGGAGATCAAGCAGGCCAGCTCTTTCATTGTATATAGAAGAAAACAGAAGCCGCTAAAGGCGAGGTGACTTTCTCAAGGTCACACGGATAGCCAGTAGAAGATTTGGCCTTCAAACCAAGGTGCTCTGATTCCAAGTCCAGCATTTAGTCGCTAGGTGGCCCATAGGGCGTATGGAGTGTTAGACCCGGAGTCAGGAAGGCTAGAATTCAAATCTAGCCTCTGACACTTACCGCCTGTGCTACACTTAGCAAGGTATTTAACTTTGGTCTGCCTCAGTTTCCACAACTGTGAAATGGGGATAATAATGATTTGTGAGGATTAAATAAGATAATATTTGTAAAGTGCTTAGCCCAGTGCCTGGCACTTTGGAGGCAATTAATAGATGCTTGTTCCTTTTTTCCGCTATGAATCAACCCAATTTATTTAGTCTTACATAAATTTTCAAATAAACAAGCATTGAAATGCCTACTATGTGCCAGGCACTGTATTAGTTGGATACAAAGATAAAGACAAAACTGTACCTGGAGAGTATATGCTATTGGAGAAATAACACCTACACATATAAGTAATTTTGAAAAATATGTGAAGAATTAGAAGGTATTTTTTGTGGGGGAGGGGAACAGGGAGAGGTACTAAGAGCTAGAAGAACCAGAAGGACCTTGCCTGTATCATGGCAATGTGGAATAGTGACAAGAGGGCCCATGTTCTAGACCTATGTTTGCTACCTACTACTTCTGTGACCTCAGGCAAGTCACTTTAGCCCTTCTGTGCCTCAGTTTACTTCTCTGTGAAATGAGAGGCCCTTTGTAGACATAAAGGCCCTTTCCAGATCTAAATCTTAAGATGCTCACATGCTAAAGCAGTTATTTATCTTCTCCTACAATAATGGGACATTAAAAGAAAAAGTGAGCCATACTCCAAGAAAATGTGTATGAGTGGGACATGTGAGTGGCCTCAGGCAACCTAATGACTGCTCAGATTGATTCAGCTTGATTCAGCTTCAGACTGATCCGGCTGAACAAGCAAGTGTCTTCCTTCCCTTCCCTGCTGATGCTTATTTGTCCCTCTTGAAAATTCCCATTCAACCAAAGAGCACAATGGTGAAGCAGGAACAAGCTGTACGGCTGGTTCCCCAGCTTGTGTATGATTGGATATTTACCAGGATAAGTCAAATTCGAGGGCTGCAAAAGTGCATGGGGTGATCTAGCCTCTTCATATCAAGGAATACCCTATTCCTAATTCCTAGCTTTTCAGTTTTGAAGTTATGAATGACAGCAGTAGTCTGGGTGTTCCTGATTCTAGCTTTTCCACACTAACAGAAGTTCACATTTGTGCCTGGCTTCGCCTTTGTTAGGACATACTAGGCATTAAAACAGTAAATATGAATAATAGAATCTCATAGCAAACCTCTCTGTTTATTGTTAAAATAATGGCAACATCATTGCAGTTATAAACAGTTACCAAGGAAACCAGTTTATCATAATTAGCTATTTTTTCCCTTTCTTTGCTTCTCTCACTCTCTCTTTTCTCTACCTGGGCTTTCTTCAGGCTAAGAAGTATGATAAACTGTTAATCAGTTGGGGCTGTGACTAATTAGACCCTAATATGTATTCATAGAATCATGTTGCTTTATCCCCCTCATAAATATACACTGGAGTACATTGTCCCTGTTTAAAAAAAATAGAACTAAGAATGGAACGATTGGTTTATTATGGGGGTTAAATCATCCCAGTAATCCCCCAAGGCAGTAGTGAACCAAACCTTAACAAAAAAGAAGACAAAACCCATTAGGTTTATTAAAAATACACATTCTATTTTGTGTGTGTTAGAAAATGCAGCTGTAGAAGGTATTGTTTTAATGTTCATTGATTCCACAAGCATATTAGGTACCTTCTGTATGTTTGTGAGCTAGTGCTGTGAAAGGTACTAGGGATAGAAAGACAAAAATATAAATAGTCCTCGACCTCAAGAAGCTTATATTCTACTAGGAGGAAATAATATGTACAAAGGTAAGTTAATGCAAAATATATTCAAAGTGAAAATGCAAACTAATATGAGATGTTGGAAAAGGTCCTAACAACCATGGAGATCAGGATTGGCTTTGTATATAAGATAACATCTGAGTTAAACCTTGAAGGAGGCAGAGGAATCTAAGAGACAGAGGTGAAGAGGGAGTCAATTTTGGGCAGGGTGAGGGGTGGGGAGGAACAGATGATTTGAGCAATGACATGGAAATGGGAGGTGGAATGTTGGAGTCGGGCACTGGAATGTCATGTATGGAGAACAGACTAGTTTGAATGAAACATAGACTGCCTAGTCAGATCATGAAGGCCTATAAAAAGTAGTGACACGGCAGACCTGTCCTTTAGGAATATCAGTTTTGTGTCTGTGTGAAGATGGAAACCTGGGTGGAGAAGAAGAAGAAGCCTGAGACCTTGAGTACAATCAGGAGTCTACTGTAATAGTCCAGGTGATGGATAAAGAGGGCCCAAGTTAGAGTGGCTAGTGAGCGAGTGAGGAGAAGGGAAGAGAGGAGAGAAACGTGGGGGAGAAGAATCAACAAGATTGGACGCCTATGTGTCATTTCTATTCTTGGCAAGACTTTTAAAAATATATTTTTATTTATTTCATTACATATTTTCCAATTATATGTAAAATTTTTTAATGTTCATTTTTTAAAACTTTAAGTTCCAAATTCTGTCCCTCCCTCTCTCCCCTCCTCCACCCAATGAGAAGACAAGCAATATGATATCGATTATACATATGAAGTCATACAAGACATTTCCATATTAGCTATGTTGTCAAAGAAAACACACATATATGTATAAAATAAGAAAAAAAAGTATGCTTTGATCTATCAGACTCCATCAGTTCTCTCTCTTGAGGTGGATAGCATTTTTCATCATGGCTCTTTTGGAATTGTCTTGGATCATTGTCTTAATCAGAGCAACTGAGTCTTTCACAGCTGATCTTCATTGCAACATTTCTGTTACTATGTGCAATGTTCTCCTGGTTCTGCTCACTTCTCTTTGCATCTGTTCACATAAGTCTTCCTAGGTTTTTTTGAAACCATCCTACTTGTCATTTCTTATAGAACAATTGTATTCCATCATAATCATATACCAAAATTTGTTCAACGAAGCAGGACTTTTAATAACAAATGAGATAACATTTGTAAGATGCTTAGTGTAGTTCCTGGCACATAGTAGACACAACGCCAAAGCTGCGAACTTGGATGTTGGTAAAGATGGTAGTGCCCTCAACAGAAATTGATAAGTTCAGAAGTAGGGAAGATCTTTTGGGAAAGTCACTGAACTCAGTTTTAGACATGTTGAATATGAGGTCTCTTCTAGTTATAAGTCTGTAGTCTTATGGTAATCACAGGATAACTCCGTTATGGTCTTAAACTTCCTGATGGTCTATAAATTTGTAGTCTATAAAATTGTGTAATGACAAGGAATAATTCCCTCAAACAGGACTGGTAAGTCCCTCAGCTTCTACCATCTAGGCCATTGTTACATCCTGTATTCTCTGGAAAAGTATAAAATAAATTCACGCTAACCCCAGGGATGACCATATACGTACTTAGTTGCTCTCTGTGAAAATATCCTCTTGCCCTTTAATTACGCATGCAGATTAAATTCCCCTCCCCTCTGATATTTGATCAGGAGCTTGGGAGGAAACCTATACTTATTAAACTTTTCCGGTGAATACTCTAAATTCTAATAAAATATAAACCACTTTAAGACAGAGACAGTTCAGTCTTTTTGTCTTTGTGCCCCAATTCTGAGTACAATGCTTCATACAAATAAGGGCTTAAGAAGTGTTCGTTGAATTGAATTGAAGGTTGAAGTTTAGAGTGACTCGCTCAGAATCACAACTTGTGAATGGCAAAGACAGTGTGAGCATAGATCTGACGTTAGTGCTCTTTCTAACACTATGGTTTTTTTTTTTAATCTTCAGTCTTAGCCTTTAATTTAAATGTAAATACCTTGGTGGTGGAGAGTAGGTAAAACTTAAGCCAGTTATCAGTCACTGATCCATACTTATCCTTTTACCAAAGTGACATACCTGAGAGCAGGGCCTTGTGGGAATGGGGGAAAATATAGACAACTTGGGTGTGGAGATTTTGAAAGGAGAGTTGAAATACTTTCAAAGAAGGGTTGTGCTGAATATAGATCTTGTTTGGAATGCCATGGAAGTAATCTCTCCTTCGTCCATTTTTCTAGAGCTCTTTGTCTTGAATTATTGTTTGTACCTAGAACATTCTATCTTGGATATTATTATTATTATTATTATACATGTTGTATCCTTCTTTTTCAGATTGGGAAATCACTTGGTAAAGCTTAAACTGCTGTATAAAAAGGGAGGATGAGTATTCTTGTGTATATATGAGTTATTAGATTGTAAGTTCTTTGAGGGTAGGGACTGAGTAATTTTCTCATCTTTGTGTGTCTGAGTGCCAATCCTGCCTCTGCTGTTTACTCATGTGACTTTGGACAAATTGCTTCTCCTCTGGGCTTCATCTGTAAAGTAAGGAGGTTGACTAAATGACCTTTTACAGCTCTCTCAGCTTAATAATAATAATAGTATTTACATAGCACTTAAAGGTTGGCAACGTTCTTTAGAATATTGATTCACTTTATCCTCACAACGATCCTGAGAGGTAGGTGCTAGTATTATCCTTATTTTACCGATGAAGACACTGAAGCTGACAGAGGTTAAGTGACTTGCCCAGGGTCACGCAGTGTCTGAGGCTAGATTTGAACTGACTCTGACTTGCCCCTGACTCATTAATTTTTTTCTTTTGATTTAGGGATCAGCAGGGAGAGGAGACTGGGAAGAGGAGTAAACAGTTCCAGAATATGGACTCTCCTTCTGGTGGCAGTGGTGGAAGGAAAGAGAGAAAATTTTATCTCCTCCCTTTCTCTCCCCTCCCCTCCTTCAAACTCGGTACCAGCATGTGGTGGTCCATACTTGAATGTAGTCTTGTAGACTTGAGCTATATGCACACGATATGCTTCTAATCTAAATCTTTAGTTTTTGAGTCCATTAGGATGCTAATGACCAGTCGACAATCTACATGGAGAGAGGCTCCAGCAGGGCTTTCTGAAGAGAAAGCCTGGTTTCTCCCTGGTTTCCATGCAAATGAACTAAGCCCGAGGGGCCTGGTAATCTCCACATGTCCCATCCTGGCAAGAGGGTGAGTGTATTCCATCTCTGCCAGTCCATCTGAGCTCTGCTCCCTGGTAATACTGTAGTAATCACCCTGCAACCATTTCTGTTGGAGTCCCTCACTCTGGAACTTGTGCGTTGTCATTTTAAAATAGTTTGGGTACTTCAGAATTAGCCGGGTGTCAGTGTGGTTTTATTTGGTCTGTAGGCGTTTTTGTTTTTAAAATTCATGACAAGTTCCTTGCAACATGTTTTATTATATTTTCACCACCTGTTCTACCTTGGGGGTGGTTTTAAAATCTGGGACTATCTTTTTTTTTTTTAAATTTCCTTATTTACCATTTATATGTGTCTTCCATACACATACATATACACAATGTATATTTAAATATCCTGGGTATATACATTCCAAAGCCCCCCAATACCTGATTGACTTTGAACTGTGGAGCTTTTTAGAGTGTTGGGGATGGTGTATTTTTGCCCAGCAAATTAGGAAATTTTAAATAATGATTCTCTTAAGAAATAGGAATCAGATAAGCACTTTGGTTTTTTTTAATGTTAAATATTTTTATTTAAAGGTTGAGTTCCTAATTTTTTCTCTCCCCCTTCCCTCCCCTACCCCCTTCCTGAGGTGGTAAGCAATCAGATATAGGTTATATATGTGCAATTATGTAAAACATTTCCATATTAGTCATTTGGTACAAGAAAACTTAAATAAAAGAAAAATATGAAAAAGTGAAAAATAGCATGCTTCAGTCTGTATTCAATTAATATCAGTTCTTTCTCTGGAGGTATGCTTCATCATTAGTTCTTTGGGATTGTCTTGGAGCATTGTATTGTTGAGAATAGCTAAATTATTCACAGTTCTTTATTGAATAGTATTGCTGTTACTTTGTACAACATTTTCTTGGTTCTCTTCACTTCACTATGCATCAGTTAATGTAAGTCTTTCTGAAATCATCCTGCTTGTCATTTCTTATAGCAAAATAATATTCCATTAAAATCATATACTACAGCTTGTTTAGCTATTCCCAAATCGATGGGCATTGCTTTGATTTCCAATTCTTAGCCACCCCATAAAGAGATGCTATAAATTTTTTTGGTACAAATAGGTCTTTTTCCCTTTTTTGGATGTCTTTGGGATACAGACTTAGCAGTGGTATTGCTAGATCAAAGGGTATGCATAATTTTATAGCCATTTGGGCATAGTTCCAAATTGCTCTCCAGAACGGTTAATTCAGTTTACAACTCCATCGACAATGCATTAGTGTCCCAGTTTTTCCAAATCCTCTCCAAAATTTTCCTTTTTTGTCACTTTAGTTACTCTGATAGGTGTGAGGTGGTACCTCAAAGTTGTTTTAATTTTTATTTCTCTGATCAATAGTGATTTAGAGCATTTTTTCATATGACTATAGATAGCTTTGATTTCTTTGTCTGAAAACTACCTTTCCAAATCCTTTAACCATTTATCAATTGGGAAATGACTTGTATTTTTATAAATTTAACTCAGCTCTCTATTTATTTGAGAAATGAGGCCTTTATCAGAAATACTTGTTGCAAAAATCCCCCGCCACCCATTTTTCTTATAATTTTGGTTGCATTGGTTTTGTTTGTGAAAAATTTTTTAGATTTTATATAATCAAAGTTGTCTATTTTACACTTTTTAATGTCCTCTATATCTTCTTTGGTCTTAGGCTCTTCTCTTATCCATAAATCTGACAGATAAACTATTCCATGCTCTCTTAATTTGCTTATGGTACCAACCTTTATGTGTAAATCATGTCCCCATTTTGACCTTATCTTCATATACAATGTTAGATACTGGTCTATAACTAGTTCCTGCCACACTGTTTTCCCAGCAGTTTTTGTCAAATAATGAGTTTTTGTTCCAAAAGCTTGGATCTTTGGGTTTATCATATATGAGATTACTGTGGTCATTTATTATAATGTAATTTGTACCTTATCTATTCCACTGATCCACCACTCTATTTCTTAGCCAGTACCAGATCAGATAAGCATTTTGGAGTTGTAAAAGTCCTCTGAGAAACAAAGCAATTACGGTCTTCATAATTCCTCTCCACTTCCATTCAAAGAGTTAAGAAAGTTGAGAGTTGAGAAAGAATATTGTACACACTTTACATATGGAAAAAGGGATTCTTGCTATGTGGATGGTTATATATCAGCATAATTGGTTGGAGGCAAAAGCTAGGGACAGCTCCAGAAGTTCTAATCCCATATCATTACTCTGTTCATTAGAAATCCAAGCTTTTCCTTGGGTAAAGGAGCTAAGGACATATTTATATCACTTTATCCTAGTTCTCCACCCTTAAAAAGTAATTATGACTTTAATGAACAAATACATAATGATAGTTATATCTATATTTATCTGTCTACTATCTATCTATCTGTCGATCTACCTTTGAGAGAACAGTTCCTATTTATACCTCTGTCAACTCCAACAATTTGTTTGCTTTGACTAATCTCTTTTAGCATCATTTATGTTATCAGTACCTCAGCAAGTGATAAATGTGTTCAAATTTCTGCAAGTATGTTTGAATTCAATATCTTGCATTTTAAATCAGATATCTAGGCTTTTCATATCCTGATATTTATAATCAAAGCATATCTTTCTACTGAAGCCAACAAATGATTGTCTTTACATTATAACTATAAAAAGGACTTGGATTCATGAATTTGCTAAATATTCTTTCCTGGTGGAGATATTAGCACATGTCCCATTTTCAGTTGGAACATATTTTGCCACTCCTTCATGCCTTGAATTTGTCAACATAGCCTTTGCATGTTTTCTTTGTTATCGATTGCTTTAGATTTTAGGTCTATAGAGGTTGGAGACTGCATCAGTCTGACATATAGTACAGTGTCCATTGTATTATGATGTATAAGAAATACTAAAGTGCTTTGGGACAATGGTGATTTCCTGGGCATTTGGATTCAGAGAGCAGGAAAGTGGAATGAAAGTCTTGCCAACCTTTCCCATCATTCTCATGCACAGCCCTGCCTTATGCCTCTTGGTTAGTTTCCTCTACCAGGAGCATATTGGAAAGATAAAGAATTAGGGCTAGATGATCTCCAAGGTCCCTTCCAGCTCTAATATCCCATGATTCTAGGATGACCAATACTTTCATAGCAAGGAAAAAGTCAACATATATGCAGGATCCAAAAGAAATCCCACTGGACCGAGGGGGAATCAGATGGCAGCCTTAGAATACACTGGATACATTTTGCCTTTTGGTCTTCTACATTGTCTTTAGCAAATGTTTATTTCATTCCCATATGATGCACGACAGGATACCCAGCTGTATGTTGTCCCTCAGACAGTGTCAGGAGAGATTATATTTATGGCCTGGAGGTACTTTGGTTCCATTTGAATTTAACTTGATAGAGATTTGTTGAGACCTATAATCATTTTTGATCTAATAGTCCAATCCTTTAGTCTATTAGATTCCATGAGTCTATGACATTTCAGTTTTTAGTGAACTAGGAGAAATGGCTATAAGCCTAGAGATCTTTTGAACCTAAGGAGGTCTTAAAGTTTAATTCAGCCACTGTATCATAGATGAAAGTCAGTAGGACATACAGGTCTTGATGATGAACATTGAAAATCATTATGTGCAATTTGATCTGACTAAACTCCCCCTCTCCACCCTCAATATATAATCAAGAGCTTGGGAGGAAACCTTTACTTTTTGATTTTTTTTCAAGGAGAAAGGGAACAACAGGGGCAGAATATTCTAGAGACTTTGTCCAAGGACCTGGTGTCCTGTGGTTGTGTTCAGTATGCCTGGAGTCGGGGTGGGAAAAGAGGGAGGAAAGTACATCATCTCTGTTCTTGGGATTTTAGGGACAAAGAGTTGTAAGGGAATATGGTCATATTCTTTTGTTGGCCTTAATTCTACTCCCTCTCCAACTTCCTATTACTGAGTAGGCTCAAATTTCACCTGAGCTTATCTTCTGTACTCCCTACTTCTTCTACTTTCATTCTTCTCTCCTTCTTCTATCTTTCCTCAGAGTCCCATGTGACAGATGGCCAACTGTGGTATTAATGTGATTAGAGATTTTCCCATTAATCTCCTTAACAGGCCTCAGGTGGAGCTAGTTAAGGGAAGCTTGACTAGGGGAGGCTTGTTTGTAGGAAGGCCTACACCCTTTTGCTAATTAGGTCATAAGAGGAGGAAGGCCCTCAGGCCCTAAAAAGGGTAAGTTGTTAAGCTCTCAGAACTGAAAGCTTTCAGAACTTCCCCAAGAGAGGATGCAGGTAAGCAGACAACTTGGATTCATGAGTGAGTATTTTACTGGAAGGCACCAGCAGCAGGGAATGTTACAGGATGGCTTGGTTCCTTGCTGAGATTTTGTGTTTTAATTTCCTTGTGGTTATAATGAAGAAGTCTTGCTGGTGTTGAGATACAATTCCTGCTGTGTCAAATTGGAGTTATTGGTTTTGGGATTTGATCCTCTGGTGTCTGAATAAATGTTTTACTTCTTCTGCCTTCTGTATGGAGAGTCTCTTATATTCTGCCATACAAAACTATACAGGCATATTCATAGTCACCATCGATATTGTGACACTTGCCTTGCAGATATACCAACAGTGCCGGGGCTACTGTTGAGAGAGTGAGGTCAGGATTGAAGGGGTCAGTCAAAGTTATGAGTTGTGGAGGATGAACCATTCCAATTCTCTAAGTCTTTAATTTTGCCTGACCTTTTTCTCACGATTCATCCATCAGTTCCGCCCCTTTCCAGCTCATCTTTTTGCCTCAATGAGAGAAAAGTATCAACTGAATGATAGCAGCTCTCATTAATATAATGATTTAAGTTTGGTAAAACATTTGTCAAAATTTCTCATGCTATGCTTGTAGATAACAGGGAGAAATGTTATTTAGACAGAGGTGTCAAAGTTGTGGGAAACAGATTAAAATGTGCTTGGGAAGTGATTCATAAAATAAATAAAAATACCATAGAACAGAGATAATGCTGATGTGGGGTTTTCTAAATCAACATGCAACCTGCAGGGATCTCTTTCTATCTGAGTTTGACACTACCAATCTAGATGATAATATGGTTAGGTACATTTGAAACAGACTGAATAATAAGACCCAAAGAGTAGTTGTTATTGGTTTAATGTCAAATTGGAGGTGTGTTCTGAGTGTGTTCTGAACGTATCTGCTTGGGCCTGTGCTGTTCAATGTACTTATTTATCAACGATATCGTAAAGGAACAGATGCTATGGTT
>CM053626.1:245205215-245234887 GCA_028646595.1 Phalanger gymnotis | reverse complement strand
CCACCAGATGGGCCTGGGGCCAGAAGCAACTGCAGCTGTAGTTCTGTAGTTGCCCCACCTCTGCTACCCCCCCCTCCCGGGGTGGTAGCTGAACTGCAAACTGCTTCCACTCCCGTAGCTTTTTCCACTAACCTTCTCTGTTGTCTTTGATGTTTGTGGGTTGAGAAGTCTGGTAACTGCCACAGCTCACTGATTCAGGGCGTTAGGGCATGCTCCACCTGGCTCCTGGTGTGGTCGGTCCATGCTGCCCACACTGGGCTCTGCTCTGCTCCACTCCACTCCCAGCTCTGTGCGGGATAGACCTTACCCAGAGACTACCCAGGCTCTCCTGGGCTGGAGCCCTGCTTCCCTCTGCCATTTTGTGGGTTCTGCAGTTCTAGAATTGGTTCAGAGCCCTTTTTTATATGTTTTTGGAGGGACTTGGCAGGGAGCTCATGCTAATCCCTGCTTTCCATCCACCATCTTGGCTCAGGATGATAGAATCTTGATCTCAAAATATCTTTAGTAAGCTAGAACAATGGACTAAATCTAATATGGTAAAATTTAATTGAGAGAAATTCAAAGCCCTACACTTAGGTTCCAAAAATAAGCTTCACAAATATAGGATAGAGTAGGCAAGATTAGGCAATAGTTTCTCTAGAAATATGACTTTATTGGGTTACGAGCTCAAATGAGTCAAAAGTATAGCTCAGCAGCCAAGAAAGAGAACATGCCATATGAGTGATAGAGAATGTGCCATACGAGGATGAGCCTGAAGAAAAGAGTTGGGCATGGGGAGGAGAACTATTCCACCTTCTGGATTCTCAGTTTCCCTCCAAGTTTCTGTTCTGATGCTGCCTCTTCCACAAGGGCCTGGGTTTCTTAACCTTTTCGGTGTCATGTGCCCCTTCTTAGAACAATGTTTTTGATGTATAGAGTGAAATCTATTGGGTTACAAGGGAAGCCAGTTATATTGGAATACAGTTATGAAAATATATATTAAAAATACAAACAGGTTTCTGGTCCCCAGGTTAAGAATTCTTGCTTGACTGGTCTTTCTTCATCCTCTTAGTTCATGGCACTCTCCCCAAATCCTACTTGTAATTGCTTTGTATTTACTCTGTGTATGTTACTTCCCTTGTAGAATGTGAGTTCCTTGAGTTCCAAGACTATTTGATATTCTCATTTTTATACCATTAACACCTAGCACAGCATCTGGCACATGATAACTGGTGCTTGATAAACAAGAGTTGAATTGAATTGATATTATAACAGTCTTAAAAAATATGAAGGGGCTTGAAGATTTTGGGAAGCTGGTAGAATAAGGCCGGAAATTAGCTGACTCCCTCAAATTCCTTCACAAACAATTTAAAATAATGCCTGGAAGTGAACTTTAGTGCAGCAGAAATAATTAAAAGTCAAGGTAAAGCAGTTCTCCAGCCTAAGACAACTTGGGAGTACATCGGTAAAGACCTGACTGGCTGGGGTGGTGGTCTGGCTTGATTGACAGGCAGATACCTCTAGGCAGATACCTCTAGGCAGTTACCACTGAATCATGTCATCAACAAACAACAAGTCCTGGGGGGCAGATGTGTAGGCAGCAGTCTCAGCTTTAGGAACTGTCACCCCATGGACAGTATGGGGGTCAGATGGCTGATCAAGAGAAGATCGAAAGGCCCTCTGCTGATGCTGGATGCCAGCCCAGGTGTGCTGACTAGATGTTGTCCTGGGTTGTGGCTATGTGTGAGGAGAAGTAAACACACACTGGTGAGTGCAGCTTCAGAGGGGCTAGGGCCCTGCTGGCTGGGAGCACTTGCAGGAGAATGGAGACCCTTGTTTTGGTTTTGGGAGGAGGGTAAGCTGAAGCTTGCAGCCACAGGAGGGACTGTAGGGAATAATTTTCAATGACATCATTGTTGGGGGCCCTGGCCATGGTTCAGAGATAGGTCAGGTCCCCATTTAGAACACAAAAAAGCTGAAGTTTAAGACATTACCCCCCACATCTCCAGAGTAGAGACTGACTTAAAGACAAAGTTAATAGCCAAGAAATAAACCACTTTAAAAAAATGAGTAAGTAAAAGAGAAAAAATCCAAACACAGATAGCAACTAGGGTGATAGAGAAGCTAGGTTCAAACTCAGAAGAAGACCATTAAGTCAAAACAGCTACTTCTGTTTCAAAGAAAAATGTAAAATGGTCACAAGCCCAAAATGTTGAGGAAAAATTAGGGGAAAAAATAAGACAAATCCAAGAAAATCAAGAAAATTTTGAAAAGTCAACCAATTAGAAAAAGAGATCTAAAAACTTATGAAAGAAAATAACTCCTTAAAAATTAGAATTGGGCAAGGGGAAGCCAATGACTTCATAAAACACCAAGAAATACTTAAACAAAATCAAAATAATTATATATTTGAAGGGCTGTTATGTGAAAGCAATAGCTTTATTTTCTTGAATCCAGAGCCCAGAACTAGGAACAATGCATGGAAGTCAGAAAGAGACAGATTTAGGCTTAACATAACAGAAAATGTTTCACCAACTCTATTCAAAATTAGCAAGAAGCTGCCTTGAGAAGTCTTGGGCTTCCCCTTTTTAAGGTCTTTAAACAGAGACACAATAACATTTTTCAGGTGTGTCCTCCTAGAGAGAATTCAGGTATGAGTTGGAATAGATGATCACTTGAGGTCATGCTTCACCTCTTAGAGTCTGTGATTTGTTGACAAATTCCTTTAAAATTAAGCACATTTACCATGTGCTAGATCTTAGGATATTAGATCTAGAGCAGAAAGGAACCTCAGAGGTCATTTAATCCAACTCCCTTATTATTATTATTATTATTTACAAATGAGGAAAGTGAGATCCATGGTGGTCAGATGATTTTCCCAAGGACACACAGGTAGAAACAGGAGAGGTATTTGCACCCAGATCTTCTTATTTCAAAGTCAGCCCTGTTTCAGCTGTACCATATTGTACATGAGAGAGTCAAAGATCTATGATGCCCATTTCCCACTTTGAAAATATTCAGAGTCCAGTAAGAATATTCATAGATATCCAACTTCCTTGATGGCAGGGAATCTTGTCTTATCTAAACTTTGGATTTCCTCCAGTGTTTAGCACAGTGATTTGCCCATAGGAAGCACTTAATAATTATTTCTTGAATTAAAGAAGAGAAAGGCACCCCTTTCCATCAAAGGATGCTCCTATTACAGCACACAGAGACACAGTCATGCCTAGGTGGATTTATGAAAGGTATGTCTCCTAATGTTGGGCTGAAACACTATCCCTGTCTTTTGAGGGGAAAAGTCACTCATTTGTCCTCAGCATTCTCAAATGTGCAGGTCAGCTATAGATTATGTTCACTGTCATTCTCCCACCATCACCCCTCTGCTTTCTCTAAATCAGATAAAATGTCTGTTCTGAGTTGAAATTTGGCATTAAAGAGCCTTTATCAAGCAGGCAAGATTTCCCGAGTGTGTGTGTGTAAGTGTGTCATTACACTTAAAAAATGGAGAGCTAAGGATTCTTGAAAGTGATGACCTTTCCCTCTTAGCCTGAGCAAAAGTAGCCTGTTTAAAAGAGGGCTTATTTGTCAGCATTGCGCATTCTCTTTGTGGGGCCCAATGAGACACCCAGATCTTATCTGATTGGGTTCTTCATATTTTTTCAGGTGATGCGTGTTTTGCAGGGAAAACTCAGAATGTCCAGTGTCATTTTTTGGCATCCTCTGACAGGATCTATTTGTGGAGCGGTTTGGTTTTTATTAGGTATTATTTTGGTTCTCTGTGTCTCGGAGTGGTTCCGACTGATGGTTTATCATTTATTTATTTCAAACAATAACGAGTGAAGAGGAATAACAACACTAAATGCAGTAGCTCTGGGAGGTGGAACATTTCTCTGGCCGAGTCCTCTGGTCACGTGGAGAGGGCACGGGGGATGGCACCTTTCTGAGCAAGTGTGGAGAGATAAACTAGGGCCATTTACTCTTAGCTAGTTTGATATTGTGGTGCAAGAAGGTTCAGAGGAAGAGCAGCAGTGAACAAAACTTTATTATTACTCAGATGGGAAGGAGAACAGATGTCAACGGGGAAAAATCCCCATAACTCCGGCTGAGGGGAGTGCCTAGTAGGGGGGCCTGGGGAGGAAATAGGCTGGAGGCAGCATCCAGACCATGTTTTTTTTTTCCGTCAGTCAACAAACATTTCCTATGAGTTTCCTATGTGCTAGGTGCTGTGCCAAACACTAGGGATTACAAGAAAGGTAAAACTAGTTCCTGCCTTCAAGGAGTTTACCTTTTCTATTACATTATTGTGTCTGTTTCTCACAGTGTTTTCTCATTGACAAAATGAGGGGTTGGTCCCCATGACCTCTGAGGTCCATTTCAGCTTTAGTTCTATGATCCTGTAATCTGTCTTCTCTCTCAGGGTCAGATGGCCAGGGTCACATCTCACCGATGTCAGTAAGCCCTCCTATGGAAGCTCTTTTCTAATTGCCTTCTTATCCATCTGCTATGAGCCTGAAAACCAAACGACTAAACCTTGTTAGCAGTGTTGCTAAAATGAGAATTAATAGGCACTAACTGAGAACTTGACAATCCCTCCTAGGAATATACTACCCGAGTTTCATTAATTCTGTGATATCGTCCATTTGGGTTGTTCAGAGGCTCTCATTCAGATCATTGAACTTTCTTGGTATGTGAGGTATTATCATATTTGCAGCGGAATGTCTTATAATTTTTTTCAGAGGCAAATACATTTGCTTCTCTTGACATCCCTTCTGTAAATGGTGACACCATTTTCTCCAGTCATTCAGGTTCAAAACCTTAGAATCACCTCTGACTTCTTTCTCTCCCTCACTCCCCACAATCAGTTGCTACGTCCTATCAATTCTACTTCTGCTGGATCAACACAAGAGTTCCCTGTTCCAATCCAGTTCTGTTTGTACTATCTTGTAGCTAACCTTTCCAATCCTTCCTTTCTGCTGCCAAAGTTATTTTCCTTAGGTGTAGGTCTGACCGTATCCTTTACTTACCCAAGAAATACAAGTGACTCTGCATTGCCCCTAGGATAAAAGAAATCCCTCCTTTTTTCTGACTTTATAATTATACATTATTTCCTTTTCTACACTCCAAAGTCCAACCAAACAGCTTCTTTGTTGCTCCTCATACATCTCCCTTGTCTGCACCTTTGATTTGCCTATCTTCCATGCCTGGAATGTTCTCCCTTTTCCTCTTCACTTCTTAGAATACCTTGTTTCCTTAATGACACAGCTTAGTCTCCACCTTTTACGTGAAGCCTTTCCTGACCCCTCTTAGCTATTATTGCCTTCCAACTACTTTATATTTATTATTGTATATTCTGTATATATCAGGAAACACACACACATATATCTTGATTTATGTGTGTGTATATGTGTATATGTGTGTGTGTGTTTTATGGTTTGTAGGGCATCGATACCATCTCGTGGGTTGATCTGTAATAATAATGTAATTTACATATCAGCTTAAGGTTTGCAAAACTCTTTAAATGTTATCTTGTTTGATGCTGAATCTATGGGGTCAGGATCTCTTAGCACTGGAAGCTGCTAGAAAGGGCATCATGATTAAAACACTCTCCCAAGAACACACAGCTAATTTGTGACAAAGATGGGATTTGAATCCAGGTCATCCTGATTCTAAGGTTGGTTCTCTAAATCAATGAAATGAGAGCCTTTTCAAAAAGAAGAAGGAGGAAGAGGAGGACTGCCTTCCCCGAGGTAGAAGGGAACTATACCTTTGGAAGGATAAAGAAATTTAGTTATGTACATACAAATTGTAGGTTTCTTTCTTCTCTTCCTTCAAAGTTATCTCCTTGAAGGAAAGGAGATTTCCCTGATGTTCCGTTTATGTCTTTGTATCTTTAGTGTCTAGTAGAGTGACTTGCATATACTCAATGAGTATAAAAGCTCACTGAAACTTAGCAAGGATAGAAAGATGAGTTCAGAGTTTCCCTTTAATAGGCCTGGGAGCTATTGGTAAATCCATCATTCAAACTCTCTCCTCGACATCTATTCTTCTCCATCTTCCTCCCTTCTCTTCTGCCTTCTTCTCTCTCTAAACATGTAAGAGTCCACGATAGAGCTGCAACTTTGCAGGACTATCCAACTCTCTTCCTTCTCTCAGTGATGCTATTTGTCTAAGAGTCGTGGAAATGCGTGATCTTAGAAGAATTAAAATGCTAGTACAAAGGACATAGCGGGTATATAAGCAGGCTACAGCATATTACCAAAAGTCATGGATCAGCACAGTGAAGCCATATTTTAAAAGAGAGGTGGGCTGGCCATGGACAGTCCCAGGGGCCCTGAAGCTGAATGAGAAAAAAGGCCTCCATTATATTGGCTTGATCCTTCGTGGAGAGTCTGTGGGAAAACACAGAGAAGAGTGAAAAGGGATGGCTATTTGCAGGGAGGGCATACCTGAACATGGACATCACAGTCCCACAGAAGGAGCAAGAGAGGTGGGGACTGGGAGCAGACTGAGTTGGAGAATGGGTTGACAGAAGATTCAGGACTAGGAGGCATGAACTTTCTTCCCAGTCTCTATATCTCTATCTCAATGTAAAATACCTTCTTTTTCACTCACTGTGGGACTATTTGGCTCCATCCCCAGCCTGTGTATAGAAATGGAATCATTACATCTTTTCTTTGTTACCTGTTTTGCCTTTGTATCTATCAGTGTCTGGCACCAGGTAAATGTTATATAAATACTTATCCCTTTCCCCCTCCCTATCCCCCCTTCCTTGGTGTCTTTAGGGCCTGCAGAGCTTATGGAATATCTACTGAATGCAAATTAAATTCTGGTTAGTTGCTGCCTGGGTTTATTCCTTGTGTTTCACGTATCATTATAATAATATAACTGACAATAATGTAATGCTCTAAGGTTTGCAAAATTGTTTACATTTTACCAATGGTCTATCCCATCTGCCTCTTGCCACAGACTCCCCCCTCTCCCTGCAAAAAAAGCTCCCCAAAACTCTGATTTCACATTGACCAGGTTCAGTTCTGGAAGCATGATTGCAAAGGGTGAGTTTCTTACTTTGAGCAATTACCCTGCCTTGGAGTAAAATGACTTGGGAAAATTTGAATAAAGCTTTGTTTCCCTAAATGTAGGTAGCAGGTAGTAGGCCTCCAGTTTCAACACAGGCATTCAATGTACTATAAATTACTGGGTTTGCAATGGCCTTTATTTTCTATATCATAGAAGCTGCATAAGATACAAAGAACTCTTCAAAGGCCATGAACAAGTATCTATATCTATAGATTTAAATATGTACACAGTACATATATACTTATGTGTGTGTATATATATACATACACATATACGTATATGTATACACACACATGCTAGCAACTACTATGTGTCAGGCACTCTTTTAGGCATTGGAGTACAAAGACATAAGTCAAACTTCCTTTCCTTAATTAGCTTCCATTTTGTAAGTGGAGACAATATATTCATGAACATGTATGTGAATAATGAAATAAACAATTTAATTTTAAAATGAGATTCTAGCAGTGTGGGGGCATCAGGAAGTTCTCATGTGAACAGCTGAACCATGAGACGAATCATGAAGGAAAGAAGTGCAAGTGAGGAGAGAGTGCATTCCAGGCATGGAGCTCAGCCAGTACAAGTGCAAAGAGATGGGAGGAGCGTTGTGTAGAGGAACAGAAAGAAGGCCAGTTTGACATCAGGGGTGGGGAACCACATGTGGCCTTCTAGCTCCTTGGCTACAGGCTTTTGGCTGAGTCCAAGTTCTACAGAACAAACAAATCCTTTTATTAAGGGGATTTGTTCTGTGAAGTTCGGATTCAGTCAAAGAGCCTCACTTGAAGACTTAGAGGGCCACATGTGGTCTTGAGCCACAGGTTCCCCACCCTGGATTGTAGAGGGCAGGAATAGGAGTAATGAATGATGAAGCCAGAAAGGGAAGTTGGGTCAAATTGTAAGAGGTTTTAAAAGTCAAAGTGAAGAGTTTACATTTGATCCTAGAGATAATAGGGAGCCGTTGGGGTTTATTGAATACATGACTGACGTGATCAGACCTGAGCTTCAGGAAAATCGTTTCAACAACTTAAACTTCAGTCTATTAGTAGCACTCAGGTAGTCCATTAGATTCTGCCTAGAAGGTAAAGACATAGTAGGGAACTGCTAAACAAACACTCTCCATTCTCTTGGACCTGCACATTTGAACAACTGAGCTATATTATGGAGGGGCAGCAAGGTCCAGTTCTCCTGGCCCCTCATGGCACTGCTTTTGTCCTTTAGCTGGGGGTTAACCCTTTGCCAAGGATCATCTTCTCTTTCTCCAAAATCTGTGCTGTTAAGGAATTTGTCTCTCTCTGGAAGAGTGTATGGGGTGTTCGGGAAGGACCAGCACCTCTGGTGTGAGAGCTGCTCAACCATCTTTGGTGTCCACCTGTCACACAACTCTTACCTGTGGTTCCAGTAAGCTGTAGCACGTGCAGTGGCCACACCCCAGTAAAACCATCTTAGCGGATAGGCAGTAAGTTATGGGGATGTCTACCCTGAGCATGTGAAGACTACCTCCAGTAGAATGGGCAGATGAGAAGAATTTGTTCCAATGGCCATGAGGGCCACTGAAGCAGGTGCTGTGGAGAGCTTAGAGCTTGGTCAGATATTGGAGACTCCAAAGTCATCCATGGCATCCCAAGCCATTACCAGTCAGCTTGACTTTTGTCCTGCCATTGGACTTTGATGACTCTGGAAAAGAGAATGTGGTTGATGATGCTGTGGGACTCAGCCTCATTTAAGTCCAATTCTCTGGCAAGTCAAGACATCAGCCTGTGGTGTCATTGCTTCTCTTCCAATTGAAGGACAAACAATGTAATACTTGACTCTCAAAATGAAGAACTCTTAAACTCTGTAATTCTTGAACTTGCGATGTCCCTCCTAAGTCTAGAAACTTCCATTCTCCAGATCCCTAGTCTCTGGACTGTGCTCAGAAAAGGAAACAGAAAAGTAAAAGATGATAGCCAGGAATTAACGATCCAGGAACTCTCCTCTCAGGGAGGCACAGGCTGCTCACCATATACTTATCCTACAAGATGCCATTTTCTGCTGCTGGAGTAGGGGAGGGAGAAATCTGTTACTTCTTCCCCTTTTGGTACACTCTGGTCCAAAGAGAAAAAACATAGGAGAGGAAAAGGTGGCCCATTTTACAACTCTCTCTTTACAGATCACAGAAGCTCCTCTAACAAGAGTCCATCCTCCAGAGCCTCTGTCAACAAATCACTAGGAGGCAAGCCTAATTAGTCAGGTGTCGGTGTCCTTTTCCATTTCTGAGGAGGTACTCTGCAGATATTTGCAGCAAGGTCTACTCCTTGTAATCTCACCTATTTGGTTTGGGGAGAAGGGAGGGAAAGTTCAGAAAATTGATCAGAGGCTTATCTGTTCCACACTTGTTATCTCATTAGATTTTCATAACAATCCTGTAAGCTAAGTACTATAGATATTATTATCCCCGTTTTATAGATAATTTAGGTGACCTTCCTAGGGTCACGAAGCTAGTAAGTGTCTGAGGTACCATCTGAAGTCTTTAGGACTCCAAACCCAGTGTTCTATTTAGGTGTTGCCTGTATCATCTAGCCTTAGAGAGGAAGTTTCTAGAGGGCAGGAATGACTTCCATCTAACTAACAGTATCCAGCCAAGTCCAGTCTACTCTTACCTGTAGGCACCTATTTTTTGTCGTTTAGTCATTTTTCAATCAGTCTGACTCTTTGTGGACCCATTTGTTTTTTTTTTTTTTTGGCAAAGATACTAGAGTGGTTTGCCATTTCCTTCTCTAGCTCATTTTACAGATGAGGAAACTGAGACAAACAGGCTTAAGTGACTTGCCCAGGATCACACAGCTAGTAAGTATCTGAGGTTGGATTTGAACTCATGAAGAGGAATCTGATTCCAGGCTTGGCACTCTAGGTTTTTTTGATCAACTACTCATTTAAAGCTATTGCCGTCAGCAGATAGGATACTGAGTATTTCTGATTTCTGAGAGTTCCATATTTATCTATCTATCCACCTATCTATCTAATATTACTTATTTAATGTAAAGGTGGTACACTAGACAGAGTGCTGGGCCTGAAGTCAGAAAGACTCCTCTTCCTGAGTTCAAATCCAGTTTCAGACACTTACTAGCTGTGTGACCCTAGGCAAGTCACTTAATCCTGTTTGCCTCAGTTCCTCATTTATAAAATGAGCTGGAGAAGGAAATAGAAAACCACTCTGGTATTTTTGCCAAGAAAACCTCAAATGAGGTCATGAAGAGTTGGATATGACTGAAAGGACTGAACAATGACAACAAAAATTTAATGTAAATATGGGAAGGGCAGTAGAGAAACCTGCTTCTTCTTAGCTGATGATTCTGGCTTAGCAATAGAAAATGAATGCTGCTATCTGCTTTTCTTCCTTTCATTTCTACCCGCTTTCCCTTCTACAGTAATATTCTCTCTCTCTCTCTCTCTCTCTCTCTCTCTCTCTCTCTCTCTCTCTCTCTCTTCCCCCCCACCCCCACCAGTGCCCTCTTCTCTCTCTTTCTTATCTGGGAGCTGCTGGGTCTGGCCTTATGTTGCAACATACTGAGCTCTCCCAATAATCTGGTATGATTCCCAAAGTATGATTTAGCTGTGCTGTGTGTACTGAAAGTGGGGTGGGGGAAAATGGAGGGAGAGGGAAAAAAATGTTTGATCTGCTAAAATGTACCTTAAGAGCGAGCCCATCCACATTGCTGAAGGTATCAGCTGGGTCCTGCCTACAGTTATGTCAAACAAAGTATGCTGGGAAGTGCCAACTCTCCTTTTGTGCTGTGACATCAAGAGCTGCCAAAAGATATTAAAAAAGCTTGCGTGAACTAGGTGATGGCAGCTGTAACTATCTAAGTTATTGCCTGGCAGCTGTACCACTGCTTCAGTGCTGCTGGCTGCCTTTATATTTGCTTCTCCATTTGTTTGCCCCTTTTCTAGCAACCGATACTGCCGAGGCAGGCAATCAGTGTGTTGCAGCCCACAGCCCCCTCACTCCTGCAGAATGGGAGGCTTAGAATAAACGGCCATGGAGAGAGTCTCATGAAGCAGCTGATAGAAGTTGTATTTCTCTTGGCCGGGGACCAAGGCTGGTTTTGCATTGGTCAGCTCGACCCCAAGGAACCCCAAATGAGTGCATGGCAAAGAGGCAAGCACGCAGGCACACACATGCGCGTGCTCACGAGCACCCCCACACACAAAATACAGCTTTTTGTATTTTCTTTTTTTTTTCTGCTTCTATGTTGGTTTGGAGTGAGCCAGAACTATATCGCCAGCTCCAAGCCCCTGCCAATCCTGCATCTGCTCCCTAAAACCTCCAGCAAATAAGAATTACTGTGAGGTTGTTTAACCAACACTTACAATATACACACTTCTCAAATTCCACTCTCTCCCCACTCGCCCCCCACCACTGCCCAGGCACAGTGATCTAGATGCTGGTGGCAAAGGTTTTTGAGATAAGGGGAGAATGATCCCCCAGTGGGCACCTGTCTCAGAGGCTCTGGGGGTGTCGGGCAAGCAGTAAGTTAGCATCGTCCTCTGGCATTTTGATCTGTGGCATAAAATATATTTCATTGTCATGGGCTTCTGGGAAAGTGTCTGCACCGAACAGGTTTTTGTATTCTTTCGCTGAGTTTGGTCTTTTCAGATGATAGCTAAATAATTCATATGCCTCATGAATGTAATATTTTTGGGATGTGGGGGTTCCATCTTCCCCAATTCTTTTACTCCATCTTTTTCCTTTTTTTTGGTGAGAGATGGGTAGTGTTATTTAGCGCTACAATGGTCAGACTTTGCCCTGGGTGGTATATTTAGCTGTATCTTCTTGTCTTTTCCATTCTCTTCCCCAGCTTAGACTGAGAGGAAGGGAAGGGTGTTTGACCTTCAGTAAGCCAATTCAAGGACAGAGCTAAGGCTAGATTTCCCCTCAGCAATTTTCCAAGGGGATCTGAGGTCACACACACCTAATTCTCTGCCATGCCAAAGCCAGTACAGTTATTTGCATAATAGAAACACCAGGCCTTCAAGAACCTCTGATCCCTTGAGATTTGGCAAGAGAGGTCATTTTACAGGAAGGGAAATGGTGGTGTATGCTTTCAGTTGATATCGCCAAATGATATCCAAGAAGAATAAGAACCCATGGATTGAATCTCTGTTGTATACCTGCTCTGTCCACACACACAACTAACTGGTTCAACTGTTTTGGCTGAAATAGTAAATCATGTTCAAACAACTGACTCGATCAATTTGGTAAAAAATGAAACAAAACGAAAAATCCCAAACCAAAAAAAGTGAAATTTTGTGTATACAATGCCAAGAAATTTTGTCAGTTTAGTGCAAGAAGTCAGTCAAATTGGTTGTTGAGACATTTTATAGACAGTCTCAGCAGTAACTTTCTCTTTTTTAAAAATGAGTTTTTATTGATATTTTCTGTTTCTTACATCACCATAGTTATCCCACATATCCCTCTCAGAGAGCCAACCCATGTGACAGGGTAGTCTTTAAAGGAAAAAAAAATCAGCCCAATGGATCCATATACTGAAAAAGTACAAAAACGTGTACAATGTGTAACACCTGTGGCCCCCCCCCCACCTCAATAAAGGGGTAGGTTGAGGTCCTCTTATCTCTTCATTTGAGTCATGCTTGATCTTCAACATTTTTTTCATTATCTTTTGATTTTTTTGCTGTAAGTCACTATCATCCCACACATTATTTTTCACATCGTAGTGGCGTTCTATTACATTCGGGTACCACCATTTGTCTAGCCATTCCCCCATCGATGGACATCTACCTTGTCTCCAATTCTTAGCCATTACAAAAAGTCCTGCCATAAAGATTTTGTATTATCTGGGGACTTTCTTCTTCTCACTAGCTTTTTTAGAGTATAAACCTATCACTTTCAGAAAGACTTAAAAAAGAGAAAGATTGTAGATTTAGGTCTAGAAGACTTTATCAAAGCCTTCTAATGCAATATTACTCAGTTCAATTCCACAATCATTTATTGATCTCCTCCTTAACATGCAAGGCCAGGGGCAAGGGTTACAAAGGAAAGAGAAGGGAATGTGCATTTATTAAGCACCTATGGCGTTCTAGGCACTTTACAAACATTATCTCTTTTGACCCACACAACAACCCTTCGAGGTAGATGCTATTATTGTCCCCATATTACAGCTGGGGAAACTGAGACGAACAGAAATCACTTACCAAGTAAATGTGTGAGGCCAGATTCAACACTCAGATCTTCCTGACTTCGGGCCCAGAGCTCTATTCACTGAGCCACCTAGTTTCTCCAAGGAAACTAGATTCTACTGGGGAAACGTCTATACAAATCAGTCATCATATGTGTGTGTGTGTACACACACACACATACATACATATATACATCCATATCCACATATACATATATACATATGTATATATATACACACATATATATGTACATATTACAAACATACACAGGCTTTCAAGACAAAAAGAAGATGTCTAAATCTCCTGGGAAAATGTCATTGTAATTGGCAGTTATGCTGTGATTGGTTATTTCTTTCAGATAACTAATACAGGCAACCAAGGACCCAAGAAATTAAATGAGTAGTCCGTAGTCAGGCAAGTAGTCAGTGTCAGAGCTGGAATGGGACCCCCAGTCTTCCTGACCCTAGATCCATTACTTTCTCCCCTGTGCCCCATTGCTTCCTACAACTTTGAAACTGATTCTATCCTTTCCTCACGTTTTGGAACGCTTGGTGGACTTGGTTTACCTTTTATTCATTTGCCCGACCTGATCCTGATCCTTGGTGTTGTTAAAAAATGTTCTTTTTCCGTTTGTGCTGTTCCTCCTGCTAACTGCGATCACCTTGACTAGGCTTTTAAGTTTCTTCTGAATAGCTTAGTATCATGCTTCAGTTAAGACTAACAGACTCGCCTAGTGCTACAGTGAGAAGTAAACCTGTGTGACCTAGGTTTTCCTGCTGCGCTTCATAATAATCAAGGTGATGAATATTTCATAAAAATTTACACGTGCCAGGCGCTGTGCTAAGTACTCAGAACACGAATACAGCAGAAAGACAGTTCTTGCTCTCTAGAAGCTTATCTTGGAACTGTGGGAGGGTGGGGGTGGGGTGTTGTTCAGTTGTTTCAATTGTGCCTGACTCTTCCTGACCCCATTTGGGGTTTTCTTGGCAAAGATACTGAAGTGGTTTGCCATTTCCCTTCACCAGCCCATTTTACAGATGAAGAAACTGAGGCAAACAAGGTGAAGTGAGTTGCCCAGGATTATCCATCTAGTAGGTGTCTGAGGCCAGATTTGAATTCAGTTCTTTCTGACTTCGGGCCCAGCACTCTATCCACTGGGCCACCTCATTGCCTCCTGATGGGGGAAGGTCGCAATCAAATGGATGGGGAAAGATACTTAGTGGAGAAAACCTGGAGAGTCAGGAATGGAGTCCTTGGAAAGGAATGACTGGCCTGGGGGCGTTCCTTGGAATAGAGGTTCTGGGAGGCACTGCTGACCAATTAGAGGAAGAGGCCCCAGGTCCACAGGGGTGGGGAACTTGCAGCCTTGAGGCCATATGTGGCCTTCTAGGTCTTTGGGTGCAGCCTTTTGACTGAGTCCAAGTTTTACAGAACAAATCCTTTTACTAAGGGGATTTGTTGTTCTGTGAAGTTTGGATTCAGTCAAAGGGCTGCACTTGAGGACCCAGAGGGCCACGTGTGGCCCCGAGGCAGCAGGTCTCCCACCCCTACCCCAGGAGAATAGTGTGTACTTCTGTAGTGAGGAGGCTAAGGGCAGAAGGAACTTCTGGGGTGAAGAAACCACAAGGCAGACTGAACTGAACTTCCAGGTGAAAAAGCCGCTATATCATGGTGGAGAAAGTCCAGAGAGCCAGGAGCAGAGCCTTAAGAGGAATAAAGGTATTGATCTACTCACTGCTTTTACTCTAGCCGCAAGAAGTGCGTTTTCTTGCGTTAGTGCATTTAAATGTAGGCATATAGTTAAGTTCTGTTTTAAGCATTGCTGTTGACTGTCTATTTTAAGCATCTGTCAGTATATGTGCTCTTCTTTCCCCTTCTCCACCCACATGCCCTATATTGTCTCACATATATGTACAAAAATATGCATTGCAGACATAAATTTATCTCATCATCAAGAAGTCTTAATCAAGTATGTAATGGCATTCGCTTTTAAATTAGGTGTGGGTTAAAAAAAAAGAATTACATAGATTTCTTCTTAGCTTATTGGGAGTTCACAGTCTAAGGAAGATATAGACACACTTAAAGAACTTATAGGGAACAGAATAGAAACATTAAACCAACTCCTGGGGTGGGGAACCTGTGGCCTCAAGGCCACACATGGCCCTCTAGGTCCTCAAGTATGGCTCTGAACTAAGTGAATGAGTGGCGCGGATAGCAAAGGGAGTTTGGAATCAGGAAGATCTAAGTTCAGACGCTAGCTCTGACACTAGCTATTTGAACTTCGGCCAGTCATTAAATTTCATTATGCCTCAGCTTCCTAATCTATAAAATGGGGATACATATGTTAGGATTATGATTCTCCAGTGAAATAATGTATGCACAATACTTTGCAAACAAATGGGTGACATAAAGGTCAGTTATTATTATGATTTATAAGCTAGGGTTAGTATCGGTTAGAAATGAAAGGGAGACCAATAGTGCATATTTAATTGGCTAAAGGGCCTGTAAAGATTCAACATTGAGAGATGAAAGAGAAAGAGGTATTTCGGTATTTCTCTGATCTAGTTGGGAAGACTTTGAGAGGAGGTGAGATTTTCAGGGGCTGTTTGAATGGTGGCAGAGTTAATAAGTGGTAGTGGTGGGGAAGCCTCTGAAAGCTTGTGATCTAGGTGGGAGTGCAACATCTGGGCAGATGAGGCCTTGTGCGTTGTTCCTGAGAGGAGTGGGAAAAGATGAATGGAGGAATAGAAGCTGAGGAGGGATAAGAGGCAGTCTGAGGCCTGATAGGGAACATCTTGGAGTTTGAAACATTTCACCTCGATCCATTCATCTTCTAAACTATCGTAATATCTTCAAGGAAGGGGTTACCTTCTCCATATCTTTTCATCATCCTAATGGAGAACAAATTTACTTTATCTTGTTCCTTTACCAGCTCTTGAATACAAATTAGTTCATTCTATTTTTCCTTTCTGAGAGTATTAAATATGGCAACAAAACCCCAAAGATTTGTTTTATTGTAAACCAAGAAATATATTTTTCCCCTGAATGTTACCACTTTAGATAGGTTATACATACTAGCAACAGAATTTACTATGTGCCATTCATTGTTGAAATCACATGGATTAGGGTCCAAATATTGGTGGTGTTTTGGCTGATAATTTTAGTCACATGGCTAGTTTGCTTCCACCCAGTTGGAAACTTTGAGCTTCTACAGCCACTCAGGTTTCTACATTCATTTACCTACTTTTACCCAGGCAAAAGACAACTCTGAAATAATGGAATATTTAATCAAGACTGACACGAATAATAAAATAACAAGAAAACAGCCTTATCCACCCACATTCCTGAGCAAGCATAGTTTCCCCTCTCCCCCCTCACCCCCCGCCAAAGCATTAGGGGAACAATCTCTTTCAATACACTTGCTCTGGAATAAAGCAAGATTTAGACCATTAATACAGATATTCTTGCCAGGACTGGGGAACCTGCAGCCTCAAGGCCACATGTGGCCCTTTAGGTCTTCAAGTGCAGCCCTTTGACTGAATCTAAACTTTCCAGAACAAATCCTCTCAATAAAAGGATCGACGTTTCACTCAAGAACTGTTCCCACCAAGATCTGTCACCCATTCTCATTCTGTTTCTACAGAATTCTGTTTGCCTGGGCTGTAGCCCTACTTGGCTTGGGTACTTGTGGTCCTCTCTTTGCTGTCCTGGTTCTTCTTTCTCCTTGTGGTCGAAACCTTTTGACAGTAGCCACCATCTTCTTCTCTTGCCCTCATGGTTCATTCACCCCATTCATCTTGCACATAGTGCTATGGGAGTGGATGGTTCAGGAACTTTAGTCAGTATCATCTTTCAGCTCCAGAGACTCATGGGAAATCTCATCTTCTTCCCATTTGGCTCTGTTAACATATGTTTGAAAGAAGCATCAAACAAGCTTTACAAAGGTGATTTTGCATTTCCCAAACACTTTTGGCCTCACAACCAAAAGAAGCATTCATGCTTCTGGGAATGGGAAGCTAGTCTGGCTGGGAAGCCAGTTTTGGGATAATAATTTCACTTTGGATAATACACAAAGTAGATTGTTTTGATAGTATCAGTTTGGTAATAACTCAATACTGAGTTATTTTCCAAGTAGTGGAGATGAATTGTATTGCTTCATCCACATCTTCTCATCTAGTTCCTTTTGTGACCAACAGCACACATTCGGGAGAAAGCTAGCACTGGTCAGGTTGTGGTCATGGGAAGCAATCATTCCTCACCATGACCTTGACCTCCTTAGAACTATGGCTTAACCAACTGAAATAATAAATGCATGACAGGGCTACAAAAAGAGTTAGGGATCTACTTCATGGACCCACTGTGTGATCTAGCTATTTACTTTTTTCCTTATGGGAAAAATCCTAGTCATAGTATCCTTGTCAAAACTTAGGTAAAGATGCGGGAATAAATGAACAAGATTCTCAGAGCCTTACTGGTAAAAAAGGTGGCATTAGAGGCATGTGAAGAGAAAATGGCTGTAGTGGTCTTCTAATGTCTACTTATCCAGAAGGTGGTTAGATGGGTGTAGCAGAGGAAGTTTTGGACCTGAAGTCAGAAAGATCCAAGTTCAAATCCAGGCTCAGATACTTACTAGCTGTGTGACCCTGGAAAGTTCACTTAACCCCTATCTGCCTTAGTTTCCTCAACTGTAAAATGGGGACGGTATTACTACTTATATCCCAGGGCTGTTGTGAGGACCAAATGAGAATATCTCTAAAGTGTTTACCACAATGCCTGGCATATAGTAGGTGCTTAATAAGTGCTTGCTTCCTTCCCCTTCACCCACAAGAGACCTGTTCACAACTTCTGGTTTCCCACTGCTATAAGAAGAAGGGTGACATGTCCTAGGAAAGTTCCATCTTTATTCTCACCCCGACAATGCCAGGGGCGTTCTGGAGTACAGTGTCAGATATTGGGAATGGGGTTCTCGAATGGATGAGGAACACTTGTGGCATTTACGGTACGCCCATCTTAGCGTTGAACAAATCCCACAGCTTGAAAAGCATTTTTCATCTTATTGAAATCATTCAACTCTTGATTAGTTGCAGGTGGATTATCCACTTTGTCAATTATCCATGGCCAATTTGCTATATCCCAGGGTGAGCTCCCCTGGCAGCCCCCATCCAGTCCTGACTGTTTCCCCCTGACGGCCAGAAAGTGGGAATGCAAATTTTAGAAAACACTCCCTTTCTAGACTAGTGAATATAGTTGATTTAAGTTGAACACCATATTAAATTCATTAGGTGAGATCATATTTGGGGAAGTTTACAGTGAGGCCATTTGGAAAAGTCCATCCTTTTGTAAGGCAAGTAATCACTGGCTAATTTAGTATTGAATTTTTATCAAAGTGGGGCTCGCCTATATGTTAGTCCAAGCCAAATAATCTAGGAAAACAAATTATCTGCCTTCTCCATCTTATAATACATCTTCAAATCAATGATAAAATGTTTGGGGGAGATTGTCTTCAGGCTGGATCAAGGACCCTAAGATTATCCTCCATCAGTAGGATAATTGAAAATTGGCTTGATCATCTTAAAAAAATCTGAGTAAGACCTCCTTATTTAAGACCACTTTGTCCAAGAACAAGGTATCAAGTTGTTCCTGTTATTTTGGTCAATCTTGTTCTACCTGGGAGATTTTATGCTGGGGAGTCTCAACGTGTTTCTTGGCTAGCTAAATTTGTCCGATTCCAAGAAGAGAGAGAGAGAAAGAGAGAGAGAGAAAGAGAGAGAGAGAAAGAGAGAGAGAGAAAGAGAGAGAGAGAAAGAGAGAGAGAGAGAGAGAGAGAGTGTGTGTGTGTGTGTGTGTGTGTGTGTGTGTGTGTGTGTGTGAACACTGACAGACATTTTTCTCTCCTGGGCTGAACACTCCAGTAAAGGGAAAGGGGAACAGATGTAACCACTGCTGCCCCTGGTGGGGAAAGGAGGTGGAAGAGAAGGGCATTGGAACAGGGAGATGGCAAATTAAGCCTATTGTCCTAGCAGCTGCAACCATCGAGATGCAAGCTCTGTGACTGTGTTGGGCACAGGGAGTGATGGAAGGGAATGAGGAATGGGAAGGCCTTCGATGCCAATGGAGATGGGCTGATGGGGGTGGGGGGAACAAAAGGGAAGCCACATTCCTCCCTCACTTCAGATTCCAAATTGCTCACTGTTGTCTTCTGGGAGATGAAACATGGGAGCTTAGGTGAAGCCTGGGAGATGTGGAGAAATGAAAGCCCTTGGCTTTGTCCCAGCCTTGTGTTTTCTTCTACCATGTCATCCCCCACTCCCACCCCAAATTCACTCCCAGGCCATGATCCTAGACCATGCCTGGGAAAGACTAAGAACCTTATTAAACGAGCTTCAGAACATGCAGGGGAGAGGGGAAAAAAAGGAACTTTGTTGATCTGGGAAATTCCCCTATGGTCATTCAGATGGTCTTTGTGGCATGGGAGAGAGCCCGTAAAATGATAGTCATCCAGACCAGTGACTAGGATTCTTTAAAAAAAAAATAAAGAAAAGAAAAAGGAGATAAGATCCCAGACAATGGTAGTTCACTTCAGCTGTATCTTCTTTCAGATAAAGATGACAGGGACAGTGTAAATCAGAGTTTGAAGGAAAGGGCTTCGGATTCCCGCAACCGGTTTCGTTTTCTTTTCTTTCTTTTCTTGGGGTGGGGGAGGTGAGTAGAGGCAGGGAGGGCAGTGGTGGTGGTACTGGCGATGTTGGGAGGGAGAGAGGGTGGCGGTGGTGGTGGTGGGGGGAGTTGAGGGAGAAACTTGTTGAAGAGAGCTGTGCAAACAATGGCCCATGGGTGCCAAACCTGGCATCCAGTGATTCTTAATGTCTGAATGAAAGTGGCTGGAGCTTGCTTTTTTTTTTTCACAGTCAGTATTGCCAAGAAAACAAGGAGTAGCTGTTTTAAGCATTTACAAATGGTAATGTACCAACAGCTGGTCTCAATCCAACTGAGCTATTGTAGGGGTATTAAAAAGACAGGCCAGAGTTGGAGATCTACTGCCAACCTCCCTTGCAGAGTTAGGGAACATTTTACTTGAAAAAAAAAGGTCTTATATTCCTGCAGAGATCGACAGTACCATTCTCCTGTGGAGTCAGTGGCTTGCTTGGCAGACGGGCGAAGCGCTCGGGCGAGCCAAATGTTTCAGTGACATGAAAGTGTAGAATCAGTGGATTTATCAGCACATCCATCCTCCCCCCAGACCCCCTGTATTCCACATGGAAACACATGGACAGATATGCGCGCATACGCATGTGTGGGCATGAACATCCCACATCTACACATGGTGGCATGCATAATGTGTGACCCAAAGATATCACATAATAGTTGCAGGAGCTACGTGCTCTACCTCTGGGCCTCTTTCTTTTCTTCTGAGGTATAGAGAGCACATTTCTCCTCCCCTTGTTCTGTTCCTCTGCACCATCCTGTAAATCAAGCCATTTTCTTTGCTTTTCAGAGGTCACGGGCAGGCCAATGAAAGGAAAGAGAAAATCTCTTGAGAATGTCTCCCTCTCTGCCAACCCAGACCCCAGAGAGGCAGCTGAGGGGCCCTCACTGAGGTTTTCTCCCTCCTTTTGGAAGCAGTTCTTATCTCCTGCTTCCCATATGAACCCCAGGCTTGAGTATTCTTCAGTGGTTTTTCCATCCTAGGAAACTCTAATCATCTGAGCCTGCTTCTTTGCTAAATGTAATTACTAGTAGCCCTATGTTTATGGACAAGGCATGGCGGAAAGTAATAGAAAATGACTTATTTTTTCTGTTCCGAAGGCCTATTTTATTAGTGGTGCGGCTGGGATGTCGGCTGTCTTTTCTGAATGGTAGTTCACTGTTTTGCTTTCCCTGGCTAGATAAATGATCCTATTTGTTGATGTTTGGTGCTTGAGATGACATTTATGTGAAATAAAAAGGGCCAAATTAATAATAAAAAAAATGATTAGCTGAGCACAAATGAAAAATGTACATCTCTGTCCTCCCCCATTCCCTCTCACCCCCCTACCCTTGGTTAAGTTGTTTATATTTACATGCTATTCACAAATAGTGGCAATGTGCCCAATGGTTGGGTGGAGAGGATTTTTTTTTTACAATCATATGGCTTGATTCTGTTTTCCAGATCTTGTCCGAGAGCTGCGATTTGAAATAAAAATGTTTGTATCCGTTTCCTCATTAATCGTCCCATTGTAATACAACCTGCTGCAGAGAAATGGCAAAACAGATGCAACAATGAAAATTAAAAGGGATGGACACTTATCTTGGGCCATAAAAGCTGCTAACCATGTAGGAACTAGAGTGGCTTTTGGAGTGAAAATATGGCAAATGATAGAAGCAATCATAGGACTAAGAGTTTCCTATTTGGAGAACTCTGGTGGAACATTTCTCTGCTCATAACAGCTAGAGGACTAACTGTTCCTGTGTTAAGTGCACATGGGAGACCGCACTTTCCCTGCTCTTGCCTCGAGGTCCTATCCTTGATATTTGGTGCATCTAACCATCAGGTCTCTAATTGGGCTGGAATTTTGCTGGATGTGAACGAACACTTTACAAAGAATGCTACAGGCCGATTGCTTCAAGAGTTCCTGGTCTGGGATGAGGGTAGAAATATTACCTCCTCGCCTCCTGGGAGCCATAGGCTACCCACAAAACTGGAGTGACTCTACCGTGCATCTCTTTGAGGCAGATTGTTTATATTCAAGAACAGTGATGATATTTCCGAGGGGAGTGTTTGTGCATGTGTGTGATGGGGTGGGTACTTGGTGTGTGTGGGACCATGACAATGTGATCAGTGAGAAGTGAAAACTTTAATAATCAGCTTCTTTCCTTCCTTCCTTCCTTCCTTCCTTCCTTCCTTCCTTCCTTCCTTCCTTCCTTCCTTCCTTCCTTCCTCTCCCTTTCTTCCTTCCTTCCTCTCCCTTCCTTCCTTCCTTCCTTCCTCTCCCTTCCTTCCTTCCTTCCTTCCTCTCCCTTCCTTCCTTCCTTCCTCTCCCTTCCTTCCTTCCTTCCTCTCCCTTCCTTCCTTCCTCTCTCTTCCTTCCTTCCTCTCTCTCTTCCTTTCTTTTTCTTCCTTCCTTCCTTCTTTCCTTCCTATTCCCTTCCATTCTTTTTCTTTCCTTTCTTTTTTCTCTGTTTCTCTGGCTCTTTCTCTCTCTTTCCCTCTTTCCTTCCTTCTGTCTCTCTTTCAAACTTAAAGCACCTCTTTCTACTGATTTCTTTTCATTAAACTTTAGAATCAAATAGGCCAGTTTTGATGTCACCTTACTACAAGTTCTCTGTGCTCGAGAGTATGCTGGGAGGGAGAGAGAGAGAGATAGAAGAGAGAAATGTATAGAAAAGGGAGAGAGAGAGAAATGTATAGAAAAGGGAGACAGAGAAGAGAAAGAAAGGAATGGTGTAAGAGAGAAAAGAGAGAGGAAGTGAAGAGAGAATAAAGAGCAAGAGATAAGAATGGGGGGGGGACCGTAGAGAGAAGCCAAAAGAGGAAAGAGAAAGGGGACTGAAGGAGGGAAGGACAGAGACAGAGAGACAGATGGACGCAGTGGTGAGAGAGAGAGACAGAGACACAGAGAGAATGTTTCTCAATTATACAGAGCATTCTATACCTTGAGCAGTGACAAAACATAGCTTCTTTTCTTGGTGAGCTCACACTGAGGAGACAGACATAAATAAATAGCACCATGGTAACATAGATTTAAAGCTGGAAAAGACCTTAGAGGTTGTTTAGTTCATCCCCCTCATTTTACAGATGAAGAAATTGAACTACATAGGTTAAATGACTTGTCCAGGGTCACACAGCTAGGAAGCATCTGAAACCGGTTATCAGTACAGATTTTCCTGATTCCAGGTACAGTGATCTATCCATCGCACCACACTGCCTTTCAAATACACGTAAAGACGAACAACAGATGCCAAGAGCATGTATGTAGACAACTGTAGAATGTTAACAACATTGCTGAAAAGGTGTGTGTGTGTGTGTATGTGTGTGTGTGTAGATTGTGTCACAGCTGATTTCCCTCACACAGTTCTGAGTCATGTAGCCACATAATAGGCATTCAGTATGTTGCTGCTTGATACACTGGATTCTTAGGAAAGAGCTAAGGAAGTATGAGGCTGGCTGTGGAGAGCCCTTGCCCAAAATGGCTCTGGTTGGCACGCAGTGCTTGGGTGATTAACTGTCCATTTGTCCAAAGTGTTGGAGTTATTCCTTGGTTGGAATCCAGGCACGATTCAGACTTCTCTTAGAAGTAACACCCTTATTGTATTGTTGTTGCTTAGTTTCCCTTCCTTTTCTTTTCTAAGGAGCAGGATATGCAGACTTTCCATCTGTCGGGCTGCTTATTATTGTCTATCACCTGTTGAAGCATGTCTCCTCCTTCTAATAATAACAATAATCTCCTAGATGGATTCATTTATTTGTGCACATGTTGCTTCTCCTCAGAGGAAAAAAAAAACAAAGCAATCTAAGCTCCTTATGAGCAGGGACTTCTTGTTTGTTATTGTATCCCTAACTAACCCCTAGCACAGTGCCTGGTACTCCTGGCCTCCCTGGCTTCATTTAAGTCCTAGCTATACTCTCATATTCTACTGGAATCCTTTTCTGATTTCCCCTTAACTCTAATGCATTCCCCCTGTTGATTATTGTATGTAGCTTGTTTGTACATAGCATGTTGTCTCCCTCCTTAGACTGTGAACTCCTTGAGGGCAGGAACTGTCTTTTGCTTTTCTTGCTATCTCCAGTGCTTAGCATGGCACATAATAGGTACTTAAAAATTTTTATTGACTGACTGGCACTAGGCTTATAGGCTCAGAGTAGGCATTTCATAAAATCATTAAACTGAATTGAAAATAGGCAATTACAGGTGACAAATTGTTTTTTTTTTTTTTTACCAAATTCTAGAATTTCAGAACCAGAAAGAACCTTAGAAATAATCTAGTCCAATATTCTCACTTTATGCATATTTTGTCTTTGGCAGCTGAGTGGCTCAGTAGATAGAATGCTGGGCTTGGAATTGGAAGGAATCTGTGTTCAAATCCAGCCTCAGACACTTACTAGCTATATGGTGCCGGGCATGTCACTTTAACCTCTGCTTGCCTCAGTTTCCTCATCTGTAAAGTGGCGATAATAATAGCACCTACATCCTATAGTTGTTATGAGGATTGAATGACACAATATTTGTAAAGTGCTTTGTAAATCTCAAAGTGCTATATAGTCATTTATTTTTATTATTACTTCTACTTGAATTTCTGGCCCTGATGTAGCCATGGAATGATAGAAACATAGAGTCTTACCGCACATCCAGTGGCAGGTTGCTGTTACCGGTAGTGGATTGCAAGAGTGGGCAGTTAAGTAATGATATTGCTGGCAACCCAACGCCTCTAGGAAGGCTGGATGAAGATGAACATGATACCCATGCAGCTGCCATTGCCTGTGAGCAGGGAGAAATGTTCAAGCCCAGTTTCAAATAGTTGGGGATGTTGAAAAACAATTGCAATTGAAACTGGCAGACAGCAAGTCAGAAAAATGGCACAGAGAAAGGGGTAGGTAGTCTTTATTCAAGAACAGGCTAAGGACAGGTACTAACAACTGGGTTATAACCATATGTTATCAACAATAGCCTCCTACATGTGGAACTAAACATGTTAGGTGTTAGCCAATGAATATAGCTGACATGACCACCCACCATAATTTGGCAATAACATCTATATGTAACAGATACAGGTCAAATACTAACAATTATGCCAGTACAGCAGTGTGGTACTGTGAAAAGAGTATTGGGTTTGGAGTCAGTAGAACTGACTTTGGATCCTTGGACCCCAAATCTGTCACTTAACAGCAGCTTCGCCTCTTAAGTACACCATTGAAACTCTTTGACACTCAGTTTATTCATTTGTTTAAAAAGGGAGTTTAATAATAACCATAATAAAATACTTTCCCCATCTGTATTATAGCTTTGCGGAGAGTCAAGTGATATAACATATGAAAACTGCATTATAAACCTTAAGGCACTATATCAATGTCAGTGATTACTATAATTGTCTCAGTAGGGAAGAACAAATAGTAAATGTAGGAATTGTACTTCTCTTTATACTTTTATTGTCAAGGATAAACATTTATAACATAAGATTCTATGCCTTGATTATCAGCTGGTTGCTGACTTTCTGGTCTCCTAATGGAAATGAAAGATGCTTGAAATTCAGATTCTCTTGGTCCTAATCAAAACTCAGTCTTTTACTGAAGCTGACAATTAGCCTTGACAAAAGAAATGGAAATGAAACTCTAATTCCTGAATTTACTTATTGCTCTTGCCTGATGTGGATTTTAGTTGGTGGTTAAAAACCGAAACCTCTTTCTCATACTGATAATATAATAACGGCCACATATAACTTTGAGGTTTGTGAAGCATTTTGCATACATTATCTCGTTTGAGTTTCATAAATTGGAATTGTCTTGAAAAATCCAGTCCAATGTAACATTGGTCTCTGTTTGATTTTTAGCTGCGAGATATGTCCATGTGTATGAATGTAAGGATTGTAGAATGTAAACTCCAATGGGAGACTGAGAGGTGAGTGGGAGGGTGGAGCTTTTTCTCTTTGTGTTTGAATACTCAGCAACCAGCACAATACCTGGCACTTAGTAACTGGTCTATTGAGGTGGTAGCAAGCTATTGAAACATCACTTACTTATACTTGGATGCTTAAGTGCTATAAATCAAACAACATTGTCTGAAATAGAACAATTCAATAGAGTAAAAATCCAATATGATTCATCCTATAAAATGTTTGATATAATTGTTTTAAGGAGATTCCATTGCTTATATAATTGGCTCCACTGAAAATAGTGTTGGGTATATTTCTAGATAACAATCTTCTTTTCTTCATCTATCCACTGAGTGTGGACATATCCTAAAGCTCTGTCCTGGCCCCCCTTTTTTTCTAGCTAGGCTGTCCTTTGGGGATCTAATCTCTCTACCCAAGGGTATGATTATCATCTGTATACAGTTGACTACTAAATCTGTATACATATCCAGAAGTAACCTCTCCTGAGAATTCAAATCCCTCATCACCAAATTCCTATTGGTATTTCCTTAATGCCCTGTAGGCAACTCAAACCCAAGTCCAAAACAAAACTCATTATATATTTTCCCCCAAAGTCTCTCTTTTCCAAAGCTGCCAGTTTCTATTAAGAGGTCCACCATCCTTCCAGTCACCCAGGTTCATAAACTTGGAGTTCCTTTTCTCTTAACTTCCATATCCTATCAGTTGCCAAGTCTTGTTCATTCTACCTCCACAAAAATCTTTGACATTTGTCCCTTCTTTTTTTTTCTTTAAGTCTCAGCTCAGATGGCACATCATCTGTAAAGCTTTCCTGATCCCCTTCCCCCCCCCCACCCTGTAGCTAGTGACATTTTCCTCCTTAAATTACCCTGTATTATACAGGGTCTCCCTAAAGTCTGGACACGTAGGAAGATGACATTTTGAAATATTTAGAATATTAACATATCTTAGCCCCCTTGACTTCTTTTTCTGGGGTATGCTAAAGGAGAAGATGTACTTAATGAAAATTGCAGATGCAACACATTCGATTGAACACATAAAGAGTGAATGTGCTAAAATTGATGGCAATATGGATTATTGCATCGAGTTCATGTGAATCCCGCAAAGCACATCAACCTTTGCATCACAAATGATGGAAATCATATTGAAGATGTTATTTGTTAATATTCCAATTAAATAAAATGTTGTTGAAAATTTCATTCATTTCATTTCTTGAAAATAGACATTTTTGCCTATGTGTCTAGACTTTAGGAACACCCTGTATTATCTGGGCATATTGATCAGTCAGTCAATCAATAAGTATTTATTAAATGCCTACTCTATGCCAGCCACTGTGCTAAACACTATTGTACATGCTATACTCCCCTAGTAGACTGTAATCTCCTTGAGGGCATCCCCAGAGACTGATAGTGACTTAATATTTATTATATTCTTATTTGGACAGGCTATATTCTATTGCATTTTATACATGGTGGCCATATTTAAAAGTCCTGTAGGAGCCTAACACAATATTATGGCATCATAGAATGCCAGAGCTAAAAGAGATTTTGGAGATTGTCTAGTTGAATCCCTTCATTTTTATAGATAAATATATTTCAAAGATCTGTGATTTCATCTATGTGACATGGATTGAAACCCCAGTCCCTCCATGTTTTAAGAGATAGTCTATAAACCAAAAAAATTCATCCTCTGGGGCCCAACTTTCTGGTAATGGCACCCTGAGCCTAGCCAAGCTAGTCCTCTGATGACAGCCTTTCTGTCTGGGTTGGACTGGCCAGGGTTTGTCCTCTGCTGATATTGTCTTTGAGAACCCGGTTCCCTGCCGTAGCATGATGAAACATTAGAATAGGACTTTAGCGGAGGGATTTTTGTAGGGTGTTAATGTAGAACATTTTAATGTTGACCAAACTTCCATTTTAAGGAAAATCCATTTTAAGCCATGTCTTCATTCCTCTCTAGACTCTACTCCTGATTCTCTAGATGTTCTCTACAATGCCACAGAAGCCTCCTCTCCCTGGAAGTACACAGTGCTCCTGCAGCCTTCCTCTGATTATGATCCACACTTCTTCTGATTGGCTGGCTCCTCTCAGAAGCTTCATTTTAAGGAAACTGCCCAGGGTCTTCATTTCTTTCCAAGTTCCACTAGACTTTCCTTACCTTGAGAGGGTACCTTCTCTTCCCAACCTCTCTCCCTTTTTGGTTTCCCTTTATGTATTATCTTTCCCCCTTTAGAGTATAAGCTCCTTGAGGGCAGGGACTGTCTGCTTTTATTTGTGTGTTCCCAGTGCTTATACTTACAGAGCCTGGCATACACTAAGCGCTTAATAAATGCTTGTTGACTTGAATTTTATGAAATGCTTTCTTCCCAGAAACCTTCTGTGGTAGGTTGTACAAGCTCTTTCCCCCATTTTACATACGAGTAAACAGAGACTCAGAGAACCTAAGTATTCTCTATGTTCCTGCCAAACTTAAGCAAGGACCCAGAAGTACGCATCAGATCCATGATTGGAATCCAGGTCTTCTGAGCGCATTGCAGCAGTAGCCTTTTTTACATGCTTTCTGTGGCACTGTGAGAGTGCATCCCTCTATGCCTAGGAACCATGGTCTCGCCCGCAGAATCATGAACAGGGGCAAGGTACCCCATAATCTAGCATAGTCCTATATTTCTGGCCTCACTGCATATTACAGTTATCCCTTCCACAACACGGTAGGGGCACAGCACCTCTGTGATCTGGAAAATCCAAGTAAAATTTTTGGCTCTCCCTTTGTACCAGAGATGTCTGAATTATTATGGCAGTAGAAGATAAAATAGGTTGCTATTATATAATACAATACAATATGACATAATATTATATGTATATTTTATGCATTTCTGAGTCTAAACTTTTTCTGCATCATCTGCTGGTCTTGGTAGCATCTGCGATTTCCGCCAAATTCCCACTTAATTTCTTGTGCTGACTCACCCACTGTATATTGAAACCTTGATGGGGAATGTCATGATGTGGAAGGGATAACTGTACTTCATTTCATAGCCTCTCTTCTCCTGTTGAGCTACACAACTTTGTTCTCTGAATTTTCTCCACATTTACCCGCATCTGCCTCCATTCCCTATGGCTGCGATGGCCTTCCTCTCCTTGTTGAATACCTATGGATTCTTTAAAATCTAACAAAGAGCCCCTTCCCCAGGATCCCTGTCAGTAATGACCTCTAACTCTCCTTGGGACCTCAGCCCTTTGTGTTTCTCTAATGGAGTTATCATCTACTGTTATATGTTAGAGTCATTTGCAAACATGCCCCATCTCCCTACTGTAATTAGACTGTAAGCCCTATGAGACCAAGTGCCTCATCTATACTTTCTGTTTCTCTAGTACCTAGCCCAATGCTCTGCAAACAATAGGGGCTTTTGTTGAATTCTAAATGAATGTGTTTTATAACAGTGTAGTTTTTTCCCTACTTGCTGCATTTCCTTTCTTCTTTTTCCTATAATTGACAACTCTTTTTTTGTTAGCCCCTTGAAAAACTTGTACCTGATATCATTTGACTTGGTACAATTGCAACATGCTTCAGCATTAATCAACTTCTGAGATGTGTCATCGTTTTGACATGTTACAGCCAACACCAGATTAGCTCTGGCACTGGGGGTGGGGGACAATAGTAGCAAGGAGAATTGATATGTATGGAAATAGAGATATCTCCCTGTCCTTTGCATGAGAAGATGTCACTACAGATGGAGATGATTGTCTCATTCTAGGGCTGTGGTTGAAAAGACCCACTGCGCCCTTTTCTTGATCTGTATGCGAAGAAAGACTCGCTTCACCTCTGTGGTTGCTGCCAGTTTGTCCACCTGTGCTTGGCCC
>CM053626.1:245174205-245204715 GCA_028646595.1 Phalanger gymnotis | reverse complement strand
AAATCTTGACTGAAGAACAGCTCCTTTAGTCCGCCCTCTGTATTAAGAATCAATGCTCCCAGACCAGTCTGTCTGTCTGTTTCTAGCCACATACGGTTTCACGGCTGGGGTTCTGGTCTTGTTTCAGAGAGTCCTTAAAGAATTATAGGTTCAGAGGACTTAAAACTGGAAGGATCTTAGGTGTCATCCACTCCAACGCCTCTTAGCACATCCTCAACAAGCGGGCATCCAGACTCAGCATGAAATCCTCAGAGGCATTGGCCCTGACCCCCAGAATGGCATCCTATGTGGTGGTGCCGATTATGCGTTCATATCTTTATCTTTAGTATCTGTGCTGCCGAAGGGAGCATCTTTCTCCATCTTCACCTGAGTCACTGAATAAAATGTTGAGTGCACTCAAGATCTCTTTCTAGTGCTACACATTCTTAACTAGATTGTAAGATTGGCAGGCGCCATGTTTCAACAATCTTTGTATCTCTAGATTTTCACAATGTTATATACCCAGGAGTTATAAAGCCCAGCAACATAAATGCATTTTAAAATCACCTCTTATGTTTAAGATATAAGATACAGCCTGAGGCCCTGGGAATACAAAGATTAAAAAAATTATATTATTGCCCTCTAAGAGCTTCCATTCTCTTTAGGTGTGATGGTAGATACAACATATATGTAGAATAGGGACTAGACCCATCATTTCATTGGTATAAGGAAGTCCCAGGTGAGGAAACTCTTTCTACCAGCATCAATTTGTAGTTCTTTGCAACTCATAGTATTAGGAACCAGATTAAAATGTAATTGGGAAATGTTTAACAAAATGAATAAAAACATAACACAACATAGATAATGTTATTTGTGATTTTCTAAGGCAATATGTAGCCATTAAATGACACTTTCAGGACAACAGGAAATGAGAGGCAGGACTTGAACTCAGATCTTCCTAACTTTGAGGACTATGCTATGCTGATTCTTATAATATACGTGCACACATACTTATACACACACATATATGCTTATACACATACATGCATGCACATATATAATGCATATTTATATGTGTGTGTGTATGTGTAATCTAGGGTCTGATGTAATGGGGTTGGGGGTGGGGAGAATAAGAGCTGAAGATTTTTAGGAAATTTGAGGCGATAGAAAATACTTTTAACTGGGGGCAATCAATGAAGGCTTTGTGGAAGATATAGCTGAGCTAAACCTTGGAGGCATAAAGAGATTTAGATGCTGGAATGGGGAAATGAGTATATTTCAGGCATGGAGACTGGCCTGTGTGAAAGCATGGTGGTGGGAAAGGGTATGTTCATTTCAAGGAACAGCTAGTATTCCAGATTGACTGGAATGTAGAGTTCATAAAGGAGAGTTAAGTGAAACAAGGCAGAAAAGGTGGTTTGGAGCCAGATTGTAAAGACCTTAAATACCAGGCAAATGATTTTTTTATATTATGTAGATAACAGAGGTACAAGGAAAAGTTCTGAGTAGGAGAAAGACATAATCAGATCTGTGCCAGGAGGTTCAAAGCTTCTCCAACTGACACCAATTGGAGAATTGGCGCCAAGGTAATTTCCTTCACGAAACCATGTGATTCTCTTATTCAACCAACCAGTGGCTCCCTATTGCTTCTAGGATAAACAATAAACTCCTCTGTTTAGTTTTTAAAGTCCTGGCCCAATCTGCTTTTCCAATCTTCTTGGCTATTACTCTTCCTCTTGTATTCTAGTCTAGCTAAACTGGCCTTCCTTCTGTTCCTTACAAACTTGACTTCATCTCCCACTTCTGCACCTTTGCAATAGTTGGCCTTGCCTGGAATGCACTTACTTCTTACCTCTACCTCATAAGAGTCCAAATTTGTATTTAAGTCACAAATTAAATGTGAAGATATACCTCTTCCGTTCAAAACTCTTCCTGATTTTTCAATGGCTACTACCTTCCCTCATCTGTAGGACTCATCTGCATAAAGCTGATAATTAAAACCATGGAACTAGAAGATGTCAAAGTTTTGTATCGATGCATTTTCTATTTATGCTGTATGCATTTATGCAGGTATGCGTGATGTTTATGTACACATATAATCCATATACAGGTATATATACTTTTATATAGGTATACACATATACATATACACATGAATGTATATATGCACATACATACATAAATATGGGGCAGTAGAGTGCTGGGCCTGGAGTCAGGGGACTTATCTTCCTGAATTCAAATCTGGCCTCAGATACTGAATAGCTGTGTTACCATAGGCAAAACACTTAACCCTATTTGCCTCAGTTTCCTCATCTGTAAAATGAGCCGGAGAAGGAAATGGCAAACCACTTCAGTATTTTTGAGAAGAAAACCCCAAATGGGGTCATGAAGAGTCAGACATGACTGAAAAACAACTAAATGACAACAAAAATGCATACACATATTTATGTACTCGTCTTACTCATTAGAACATAAGCTGCTTGTGTGGAGATTATTTCATCTTTAGGCATATCCCCAAGGCACAGCACTATGCCATGTTGATTGATTGTCACCTCAGAAAGATTATTTTGGCAATTGTGTGAAGGGTAAATTGGAAAAAAAGAGAGTCTGGAGGCATAGAGAACACAGTAGAGATAACGACTGTTACTAGGTTGGTGGTATTGTGTTTGGAGAGAAAAGGACCAATGTTGGGGTTATGGAAGTAGAATCAACAGGACCTGATGGTTAATTGACTATGGGGAATGAGAGAGAGGAAACACTCAAAGATAATTCTAAGGTTATGACCTAGATGCCTTGGGAGGATGGTAGTATCCTCAACAGAAATAAGGAAGTTAAAACAAGGGTAGGTGACCACCCTGGTGGTAGTAGTGACGGGGTTGGGATGCAGAAATGAGGAACTTAAGTTTTGGCAACCATGAGCTTGAGATGTTAATGGGCCATTCACAAGTAAGCATCCAGGAAGGCAGGTGAAGACGTTCAACCAGAGCTCAGGAGAAAGTGGGGGGCAAGAGAGAAAGACTGAGTCGTCATCGGAATGATGTTACTAATCAAAACTAGGAGAGTAGATGACACCAGTCCAGGAGAGGAAAGAAAAATGAGCAGAGGGCCCAGGACAGAAACTTGTAGTTGACATTGAAGATGTCTATGAGAATTCTGTTTTTTTCTGGCTGTTGACTTTTTTCTTCGTCACCTACGCCATATTTATAGATTTAGAGCTGGAAGGCACCATAGTGATCATCTAGTCAGTCCCATCCTCTCATTTGAGGAAGCTGAGGCTCAGAAGGTCTCAATGACTTGTCCAAGTTCACCCAGATTGGAGGAATTAGAAGCAGGATTCACACCCAGGGATCTCCTCACTTCAAATCCATTTCTCTTGCCTTGGGGAGGACAAGTGGGTTTGTGGGTGTTTGGAGCTTGGGCCGGCTGCTAATCTTCCCATCAACTGGCAAGTCTGGCAACTTTGGTTTTAATTATTTATTTTTTCACCAGGCGTGCTGGCGGGAAAGGGATTTCCCCAAAGCTCATAGCTCTATAAAAAAGCACACTGTAGCGAGCACCACAGCTGCTGCAGCTGATGAGGATGAATACACAGTAATTGCAGTGGCAGCTTGCAACTCATTGACAGAGAAGCCTGGCTATATTTCCAGAAGTGACTCTCTTTTCTCTCCCCTACCCCAGTTTCTCTAGCAGCAACTCTGCTCCTTCATCTTCCTACTCCAGCCTCTCTCGTTGCTTCACTTGCCATTTTGGAGCGGCCACAGCCTTTCCCATTGGAAAAAAATGACCCCCCCCCAAATATATATATTTTATCATGGACCCTTTTGGCAGTCTGGTGAAGTCTATGGTCCCTTTCTCAGAATAATGGTTTTAAATAACTGAAGTAAATGCTAAATTTCAGGTAGAGGCTAGTGAAAATAAAGAAGTAATTTTTCCCATTCAAGAAATTGATTCATAGACTCCTTGGGAAACCATGGATCCCAGAGTAAGATTCCCTTACTGAAATGTTGTTTGCAAAGCTCTTACTCTCATAGCATGAAATGTTAGTGGATGTTGCAATGGCCAAATGGTTGAATTTGAAATCCAATGAGGTCTTTCCACACAATAATCTTGCTCCTAGCCTTCTTTCTAATGTGGTAGAGAAGTCCCTGGATTTGGAATCAGAATACTTGGACCTGAATCTCAGCCCTGCTGCTTACCACCTCTTTGAGAAAAAGCCTGAGGTTTAAAATGAGGGGGTTGGACTAGAAATTAATCAGAAGTATTAAACTCATGGCCAGTGGTCTATAAGCATCAGACAACACCTGAGGCCCCAACCATATTAAAATCCAATTGGGAAATGTTTAACAAAATAAATAAAAATATACTCCAACATAGATAATGTGAATTTGTGGTTTTCTAAGTCAATACGCAGCCTGCAAGGATCCGTTTTTATCTGTTTAGATTCCTTCTGGCTTGAAATTCTGTAATCATTAAGGGGGTTTAAGAGGGAAATGAACAAGAGGTTCCAAATTCTTCTTTAGGAAGCTCTTCCAGACTAGTCCCACCCACCTCTACTCCCTCCAATCCCTCAAGTAATCGCTCAAGGTTTTTCCAGCTGCTGCTAATTAGGTCCTGATTAATAGGTTTCGATCTTGGGTTGTCAGTCAGCAGATGTTGAATTGCTATACTCTGTGGGGGACATTGAGGAGGAGAAGGGAGAGAGAGAAAGCAAAAAATAATTGGATTCTGGAAACTGATTAGTTCTGAGAGTTCCAAGAGTTGTCAGGAAAGCATGGGGCAGTGGAAAGAGAGACAAACTTGGGAGTCAGAGTTCAAATCCAGGGTCTGCCACTTACTACCTGCCTGACTTTGGACTTGATATCTTAATATTAATCATTTAATTTCTCTGGGGCTCAGTTTCATCATCTGTAAAATGAGAAGGTGAGACAAGATGACTTAGAAAGATCTTTCCAACTTCAGCTTGAAGACTCCATGACTACTCTACTCTCCACAGTAGGCACTTCTTCATTTGTCTCTATTCTTATTCTCACTTGTCTTCCTCCTCCTCCCCCTCTACTTAGGTCTCCTTAGGGCCCCTAGAGCTATTTCTTTAGTTCAGAAAGCCATGAGTCCTATTAAAGGATATTTATCTCTAGAAGAAATGCTGAATCCCATACACAGAATGGCAATTTGATTCCTGCCCTATGATCACTTATATTCTGGGGAGAAGACTGACATTGTCATTGCTTCTCATTAGTAATAAGCAGAAGAAGCAGAGCCAATATCTTCCTCCACATCGGGGAAAGACTAGGCATAATCCAAAAAGTTGGGAAAAATCTAGAGTGTCTAGTAGCATATCATGATCTCACAGGACAGGGGGAGCAGGAAATTCAAGTCCTCAAGGTGGAGATACCTAAGCTTCAAATTGGATATCCTGGTTTTGGTGGTTCTTCAGTCCTTTTGGTTGTCTGATTCTTTGTCACCCCATTTCTTGGCAAAGATCCTGGAGTGGTTTGCCATTTCCTCCTCTAGCTCATTTTATAGATGAGGAAACTGAGGCAAACAGGGGTAAGTGATTTGCCCAAGGTCACACTAGCTAGCAAGTGTCTGAGGCCAGATTTGAACTCAGAAAGATGAGTCTCCTTGACTTCGGGGCTAGTGCTCTATACAATCATCCACCTAGCCCCCCCTACTGGACACTTGATATTTAATAATATCATTATCTTTCCCCACAAAACCTTCCCTTCCTTCAAACTTCTCTTTTTCTGGAAGGCATCACACTCCTTTCAGTCTCCATGGATCATAATCTGGGCACTGTATGCAACTCCTCAGTCTTCTCAACTCCACATATCCAATCAGTTGCAAATTTTGCTGTTTCTTATGTCTCATCTAGACTATTGCAACAGCTCCCTTATTGGTCTCTCTGCCTTTAGGCTCTCTCCACTCTAGTTCATGCTATGCATTGCTGCCAAATTAATTTTCCTTAAACACAAATCTGACCATTTGATTCCCTTCATTAATCTACCCTTTTGGTTCCCAATTTTCTCTAATATAAAATGTAACTCCTCTGTTTAGCTTTTAAAGCCCAAATAACCTGGTCCAACCTATCTTTCCATCCTTAATGGATGGTACTCTTTAATCCAGCCAAACCAGCCTTCTCTCTGTTCCTCATATACTCCACTCCTTCTTCAATCTCCTTTACCCTGGAAGTCCTTCATGCCTAGAATGTATTCCTTCCTTGACTGTCTCATAGAATCCTCTTCATTTCAGACACAGATCAACTGATATCTACTTTGCAAAGCCTTTCTGCTAGTGCCCTTCTTCCCAAACTACCTAGATTTAACCACTTTGTGTATATTTGTATTTATTAATTTTACATTTATGCTGTATGTACATATATATACTTGTTTCATTCACTAGAATGTAAGTTCTTTTGTTACATCCTTTTTACTTGTGTAGCACAGTGCCTGGTACATAGTAGGACCTTTATTTGCAGATTTATTTATTCAAGGAAGCAGATTGAGTTGGAAAAAATAAGAATTTTGTCTGCATTTGTCTGCAGTTTTCTGATACTTCACATGACCTTGGGATTGTGGATGATGGGGGCTATTCTAACTCAGCCCAGAACCCTACCTGAGTCATTTACCCATACAGCAGGAAACCAAGCATGAACCAACATCAAAGCTGGAGGCTAGGCATTAGATGAACAAACGAGGAGTTATTGATCCTCATGTGCACGTTGAAGATCCAGAAACAGCAGGTCAGAAGCCGGGTAGTCAGGGCCCAACCATCCAAGCACAAAGCAAAGCAAATAGGGCAGAAGCTGGGCTAACAGCAACTCGGACTTCTAGGTATTTGCTGCTGTTTGTGGCATCATGGAGGTGATGCCATGACATGCAAGTGAATTGGATTAAAGTGAGGGAAGGCTAGGCAAAGTCACCAGCCTCACTTTCACCTCTGGAACCATCTGGGTCCAGTGGCCAGGTATGGATCAGGACAACTGGAGATGGCCCGGGATGCAGTGGGGGACCTTGGCCTTTTCAAGCTAAGGTCTTTCACGGGTCTCAATTTGACTGATGTACTACGGCAGTAGGAGAGGAGGTTTAGAAAGACCTAGATTCAAGGCAGACTTTGATTGGATCCTAATTGCCTTCTGGTAGGTGATGATTGATTTTCAAGGCATATCTGGAGGCCTGAGGCTTATGGGAAGAGGCAGGAAGGAGGCTGTACTTGGCTAGAAGGGATGTGTAGGCAAAAAATAAGGGAAAATCCTGATCAAGATGAATACAAACCATTCTCAGCTTGCGGTGTTCACATTCCAGGTGGTGGCACCAGTAGTAGTGAGGGGCTGGCTAACTGATTATTCTTGGAAGAAATATGTCTTTTTAGAAGTGAAGATGAAAATACTATTTGCCCACTAACGTTCTTCTATTCCTGGTTTTACTACTAACTAGTTATGTAACCTTGGGCAAGTCTCACACACCCATACACACAAATACACACACATATACATACATATTGCTTTCAGGTTTTCAATGTGCATTATAAATATCATCTCATTTTATTCTCACAGAGACCCTGTGGGTACCGTTATTATATCCTTTTTAAAACTGAAGCAGATAGTGTTTAAGGGACTTGCTCTCATTATAGTAAGTGTCTGAGGCCAGATTTGAACTCAGGTCTTCCTGACTGTAGGATCAGAGCTCTCTATTCATGGTATTTGAAACTTTGTCTCCAGTAGTGGAGATGGGTTGTACTGAGCCACCCATACCCTCTTCTGGCCCTCACTGTGACTTAAGGTATACGTTTTGGTTAGTTGACTAAGATTAGGAGTGTAGGTCTTATGTGTATGTGTATGTATCTAGCTGGATTCCACAAATTTGCCCATAGGTAATCTAAGCATTTACGGTTTGTTCACAGGTCTAGTGTCATACATGATATAGCATGTCATAGAATTCTGCTCACACCTCTCTTATGGTCCTTACCATAAGACTTGTATTAGAGGAATTTGCATACATCTCATTTCCCTTTATCCTGCCTCACTCATTGCACCTCCCCCCGACTCCCAATAAACTGTAAGCCTTGAGGGCAGGGGCTTTTCATCTTGGTATTCCCTCAATGCTTAGCACATGGTTTTTCACATACAAATCCCTCAAATGTGCGTGTGTGCGTGCGTGTGTGTGTGCATGTGCGTGTGCGTGTGTGTGTGTGTATGTATGTTTTAAAATAAATACCTACAAGGTCTATGAGGGCAGGTACTGGGTCTTTTCTGAACTTAGATGAACTTTATATCTCCTTCAGTGACTAGGACAGTGCTCAACAGCAAGTGGGTACTTGACAAATATTTATTGAATGAGGGAATATTGTTATTTGTGCACGTTGACAAGCTCCTTGATGAAAGGGTTTGTGTTAGGTTTACCATTGTGACCCCAGCATGATGTCTTGCACATGATCAAAGGGATTGATCCTAGGGATTGATGTTACCATTGGTACATTTAGTTGAGGTGGTGGCTACGGTGGTGCCGAGAGCATTCTGACAGAGGATGTGGTCACCTTAGGAGAGGGAGTAGCCTGTCTCTCATAGAGTCCTTCCCTTTCACTGATGGGGGTGTGAAGGAAGGCAGGCTTCAGGAGATAGGCACTGTAACATTGGAGACTAGGGGAAGGTGGTTGCCTGACAGTTGTAGGGATAGTATTTACCACAGTGGGGAAAGGAGTTTTCCTCCTCGGAGGCAAATGAAGCTCTCTCTTACTGAATTTTGATACTTTCAGCATTTAGCATCAGGCCTGGTACATATTAAGTGCTTAATAAATGCTCGTTAATCGACCAACTATAATGTCTAGTCCCATTCTCCCTGTGCTAGTTATGGCTTCGAACATGGTAGGCAATTCATAAGTGTGTTAAAAGAGATGAAAGAATTAATGAAAGAAAAATTCTCTTCAGTGAGCTCATATACTATTATAAGAGCAGATAAGATGAACAAACATGTAATCAATAGGCAGGTATAATTACAAAATTATAAAATACTTTGATGGAAAGAGTCAAGAAAGCCAATGAGCATTTTTTTTTGTTTCCGTTCTGTGCCAGGCACCGTGATAAGTGCTGGGGATATAAAGAAAGGCAAAAGACAGTCTCTGTTCTCGAGGATCTTGCCATGCGATGGAAAGGCATACGGCAGAGATTATGATGGCAGATGAGTGCCTGGTTTCTGGGCAGAAAACCTTGAGCAAACATCCTTTGAGCTGTTGTAGCACAAGTGGATTCGGCCTGCCCCTCCCCTGATATGCTTGGTAACTCTCCCCAGGTGAGCAGATGCATTTTTGTGGGGGCTGGTTAAATTCTTGAAATTCCCTTTTCCTCATAGGCAGTGTTAGTTTACTATATAAACCACACTATGCGCTAATGACCTTCATGTGCGTTTTCTATTGCTGCTATGAAGTCAGTCCATTGGGGGTAAACGCCCTCACTTGTGAACCTTGCCTAGATATCATGCCAGGCAACATAAGAGTTGGTGGCAGTCACCAATGGAACCAGTCAGACTTCTCCCTCACCACGGTGGCCCTTTGCCCATCCCCCCTTTACACAAAGGAAACTTCTCTCCCTAAAGCAGCAGAGACTCTGCCATACACAATACAGAGACATCATCACAGATTTCCAGCCATGCCAGGGAGAGGGGAACTGGAGCGGGTCAAGATGGCAGATGGCTTGGAGTAGCATGCTGTACTCAGCTCCTCTACCTTGTTGTCTTTGCAATTCGAAGTCATGGGTTACTGTTTTTAGCCTGGCTATCCGTGGACTCGAGGGGAGAGCTTTTGTAGTCATTCAAGAATGCAGTGTATTTTTAGATAGGAGGATCTGCTGTGCATTGTGTTCTTCCAATTACAGGCATGGCAGAGGAGGGCTGGGTGGGCACCAGAATAGCTTTGATGATGAGCTGGTTCAGCTGAGAAATTCATAGAAACAGGAGGTGGTGGAGTGTATGTGGCCTGTGACCCTGTTGTCTCAAGAGATTTTCTTCCCCTCCTCCTCCCTTCCTCATTCCTCCTCGTGTGTTTGTCCCTAGGGTTGACGGATCCACATGGAGGAGGTGGCTTAGTGTGGTGGTGGCAGTGGGGAGACTAGCAGGCGGAGGGAAAGAAGGAAGGGAGGGATGGTGTCTTATAGTTACAGAGCTATGAAAGGAAATACCAGGCTCTGGAAAGACCTTTGTTTGTTAGGCCTGGGAATGAGAACAGGTGATGGTGGACGAAATGCAAACTGACTTAGTCACTCTTGAAGGACACACACTACTTACTTGCTTTGTTATTTATTTATTCATTCAGCTAAAATACTGGCAGTGCCTATTGTAGAATTGGAAGGAACCTCAGAGGTCATCTAGAAGAACCTGTGCCAGATCTAAAATACTCTCTGCAGCATCCTTAAGGGGAAGGAGAATAACCATTTTTAGAACTGCTGCTATGTAGCAGGCGCTATGCTAAGCACACTACAAATATTGTCTCATTTTATCCTTACAACACACCAAGTAATAATAACAACATAGTGCCTAATATGTTCTGGACATGGTGCTAAGCACCTTAAAGACATTGTCTCATCTCATCCTCACAACAACCCTGTGGTATGGCTACTATTACAATCCACATTTTACATTTTGAGAAACTGAGGCAGACCAAAGTTAAGTGATTTGCCCAGGGTCACACAGCTAGTAAGTGTTTGAGGTTGGATTTGAACTCAGGTCTTCCTGACTCTAGAATTGGTACACTATCCACTGCATCACCTAACTTCTTTGTAAGGGGACTAAGAAAGGGTAGGAGGAGGCTGTATGGTCCTGGCGGCATGGTTTGAAAATGCCCAGGAAGAGGCCTTAGACCTCGTTCCAGGCTAAATAAGACAGAAGTTCACCTAGAAGAGCATTGCCCTCCCATTTAGCACTTGATTCTGTTCTATGCAGTACTTTTCTCTATTGCTACCCATGTGTCTTATTTCCAATCCATCTCCTAAACACCTGCCAAAATATCTACATCCCAATTGAGAACTTTTCAGGGCTCCCTTTGCCTGAAGGATAAAATAAAGATTATTCGTTCTGATATTTAAGGACCTCCACAATCTGGCTCCAGAAGAAAAAGAAAGGGAAAATCATCAGCTGGTCACCAGCTCTCCGGTGATAACAGAGAATGACCTATCATCCATCAAGACTTAAAACCATTGCAGTTTGCTGGGACCTTCTAGAGCTCGCTCTCCCAAACACCTGGTGTTAAGAGCCTGTGGTCATCTCTGCCTTGTAATGAGGCATTGGAATAGGCATTGAATGTAGCTAGCAACTTTGGAAACTTCTTCCCTTTAGTAAATAGAGGCAGGCAAAGAGTAGATTCCAGTGGGAGTAGTATTTTTTTATATTGCACCTGCTATGGGGTGGTGCAGCAGATAGAGTATTCAGCCTGGAGTTAGGAGGACCTGAGTTCCAATGTGACGCTTATTAGCTGCATGGCCCTGGGCATGGTTTCTGTTTGCCTCAGTTTCCTCATGTGTAAAATAGGGAAAATAATAACACCTACCTCCCATGATTGTTTCGAGGCTCAATTAAGATAATAATTATAAAGTGCTTAGCACAGTGCCTGGCACATAGTAGGTGCTACATAAAAATGTTGTAAATTTCTTTTTTCCCCCTTTCTTTTCTTTCTTTTTAATAAATACTTTACCACTCATTCATTCATTCATTCATCCATTCATTGGTGAGATTAAAAATGCTACATGGAAGGCAGACACGGACTAAAGCAAGAAAAATAGCAGGGATTTGCCATAGGTTATCATAGGATTTAGAGCTGGAAAGGGACCTTAGATTTCAGGTCACCAAATGGGGAGGAACCTAAGCTCCAGAGGAGGAAGCAATTTGCCTATGGCCATCCAGGTAATAAATAGGATTTGATCTCAGGTGTTCCATGTCCCAATCCAGTGCTCTTTCTACTGGATGAAAGTCACCTAATGGAATGGGGGTAGAGCCAAGAACAGCTCCCAGGTTCTTCCATGTCCTTATCCTGTACCCTTTACTCCTTTTCTAGTGATACCTGTTGAAACAATTGCCATGACCGGTTCATGTTCCTACTTAATTCAATTCCCTTTAGGCGTGAGGGAAGTTTCTGTTCCAACAAAGGCCTCTGTAGGAGCAGTTCTGAAGATTCCCACTTATTCTCCCTTAAAACAATGGGGCTGGGACAGATCGTGATGGATCTGAGGGGGAGGGTGCTGTCACCGTCCTGAAAGGTAATAGACACTCTCATTCAGTTCAATGGCCGTAACCCAATGCTACTTTCTCTTCCATTTGTAGCATGAAACTCGGTGGAAATGCAAAGGAAAAGAGGGGGGCTGTTTTGATCTATTCATAGCATGCAAAAAAGGGATTCTTTCTTCATCTGGGAAAGAAGTTGGTTTGCTCAATGAAATCTTGGAAATTGCCCACATAGGTACCTGGGTCCAACTCCATGCACAGTCCCCCACTCTTTTCCCCCGCAACTTTTTTTTTCACTGGAGTCAATTCCTGACGAAGGGGATGGAAACCTAGGCTGGGTAGACTGGAGGAAAGAAACCCACTTAAAAGTGACTGCCTTTTTAAAAAAACTCAAATTCCCTGGGCATATCCCAGTAAACCAGTCATCTGTGCCTCAAAGTAACAAAATGTCGGATGGGAGCCACTGCCATCAGAGAAGAGAAATTGGCACCTTGGTTCTTGTCTGTGGCAGGGATGCTGAAAGATTTCCAGTTGAACATTTTATTTGCATTAAAAAGCGGGTATCACAGAACTGGAGAGGATTCAGTGGGAAGAGAAAACAAAAAACCCAACAACAACCCAAACCTCACAACACACTGAGGAGCCATCCGCAACAGGACCCATTTCCAACAAGATCCCAGTGTTTTCTTTGTAAAAACTAGGATTGGAAAAACAAAAGCTTTTCCTGCCAGATTCCATTTATTTCACCAACAGCAGCAATCTGGTCCTCTCAGATGAATGTTTGACAAGAATGACCAGGAATGAGGTGTTGGAGGCTAGTGTGCTTGTTTTCAATGAGTCTCCCCTAGCCTAACCCCTCCCTTCCCACCCTCCCCAGGGTTTTCAGTCTTGGACACCTGAAGTCCTCTCTTTCCAAAGTAAAATATGGTAGGACAGAATGATGGATAGATTATCCAGGAACACACTGTAAGGTTGCAGGAGGCTAGGGCATAGGGTGGATGTGTGACAGGGAGAGAGAGCGGGAAGGGGAAATTCATTCCCATTAATTGAAGTAGCAGAAATGGGCCATTTGGAGTTTTGGTGGGGACACTCACTCTGACCCCATGGAGGCAAAGAGGTCAAGAGTCATGCTTCACCTGTCAGGGCTGGAGAGGTTCCAGTGAGTTGGAAGCTGGAATGTAAGACTAAAGATGGAATCCAGCAATGTCTGCTCTTCAGGGTCAGTGGAGGCTGCCTGGAAAATAAGAGCCACCCAGCTACAGAGTGATGACGCAGACTAAGGCAGTAAATGACCCCAAGTTACCTAGACAGTGCTGGGGAATTTCCACCCAGGACAGATTTTCCTTGGACAGCAAAAGCTCTGGGTTGGTTGTATGCTTCTCTGAGATAGAAGCTCTAGCAGGACACTAATGTTAATGAGAAGCTCTGCAAGTCATAGGATCATTCTTGTGCCTACTCTTGAAAGGGAGCAGTAGTATTGGGAGTGGTATTGCTACAGGTATGTTCCAAGTGGGCTTGTTGTGTAACCATGTCCCGTTAGTAGCCTAAGACACAGCGCAAATATGGGACTGAGCAAAGTGGATGTTCAGGGGATGTGTGTCCAGAACTCTGGGTTTAAAATCAGAGGACCAAGGTTCATATCCTGGCTCTGCTTCATGGTATTTGTGTGATCTTGGTAAGTCATTTCTCTTTGGACCTCAGTGTCTCCATCTGTAACTTGAGGAGGTTGAGCTAATATTTAAAGGGACTGTACATTCTTGCGTTTAGCTCCTTGTGCTTCTTTTGGGATATTTTGGCCCCAGAGTCCAAGGAATTATTTTTGGAAAACACAATTTATTACTTCCTTTTAAAGTATGGATCCCACTCTTCTTTCATTGTTTTTCATGAGGTTAGCTTTTTGGGTGAGGAAAAGTCACTCTAGAGCTTTCATACTTCCAGGGCTCACCCATGGCTCCACCTTGCCAAATGTTCTTATTCATTGACACTAGTTGCTCCATGCTTGTCTGTAGCAAGGCCCCTATTATACTTGTAGGACATGTTTGATAGAAAAGTAGAAGCAAGTTCCGCAAATGTCCTGCTGGAGGGGACTTCATTTTGGCAACTTGGTCACCTTTTTGCTACTTCCCCCCAAGAAGCTTAGTTTTTTTCCTCCCTATCTCTGCCACTTATAACCTTTGATTCCCCTCAAATCTCAACTCAGATGTCAGACATAGCCTTTCCTGATCCTACTCCCCATGGCTAGGACCTCTCTTTTCCAAAATACCTTGTATTTATTAAGTATGTGTTTTGATAACATTTACAGATGTATGCAAATTCCCATAGCCAAAGGGGCTAAGGTACCCTTTCCATGCTGAAGGGCTCCTGCTCTGACCTTGCACAGAAGAGATCCAGTCTCGGGGGTGGGGGCCAGGCCTGGCCCTAGAAAATGGAGTCAGATTTTTCTCTTTCCTTCTGGCTCATCTTACCACAACCCTGGGACCCTGGGGGAAAACATTTTAAATTATAGGTTTGGCTCATGTCTAGGGTCTTTCCAACAGCAATTAATTGGGTGTCTTCTAGATCGGGTATTTGTTGTTAGTAATTTTCAGTTATGTCTGACTCTTTGTGACCTCTTTTTGGTTTTTTCTTGGTAAAGATACCAGGGTAGTTTGCCATTTCCTTCTCCAGATTATTTTACAGATGAGGAAACTTAGGCAAATAAGTTTAAGTGACTTGCCCAAAGTCATACAGTTCATGAATGTCTGAAGTCAGATTTAAACTCAGGTCTTCCTGACTTCAGACAGTGGTACTGTCCTTCCCATATGCTTGTACTCTTAAGAGGTAAATATTGTCCCAATCTGGAGTTGATCAACAACAGGAGTGCTAATAGTTCACCACACATCCATCCATGTGTAAAAAGTTTGTACTGATAGAGAACCCCAAAGAGTTGTGGAACACAGATCAGTGTGGGTGGGGTGGTGTTGATATTTATTCTGTTTCTACCAATGCCATTCACTCGTTGAATTGTCCAGGCCAGGTGAGGCAGTGGGCTATTTTAGTTGGTGGTTATATTGCCAAAGATTAGTATGACCAAAAGCTTAGCCAGGTAGTGATGAGGGAAGCGAGAAACCAAGAGGCTGATGAACACATCCTTCCTATCTCTAGAAGTGATTTGACTTTAGAAGGTCCTAGAAAGTGAGCAAGATGCTACCGTTTTGGGAATAATTCAGTTCAACAAAAGGTAGATGAGATACTGTTTCTGCCTTCCTTCATGGAACTTACACCATCTACACAGATAGCCCTAATACAAAATAGACCCCAAGAAGGGAGCAGTGGTGCCTAAGCACTGGACTTGAAGTCAGGATGTGGGTTTGAATCTTGGCTCTGCCACTATCTAGCTGTGGGACATTGGGTATGTGACTTCTCTGGGCCTCAGTTTCTAATCTGTAAAATGAGGGAGATGAATAGGATCAGAAATGTCTTTGCTCTTTAGAATCACTCTTAGCTAGTTCTCTCAATTCTCTTCATTGGGAAAAAATGATGTGTTAAAGCTGGAAAAAAGGGCTGAGGATTTTGCCCTCCAGCAAGTTTAGAAAATGGAGAAAATTTTTGTAGTGACTTAAGTAGGATGTATAATATTTATGTTTGTCTTTCTATTATGGCCAAATAAATGCTATCATGGCAAAAATTTGAGGCTTGTCTCCCCCCACTCCCCACCTCCACCCCTTGCAAAAGAAGATAAGGTGGCCAAAGTTGGCCTCATAGAGAACCTTGAGGTTTGTTGGGATGAGAGGACCAATACTGGAATGTGGTTCTGGTTCTGGTTCTGTAAGGGTATCTCATTCAAAAGGAAGAGATCAAAGAAAAGGAAAAAGGACCTATTTGTACAAAAATATTTAGAGTAGCTTTTTTTTCCTGTGGTGGCAAAGAATTGGAAATTAAGGGGATGCCGATCAATTGGAGAATGGTTGGACAAGTTGTGGCATATGATTGTGATGGAACCCTATTGTGTCATAAGAAATTATGAACAGGATTGCTTCAGAAAACTCACAGAACATTTTCACAGTAACAGCAATATTGTAATGATGATCAACTATGAAAGACTTAGCTACTCTGATCAAGACAATGATCCAAGACAATTCCAAAGGAACCATGGAAAAGTGTTATTCACTCTCCAGAGAGAGAAGTGATAAACTCTGAATGCAGATTGAAGCATGTATTTTTAAACTGTCTTTATTTTTCTAGTTTTATTTTTTCTGTGTTTTCTTTTGCAACATGGCTAATATGGAAATATATTTTGCATGACTTCATATGTATAAATTACTATTCTTCTCAAAGTAGAGGTAGGGTAGGAAGGAGGGAGAGAAGTTGGAATTGAAAATTTAAAAAAAGAAGGATTGTTAAAAATTTTTACATATAATTGGGAAATATTTAACAAAATACATTTGAAATTTTTTTTTAAAAAAACAAAGGAAATGGATAGGTAAAAGTCCATGTTGGTGTTGGGGTGGGGTCAGTGGGGGAATGAGTAGCATTGTATATTAAGATATATTCATGTGAAGAAAACCAGGAAGCAGAGGGGAGAAGCACAGTAAAGATCAACAGAGGCTGAAAGATAAGATAGAAACAGGAAATAAATGAGTGGAGGATACAGATTGCAATCTGGAACAGAGACATGATATAGTAGTTATGGGGAATTTCAATTATCCGGACATCTGCTGGAGCTCTCTCTCTGCCAAAAGCAGAACAGCTAATAATTTCTTGCCTTGCCTTAATGATAATTTTATCCTTCAAAAGGTGGAAGAAACAAGAGGGAACTGCAATTTTGGACCAAATTCTCACCAATCAGAGGAAATGATTGCTACAACAGAAAAGACTGGAATCTTGGGGGGGAGCAAACTATTTCTCTTAAGAATGTGGGATAGAAAAAGCACTTCTGATATTCAACATAGATCTTGGGAAAAGGAAGACCTTGGCAAAGTATAAGAGCATAACATGAAACAAAATTATACAGGGAAATTCAGCACCGAAGAGATGGAGAGCCTTTAAAAATTAAATGCTCTTTATATTTTGTCACTTGGTGACCTCATCGGCTCCCAAGGATTCATTTATCATCTCTATGTAGAAGACTCTCAGATCTACTTGTTCAGGCCCAACCTCTGTTCCCACCTCTAGTTTTATATCTCCAGCTGCCTATTAGACATCTTGAACTGGATGTCTTGTAAACATCTTAAACTTTACTTGTCAGAACTGAACTCGTTATCTTTCCCCACAAATGCTCACCTCTTCTGAACTTCGCTATTACTATAGAGGTTATCACCATCTTCTCGGTCACCTAGGCCAATTGAGGTCTCATCCTGGACTTCTTTCTCTCACCCTCCTCCTCACAGCCAATCATTTGTCAAATCTTGCCATTTTACCTTCATATCTCTTGTGCCCTCCCCATTCTCTCTCATGACGTTGCCACCACCCAGATGTGTACGCTCATCGTCCACACCTGGTCTATTGCAAAAGCCTTTTGGTTGATATCTCTGCCCCACGTCTCTCCCCACTCCACTCCATCCTCCACTCAGCTATCAAACTGATCTTAAAGTGTAGGTCTTACCATGTCATCCAATGAGCAAAAATGGTTCCTTATTGCTTCCAGAATCAAATATAAAATCCTCCATTTGGATTTTAAAACCCTTTATAACCTGGCCCCTTTCTGTCTTTTCAGTCTTCTTAACACCTTACTAGGGATAGCTATATGGGACAGGAGATAGAGTGCTGGGCTTGGAACCAGGAAGACCTGAGTTCAAATATGGCCACATTCACTTACTAGCTGTGTGACCCTAGGCAAGTTACTTAACTCTGTTTGCCTCAGTTTCCTCATTTGTAAAATGAGCTGGAGAAGGAAATGGTGAGCCACTCCAGTATCTTTGTCAAGAAAACTGCAAATGAGGTCATGAAGAGTCAGACATGACTGAAGAACATTACTCGCTCCACTTTCTCTATAATACAGTGACACTGGCCTCCTTGCTGTTTCTCATACAAGACGCACCACGTCTCAACTTTGAATATTTTCACTGGCTGACCCTCATGCCTGAAACACTCTTCTTCCTCATCTCTACTTCTTGTTTCTGTGGTTTCCTTTAACTCCTAGCTAATCTTATCTTCTGTAAGAAGACATTGTCAGTCCTCTTGAATCTTAATGCTTTCCCTCTGAGACTACCTCTAACTTATTCTGTATATACATCTTCTTTGTGTGTGGTCTCATTAAACAGTGAGCTTCTTGAAATCTGAGACAGTTTTTTGCCTTTCATTGTGTCCTCAGAGCTGAGTACATCACCTAGCACATGATAGGTGCCTAATAAACGCTAATAGTTGTGCTCAACTGACTAATAATAGATTTTATATAGCATTTTAAGTTTTGCCAAGAGATGTACATATATTATCTAATTGGATCCTCATGACAATCCTGCGAGGTACCTTTAATGCCATGGTCATTTCTCCATAATCTTCTCCCATCCCAGGTGAATTCTTATTTATAACAAAGATAATCATTATTAACCTAATTTTACAGAAGAAGAAACTGAAGCGGCCAGAGGTTAAATGATGTGCTGAGAATCACACAGCTAATAAACGTCTAAGGCAGGATTTGAACGCAGATTTTCCTGACTCCAAGTCCAATGTTCTTAGTCATTGCACCATTTAGATGCTTCGAAAGAGGAAAATATCCAATGAAGAAGAAAAAGAAATGCTATCCAGAGAAACCCATGTGGTTACATAGGGAACTCAATGATAATTTTGGCTTTTAAATTATATATATATATACATACACATATATATGTATATATATACATGTGTGTGTATATATACATATACATATGTGTGTATATATATAAATATATATATATATATATATAAATAAAATGTAAGCAAGGGTAGGAGATAGAAGATGAAAACTAAAGTGTGGCATGATGGTGTAAAAATTTGTTTAAGGAGTGCTAATGCTCAGTATCAATGGAGGCAGACTAGGAATGTTAAGGATGATAACAAAGTGGATTTTTTGTTGTCTATATTGGGCAACAGAAAAAGAATAAGAAAAGGAATAGGATCCTTCCCCTTGGTAAATGAGATGATAATAAAAGACAAAGGAAAGAAGCAAGAATGACCTTATTTTGCTCATTGTTGTTGTTTTCTGCAAAGGAGAATGACATTTCAACTGGAAGAGATGGACCAAAATAGCTCATAAGAAGTTGAAAAACAAGCAAGGGAGGAGATGGTAAGAGAAGCACTAGTTGTTCTTGATTTCAAATCACTGAGCACAGATAGGGTACCGAAAGTGTAGCATTACACTAAAAGAAATAGGAGATCAGATGGCTGAGTTACTCAGATTTTTGAAATATCTTGGAGACATCATATATATGATGGATATCAGAGACAGAGAGAATTTGGAATGGACATTAAAAATTACAAAAAATTAACAATAAAAACAAAAAGAAAGAGCATGGAGAACAGGAAAGGTGCTATAGAACTGGAAAATGGCAAAGTAGCTGATTTTAAAAGGGAGAGAAGGAAGAAAAGAGTACAGTTTATAAATTATTTTTTTAAAAAAAATTAATTATTTTTCGATGAACAGAAATCTCTTTTCCTCTCTATTTGAGCTTTTCCCATTTGAAAAGAAAAGAAAAACAAAAATTCTCGTAACAAATATGTATAGTCAAGCAAAGCAAAACTAATCCCCGCATTATCCATGTGCAAAAAATGTATCTTTGTCTATACCCTGAATGTATTAACTTCTCTGTCAGGAGGCAGGTAGCTTGTTTTATTATGAGTCCTTTGGAATTATAATTGGTCATTTAAGAGTTCTTAAGCCTTTTTTATTTTTCTTTACAATGGTGTCCATGCAAGTCTCAGTTTTCTCTGAAACCACTTTTTTCTTAATTTCTTACAAAACAATAGTATTCCATTACATTCATATATCATAATTACTTTAGCCATTCCTGAACTTATGGGCACCTTGTTAGTTTCCAGCTTTTTGCCACTACAAAAAGAGCTACTATAAGTATTTTGTACATATTAATCCTTTCCCTCTTAACAAAATCTTCTTGGGGTATAGACCCAGTAGAATTATTGTTGGATCAAGGGGTATGCACAGTTTAGTCACTTTTGGAGCATACATCCCAAATGGATTTTCGGAATGGCTGGACCAATTCACATCTCCACCAATAGTACATTTTCTATAGTCCCTCCAAAATTTGTCATTTTCCTTTTTTTGTCAACTTTGACAGGATGATGGGTGTGAAGTAGAACCTCAGAGTTGTTTTAATTTCTCTAATGGTTAATGATTTGGTATATTTTTTTCATATAGCTATTGATAGTTTTGTGTTTTTTTCTTTAAAAACTGCTTGTTCATATCCTTTGAAACTTTGTCAGTTGGGAAGTGGTTCTTCTTAATTTTTTTTTCAGGTCAACAAACATCTATTAAGCTTGCTATGTGCCAGGCACTGCGCTAAGTGCAAGGAATACAAATTACTAGAAGAAATAAAGTTCCTGCTCTCAAAGTGCTTACTTTCTTTTTAAAAATTTATTTATTTTGTTAATAATTTATGGAATAAAACAAGCATTTCCATGACATAGTATAATTAAAAAAAGATGACTGCACATAAATTTGAATCACTTGTCTGTGTATCTTGGAAATGAGATATTTATCAGATACATTTACTGCGAAGATTTCAATGAAATACATTTTTATATGCAATTCTCTCTGTGTATATATGCATGTGTGTGCATGTATGTGTATATGTATTTTTCCCTCTTTGGCTAATTCAGATGAAAGTAGAGTTTAAGTGTCATTTACTTCCTTTTTGTATAGACTTCTATTTGTGCACTCTGGTTAGGTGTAAAAATTTCCCTCACACCTTTTCTCCCCTCTCTTCCATCGTTAGTCTATTTCTTTCCCTTTCCCTTGAACTCTCCTTTTTTTTCTTTTATAGTCACCCCCCCCCATAACAAAATCATTCCAGGGCCTCTTGTCTTATTTGACTCCCTTTGTGATTCACGATATTAAGATTCTGAGGGGACACTCGTATGCGTTCCCCCTATTAGAATATGGACACCTCATCCTTGGATAGTCCCTTATTATTGCACCCTCATATTTACATTTTTATCTCTCTTTTGATCCCTATGTTTGTATTTCAAAAGTTCCACTAAGTTCTGGTAAATTCCTCAATTTTCTGTTTTAGAGGAATATTCCTTGTGATATTCTTCTGAAGGACTATTACCAATCACTCTCCCCTCAATAGGATTATATGAAGTTTTCATGATTTTTTAATTCTGGACTGTAAATTCGTATCTTTTGCCTTTTGGAACATTTTATTCCGAGCTCTCAGTTTCTTTATGGTGGTGGTTTCTGAATCTGGTGACCTCTACATCTTGCGCGGTGCTGACTGGGCACCCTTAGCATTTACATGCTTTCATTCTGACTGTTTGCAGTATTTTTTCTTTAACCAGAAGCACTAGACTACTATTATGATGTCCTTGGGTTTTCATATTGAGGTTTCTTTCAGACTTGTCAGTAGGTTCTACTTATACTTTGTCCTTATGGTTTAGGTCCCAGTTCAGTCCTTCATGCTGTGTGCCCTTCTGGATAGACAGGGTCCTAAGTGGCTGAAGATCTCTGCCTCTTCTATGTTGACCTGGACTGGAAAAATGTCTCTATGTGATTTTTCTATGAGGAATTTGTCTGGTGCATTTTCTAGATTTTTGTAGAGTGGTTGTGAGAGGGAGTTAGGGTGTAGTTATTACTCCCTCCTACTCTGCTATCCTGGCTGGTCTCTACATCGACAAATTATGTGCCAGTGAGCTAGACTTTGATTTCTGGCAAAATTCTAGAATGCATGAAAGGCATGGTTAATAAAATTAGTGAATATCTGGAAAAGGAAGTTGATCACAAAGAGCCAGAATGGCTTTATCAAGAGCTATCACACCAGACTAACTGTATTTTCTTTAAAACAACAATAGCAACAGGTAACTAGACTAGTGGTCAAGGTGAATACTATATAGTTCACCTAGGTTTTATTATAATTATTGCCACAATTTCATTGGTACCTTTAATGCCATGGTCATTTCCCCATAATCTTCTCCCATCCCAGGTGAATTCTTATTTATAACAAAGATAATTAAACAAAACCAACCAAATGTAGCAACTGTGTCTGACATAGCATACGCAACATCCTATAACTGTAGTACTTTATAACCTCTCTTCTGAAAGGATGGCATATTTCATTACTTTTCTCAGTGAAGGAAATAAACGATTACAATTAAACAGAGTATGGCTGCATTTTAGTACTGTTTACATTTATATTATTATCATTATCATGCACATTGCTTTCCTAGTTCTGCATATTTCACTCTTAATCATTCATATAAACCTTCTCATGTTTCTCTTACCTTCTTTAGACTTATGCCTAGTAAAAAGCATGAACAGTTTAGGGATTTTTCTTGCATAATTCCAAATTATTTTCCAGAATAGTTGGACCAATTCACAGCTCCATCATGTGTATATTGTAACCCTTCCAACATTGACTGTTTCCATATTTTATCATCTTTGTCACTTTCAAGGTTGCAAGGTAAAATCTCAGAGTTGTTTAAATGTGTATTTCTCTTATTATGAATGATTTACAGCAACCAGATAGTTGTTGACGCCTCGCAATTTTTCGTTAGTGATTTTTAATGCTATTGGGGAATTGTTCTTGTTCTTATATATTTACACCAAGTACCTGTATTTCATGAATATAAGACTTTGATCAGAACTATTTGATGCAAAGATTTATCCCTGCAAGATAGTATCTCTTTACATGTTGTATTTTTTGTGTTGGTATAAAAAAATTTAAATTTTATTTAGTAGAAATTATCTTTATAGTTTATGTTTGCGTGTTTGGTTAAGAATTTTCTTTTTAGCCGTAGCTGTGAGTGGTCCCTCCTTCCATTCTTATCTAATTTTTAAATAATATAATCTTTTATATTTATGTCATGTATCTATTTGGAGCTTATTGAGGTTTATGATACAAAATACTTCTTAGTTTGAACATTATTTCTGCCAATCATATTTCCAGTGTTTCATGTAGTACTTGTTGAATAGGGCACGCTTCCTTCAGGGGTTTGTGGTGTTGGATTTATCAGATATAGGCATTTTAGGTTTGGTATCTTCTGGGTGTTACTTATATAGTCTGTTCCATTTTCATCTAGTAAAATCTTTGACAAAAAAATCTCTCATGCTATTCCTTTGTGGAGGGGGAAATACGTACATGCATACATGTATGCATATATACAGGAATATGAGAGAGAGAGAGAGGGGCGGGGAGGTGGGGGGGGAGGAGAGAGAGAGAGTGTGTGTGAGTGAGTCATGGGCTCGACAATAGCCCAATTAATTATTCAGAATTGATTGAATGACTAGATCCAAAAAGTAAGCATTCATAATTTGATGTCTGTTTGGAAGGAGATTTTCAGAGGAGAGCTTCAGGGCTATATGCTTGTCTCCAGTGTTGCTTAACATTTTAGAAAATGATTGCTTGAATCAAGGCATACATGGCATGCTTTTCAAGCTTGAAATTTGGATCAAGGTTGTTTGAAAAGATCAAGTTGGAAAGGATCCCAAAAGACCTTGGCTGTCTAGTACACTATGTATTCTATATAAAAACTGGGAGTCTTTATCCCAACTCCCACTTGCCCTAATAAGTTGGGTCCCCCAGAAGAAGGTTACTAGCTATATCATTTTCTCATGGTTCTAGAGGGATGCTTCTGAGGTGCTGTGGGGGTGTGTCTATCATTTCAAGTCCCCATTCTTGTGTGTTTTGCCCAATATTAATCTCTAGTATCAGTTAGTATCTCTTAAATATCATCGATATTAATGATTAGTGCCTTAATATCATCTAACCAATTAATATCAATCAGCTTTTACAAAGGGATATTTACTGAGAAGATGCAGCAATAATGGAAGTATAAAGCATTTCCCTACATTCACTCTAAGTGGGGGAGATATCAAGTCTGCATCTTAATAACTATTATGAAAGTAAATACAGGTAGTTTGGGAAGGAGGGCACTAGCAGTTAGTAGGGAACCTGGAAAGGTTTTGTATAGAAGTTGGTGCTTGAGCTTCATCTTTAAGAAAGAGAGAAATGCTGGTGGCAGAAGAATGTCAATGAGGAGGGACTACATTTCATGCATGAGGGATGGCCAAGGTAAAGGCTTTGTCTTATGCAAGGAATAAAGGGAAGGCCAATTTGGCTGGATCAGAGCTTGGGAGGTAGAATAATGCCCAACAATGCTGGAAAGATAGGGTAAGTAGGGCCAGGTCTTAAAGGGCTCCAAAAGATAAACAGGAGTTTATATTTTATTCAAGAGACAATAAAGAGGCACTGGAATTTATTGAGCAGGGAAATATCATGGTCAGAACTGTGCAAAGGGAAATTACTTTGGCATTAGTATATAGGGTGGGCTGGAGTAGGGAGAGACCCAAGACAGTGAGACAATTATGAGACCATCATAATATCCTAGAAAAGAAGTGATGAGGGTCTGAATTCAGGCGAGAAAAACTAGGGATATATAAATTTGTGAGTCATTAGTGTAGAGATTGAACTCATGGGAGCTGATGAGGTCACTGAGAATGTAAAGAAAGAAGAAAACAGGGCCCAGGACAGAGTCCAGGACAAGACCCCTCTTACAGAGATATTATATGGATGATAAATCCCACATGAGGAGGAGGAGTGGTTATACAGGCAAGAGAAGTAGGAGAAAATAGTGTCATGAAAACTCAGAGACAAAAGAATATCTAAGAGAAGATGATGGTTGTCGATGTCAAATGAAGCAGATAGGCCAAGAAGGTTGAGGACTAAGGAAAAAACAGCTGGACCATTAACTAGCTGGATAATCTTGGGCAAATTGTTCAAACTCTCTGAGTTCAAAACTCATTTTTGTCAATCAATTTTACAATCAGTCAACAAGTATTTATTAAGCAATTACAATGTGCCAGGAAGTAGATTGGACGTTGGTGATTAAAAGACAAAAATAAAAGTCTTTTCTCTCATTCACACTTATATCAGGGGAGACTATGTATATGCCTCTAAGCATATGCAAAATAATAACAACACAAACAGGTTTTGGCTGAGGCACTAGCAGCGCAGGAGAAAATGGGAGAGGCACCAAGTTTGAGAGTATTGATCTGAGCTTTGGAAGGAGTTAGGGATTCCAAGAGGGAGAGGTAATGAGAGAGCACAAGCCCAGCATATAGTATGCACTTAATAAAATGCTTGATTGATGGATTCCAGGAAGTGCGACTGGTTCACTTGTAAGGTAAGGAAGTGGAAGTAGATGGCAAACTTTACCAGTCTCTGATTCTAAATAGAAAACATGGCTCCTGATTCAGAGTTTATGATCCAGTTCATAGAACCATTGAATCCTGATGCTAAGAGGACCCTCTGGAGATCATGATAATAACTCTGTACATCTGTATAGTGCTTTATACTTTGCAAAGCATTTCCACATACATTATCTCATTAGATCATCTGGTGGAATGAAAAAAAAGCCATTGTGGGCAGGATATGAACAGGAAGGAAAAAAACCCCATTGGATTTCAAGTCTAAATTTGGGATGAGGCCCAAAGCAGAGGGAGAAAACTTCATGGATGGGTTTCATTAAGTTTATTGAGTGACTACTGAATATTAGTGCTATGGTGGGTGCTACAGGGGACACAGGAGGAATCAATGACATGGTTCCTGGTGCCATAGCCTCTAACATTGAATTGCCCTAGGGGAAAGGAGGATGGCTTAGAAGGAGCCATTAAGGATACAACAGATTTTGTGGACAGTTTATCTCCAACAGACTTCTGATGTTCTCTGTGCTTCATGCCTCAGGCAGTCCGGTAGTATGGATTGGTGCATAGGATGGCCCTGCTGAAGCCAGTACAGCATATACCCACAATTCCATTCCCTTCCCTTCCTTTCCAATCTGTTCCATTTCATTCTACTCAGTTCAATTCAGTTCAATTCAAAGAACTGTGAAAAGCAATGTATACATACAGGAGAAGGTACCCGGAGACAATCATCCTCCCTAGCCACACTGCTTTGTTGTGACAAGGTCCTACCTATGTTATCTGCTCTCATTCACGTCTCCTATTATAAAGTTCAGCATAAGCAATATGACGAGATTAGTTACCAAAACACCAACAGTGAAAACCTTGCCGTGGTGTACCAGGTGCCAATAGTTCCAATACAGTGCAGGTAGCTTTGTTCAGCCTATTGATGTTATGTTCAGTAGAATTCAAATTTCTTGAGGGCAGGGGCTATTCCATTTTTACCCCATTCCTAGAATATAGGAAGGCACTTTATAAATACTTGTTGAATGAATGAATAACCACAGGTGTGGCCTTCTAGTATCTACTGCTCAATTGCTCTGCCTTTCTTGCTGCGCTAACACTTGTCCTGTCTGTGCTGATGGGAGAAAAGGATTATACCCCTTATATAGAGAACAATGATAAGTAATGTGACAGAGTGCTATCAAGTGCTTGACAACCAATAAGTAGCATGAAGTGTTGATAGGTAAAGGTTAGGAAGGAGAGTGATCGCTGTGGACTGGATCAACTGGGGAAGACTTCAAGGAGGTGGTACAACTTGAACTGAACTTAGGACTGATAGGATTTAAATTGCTTTAAGATGGGGCCATTTCAGGTGAAGAGAATAATATGAAAGAGATGTCTTACTAGGTCAGACCAAGGGTTCACCCAGCCCAGTGTTTTATCTTTTCATGTCATCATGTCACCAATGGTTGTTTTGGAGGGGGTGAAAGGAGCCCTTGTTGATATGCAGGTCTGTAGTACATGTGTTTGATGGGCCATACTCACATTTCAAGCGTCATCCATAGTTAAAAGATCATACTTTGAGAAGTCCTTGAAAAGCCCATCTAGGTCCAGCTGCCAAAGCTAACCCTGGGCCAATAAAGAAATCCACACAGGGGATAATTTTTCAAATGGCATATTCTCTGTATGGATGATGGTGGAATTAAATAGGGGAAGATGCGAGCTCACTGTGGGGAGAAAGGAGAAGAATAGGGAAGACATTTCCATGTTCTTTGCCTGTAAAATGGCAGGTCTATATATGGTTGGCCCATGCAGAAAGATTGAAGACTAGGCTGCCAGTTTCCACATACCATCTGTTTCTATGCCCTGGCTGTAGTTCTTCACCTTCACCAGAATAACATTTTCCTTTTTTTTTTTTTTTTGCTCATTCAAGTCTAAAACATCCTTTAGAGTCCAGCCCGTCTCATTTATTCTATGCATTTTTCTGTGCCCGTGGTGAACTCTTGCTCTTCTGAACATGTGTGCTTTACCAAGTCATCTGGCACTTATCCAAATTTTGATCATTTGTATACTGATTTTATATTGATTAATGATTTGATATATGTAGATCTTGTATTCCCACTTAGATTATAAGCTTCTAGAAAGTGGTGACCATGACACCTGCTTTTATAAACATTCCTCCATAGAACTTAGCGCATAGAATTTGTTCAGTAAATATTTGTTAAATGAATGAATATCATGGTCAAAGATGACACATAAGGACAAATTTTCTGGTTACTATAATAAACCTTATGTAGTGCTTTAAGGTTTACAAAACATTTTCATCACATTATCCTCATGAGATGGTACAAGAATTATCATTTTGCAGATAGGGAAACTGAGGATCAGAGAAAAAAATGGCTTCTCAAAGTCACCTGTAGAGAGTGGCATTTCTTGCACTCAGATTCATGTTTTTAAAAATTCCAAATCTGGTGGTTCTCCCCCACCCCCCACCATTATGTCATGGTTTTATAGGGCTGGTGCCCAGTGCTTAGAAGTTGCTATGAATTTTCTGAACCTTAAGCCCTAGAAGATTATAGGGGGAGCTATATGGAATACCACTAGGCAGGGCTTCTTGGATTAAAATCAAGTAACTTGTTGTCAGCTTTTAGATTCACTTAGTGGTCTTCATGATTGTCTTTTGGGAAACAAGCAATTTTTTTAAAGCAATAAATCTTTATTGATACCTTTTGCTTTTATCTTACTTTCAGTTCCCAATGTATTTGTTCTCTCTCCTCTTCCCAGAGACCAATTCCTTATGAGATAATAAAAAAAAATCAACAAAACTAAGCAACATATCGAAAAAAATCTGATATTATAGGCAATGTTTCAGTCTCATAGTCCCTGAACTGTGCAAAGAATCAGGGAGATGTGCCTTCTTATAACTTTCCTTTAGGACCAACTTAGTCATTGTTTTTTCACAATTGCTTTGATTGTTTTGGTTGCTACTTTTTCCATTTTCATTGTTGTATTTATTATGTATACCAGTTTCCTAGTTCTGGGTTTACTTCACTTTTCAAATAAGCCTTCCCGTGTTTCTCTATGTTCATCATCATAATTTTATTTTACATAATAGTAATATTCCAATTCATTCATACACTATAGCTTTTTTCAAAATCTCCATTTCCCAATTGAGGGGTATATGTCTTGTTTCCAGTTCTTTGCTACTATAAAAAATACTGTTGCAAATCTTTTGATGTATATAGGGGCTTTCTTTTTGTCATTGACCTTCTTGGGACATGTGCCTACTCTGGGTCAAAAGGTCTGGGTATTTTGAACACTTTTTTAAAAGCATAATTCCAATTTGCTTTCCAAAATGACTTGACCAATTCACAGTTCTACCAACAGCATATAAATTTGCCTGTCAGCACTCAGCAGACCCAACACTAGCTATTTTTATTTTTGTCATCTTTGCAATGAGTATGTGTGACTTTTAACCTCGAAGTTGTTTTGATTTGAGTTTTTCTTATTATGCGATTTGGAAGATTCTTTTATATTTTTGTTAATAGCACTTTTTTTCTTTTGATAATTATTTATTTATATCCTTTGATGTATATTTCTGTTAGTTGTTTGTATATCTTGGAGGTCAGACCCACTTCAGGTTTATTTGATAAAAAATCTTTTTCTAGTCAACTGCTTCCTTTTTTATCCTCATTGCCTTAATTTTCTTTGTGTAAAAGCTTTTGAATTTCATGTAATCACAATTTGTAGTCACATCTATCTCTAGTTGGGTGAAGAATCTCTCCTTTAGGTCTCTTCTAATTTTTAAATATATGATCCTTAATATTTTGGGTATGTCTCCATTTTGGGTTTATTCTGGTATATTCTCTAAGATGGTGATCTAGATCTAATTTCTGCCAGACCACTTTCTTGTTTCCCAGTAGTTCTTATCAAATAGGGAGCTCTTTTCTAGGCAATCTCTGGTTTGGAGTTTATCAAAGCCTGGATTATCAAGGTCATTCATTTATGTTACACTGATCCGCTTTTATGTTGTTTGACCACTACCAAATGATTTTCTTTATGATAATATTCTTTGAAGTCTAGACGTGGCATCTCTTTCATTCCTACTTTTAAAAAATTATTTCCCTTTAATTTCTAGACTAGATCATTTATTCCTCCAAATGAATTTTGTTATTATTTTGTCAGGTTCTCCAAAGTGTCTTCCTGGTAATTTGAATGGCATGGCACTAAATCTATAAGCTAAAGAACCTTGCCTGGGACAGAGTAGGCATTTAATAAATATTTTCTAATTGATTGATTATTATATTGGCCCAACCCAGATGTGTGAACTGAATCTCCTTCCAGTTATTTAATTATGTTCTTTATTTCTTTAAGGAGCCTTTTTATAACTATATCTGTATAGGTACTGATTGTGCTTTGGTAGATTGATCCCAAAATATTTTATACATTTTGAACTTATTTAAAATTTTTTAAAAATTAATTTGATTGGGGGCGGAGCCAAGATGGCAACTGGAAAGCAGTGACTGGCGTGAGCTCCCTACCAAGTCCCTCCAAAAACCTCTAAAAAAATGGCTCTGAACCAATTCTAGAGCTGCGGAACCCACAAAGTGGCAAAGGGAAGCAGGGCTCCAGCCCAGGACAGCCTGGATGGTCTCTGGGTAAGGTCTGTCCCGCACAGAGCTCCCACCTCACAGCTGAGGAGAGCTGAGCTGAGCAGAGCCCAGCGCGCATGGCGCGGGCCGACCAGACCGCGGACCGAGGAGACCAGGAGCCTAGCGGAGAGTGCCTTAGCATCCTGAATTACTGAGCTGTGGCATTTACCAGACCTCTCAACCCACAAACAGCAAAGACAACAGAGAAGGTTAGTGGGAAAAGCTGTGGGACTGAGTTTGCGGTTCGGCCACCACCCCTGGGGCAGCGGAGGTGGGGCAGCTTTAGAACTACGGCTGCAGTTGCTTCTGGTCCCAGGCCCACCTGGTGGGAGGAATTAAGTGGCTGATCAGAGCAGGAGTG
>CM053626.1:245136889-245173705 GCA_028646595.1 Phalanger gymnotis | reverse complement strand
CACACACACACACACACACACACACGCACACTCAAGCAACGCACACTCCAATAGGGGAAACCAACCAGACGTGTTAGCTCTTGGAGAGCTGCAGAAATTAGCAAACGCTGCAAATTACGACTTGATTTATTGTTTTGTTGACTCTCTTGACTTAGGAAAGTGATGGAGAAAACCTTAATGATACAGATTAAACTTAAAAAGTATGTCAAAAAAATTAATTTGATTTTTAATTTATGGAATAAAACAAGCATTTCTAGAACATGGTATAATAAAAATGATTATTGCACATGAAACTGCAAATCTACTATGTACAACTTGCCATTCCTTTTAAATATATAATAAAGTATAGTAATGTAAAATAAGGTAAATATATAATAAAGTATAATAAAATTTATTTTTTCTCTTTTTTCTTCCTTCCCAACCCTGCCTTAGAGATGGCTACCATTAGACACAAATAGGTATGCATACATAAAACATTCTATACTTCTATTTATCGATTCTTTCTCTGGATGCAGATAGCATCCTCCTTCATGTCCTTTGTAGTTAATTTGGGTATTTATAATAGTTAAAATGACTTATGCACTCAAAATCGTCCTAATAAGACTTCCCTTTCTATTATTGCCTCTTGAATTTTTTATTGCTATATAGAAATGTTATTGACATTTTTGAGTTCATTTTCTAACCTGCTACTTTGCTGAAGCTACTAATTATTTCAATTATTTTCTTTGCTGATCTCTTAGGATTTTGTAAGTAAATCACCATATTATCAGCAAATAGGGGTAGTTTTAAGCTACTCTTTACATATATTTATACCTTTAATTTTTTTCTCTTGTCTTAGTGATATTAGCATTTCTAATCAGTCAACAAGCGTTTATTAAGGTTTTATTATGTGCCAAGCACTGTGCTGAGTCCTGGGGAAACAAAGAAAGACAGAAAGCATAATCTCTGTCCTAAAAGAGTTAATATTCTAATGGAGGAGACAGTATGCAAATAGCTCACATATAAGATGATAAATATATGTATATGCATGTACACATATACGTATATACACACATGTATATGTATGTGTATATACACACATATATGCAAATGGAAGGTAATCTAAAGGGGAAGGCACTAGCAGGGAGAGTGGTGGAGGACTCAGAAAGTCTATTGTAAAAGGTTGAATTCAAGCTGAATCTGAAAGGAACCTAGGGAAGGCAGGATACAGAGATGAGGAGGGAAAGCATTCCAGACATGGGGAAGAGTGAGATGAAAGAGCAGTACTTGGGTAATGAAGCATCATGTACAAAGAAGAACAAGAAGGTAAGTGTTGCTGAACTACAGAGTACATGGAGGAGCATGAAATGTAAGAAAGCTGTAAAGGTAGGAAGGGATCAGGTTATGATGGGATTTAAAAGCTAGACAAAAGATTCTTTATTTGACACTGGAGGTAATAGGGAGCACCTGAAGTTTATGAAGTAGAGAGGTGACATTCTGGTCAGATCTGAGCTTTAGAAAAACATTTTGGCAGTTGAATGAAAGAGGACTGGAAATGGGAGGGATTCAAGATAGAGAGATCAACCAGCAGGTCATTGTAATGGCCGAGGTATGAGGTGATGTGAATCTGCACTAAGGCGGTGGCCATATGAGTAGATAAAAGAGATATAACATGAAAGATCTTGTGAAGGTAAAAATGATAGGACTTGACGACAGATTAGATGTTGGGTGAATGAGAGTGAGAAGTCAAGAATGACATTGAAGTTGTTAGCCTGGTAACTGTAAGTGTGGTAGTGCCCTGGATAATAATGGGAAAATTGGAAATAGGGAAGGGATTTTGGGGAAAGATACATATGTTTTAGACATATTGAGTTTGAGACATATATGAAAATCTAATCTGAGATTTCCAACAGACAATTGGTGATATGAGGATAGAGCTTAGGAGAGAGGTAAGGGCTAAATATAGAGATCTGGGAATCATTTGTATGGAAATAATAATTGAACTTCTCAGAAATGATGATGAGATCACCATGCAAGATAGTATGAAGAGAGAAGAATGCCCAGGAGAGAGCCTTAAGATCAGACACTTCTGGTTAGTGGGGATGACCTGCATGAAGATTCAGCAAAAAAGTAACAGTCAGACAGGTAGTGGTAGAATCAGGGGCAAACAGTATCATGAAAACCTAGACAGGAGAGAATGTTCAGAAGAGGATTAGCAGCAGAGTGAAAGGCTCCAAGGAGGTCAAAAAGGATGAAGATTGAGAAAAGGCCATGATATTCGATAATAAAGAGGCCACTGGTATATTTAGACAGAACAGCTTCAGTGGAATAATGAAGTTGGAAGCCAGATTGCAGAAGGTTTAGAAAAAAGTGAAAGGAGAGGAAGTAGAATATGGACAGCCTTCTCAGGGAGTTGAGCCTTGAAGGAGAGAGGAGATACAGAATGAAAACATTGGGGAATGGTTGGAAGAAGTTTTGGTTTTTCTTAAGGACAGTATAGACATGAACATATTTTCGAGTAATCTGCTGGGGAAGATGGCAAGAGATGGGTTTACGGGTGCATGTTGAAGAATTTGCCTTAGCCAGAAGTAGTAATATTTCTTCATATGAACTAGGAATGAGGGAGGAGATAGTGGGGGAAAGATAGCTGAATGATGTGAGATGAGGAGGAGAGGAGATGGTGGAACTCTTGGTGAATAGACTAATGTTTTCAATGAAGTATAAGGCAAGGTTCTCAGCTGAGAGAGTAGAGTAAGAGCATGCCATGGGAGCATTGAGGTATAAAGTTTAGGAATATTACTTGTGTTGAGTAGGCTAGAGAATGGATTAAGAAAGTGTACAAATTTGTAGTGAACCCATTTAGCTTAGTTTTATGACTTCTCAAACTGTTCAGAAACATAAGTGAGACTGAAGGTAGCAGATGGTGGGAGGAGTTCAAGTTCAAAGTTGGCAAGGCATAATTGGTGATAAAACGAGAGGTGAAATAGTTGAATTTTGAGAATAGTATAGAATTGAACTGATTCATGAAGCCCAAGATAGGTAAGGAAGTAAGATAGAGATCAGGGGTGGGGAACCTGCAGCCTGGAAGCCACATGTGGCCTAGTTTTTTGGGTGTGGCCCTTTGACTGAGAGTTCAAATTTTACAGAACAAATCTTTTTTTTTTTTAAGGGCATTTGTTCTGTGAAATTTGGATTCAGTCAAAGGGCCACACTTGAGGACCTAGATGACCACAGCCTTGAGGCTGCAGGTTCCCCACCACTAGTACAGACAGTGCAGGGTTGGTGGCCTGTGAAAGAACTAAGGAGTAGTCATAGTGGGGATTAAGAACTAGGTTTGGATTAGAAATGCAGAAGGAAATATGGAGTAATGTAAATTTATGATCAGATAAAAGAATTTCAGAGTTCAAGACCATGAACGTAGAATGCTTATGGGTAGTGGCAATATCATCTCTGTATATATCTGAGGTGGCATGGAGTAATAGGCTACTGGATCTGAGCAAACGAGGCACTGGAAAGTTAGGGCGTTTGAAGCAGCATCCATATGAAGTATGAGGGCAATAGTCAAGGTAGAAAGAAAGACTGTGCAACAGTACATAGAACAGGCACTGAACTCATTGAGGAAGGAAGGAGAAAGTCCTACGGGGGACAGGAGATAATACCTTTTGTTGGTATGTAACTGCGTATTGTAGATTTAAATAATTCTTTTTATTTCTTCTCTGTTGTGACCACCTTTTTGATTATCTGATTTCCCTCTCTCTTTTGGTAATCAGGTTAGCTAAAGGTTTATCAATTTCATGAGTCTTTTCAAAGAACTAGCTTTAATTTTAGAATTTCTATACATTTTTATTTCAAATTTTTAAATTTCTTCTCTAATTTAAAACTTTTCCTCTTTTATATTCATTTTGGATTTGTTCTTTAATTTGCTAGTTTTTAAAACTGCTCGCTCAGTTCATTAATCTATACTTTTGTTAATGTATATTTTCAGGGATATATTTTTCCTCTCTAAGGACTGCTTTGGCTCCATCTCAGAAATATTGGTGTGTCATCTCATCATTTTCATTTTCCTTCATATGGTATTGTTTCTAGGATTTGTTATTTGGTCTATTTATTCTTCAGGATATCATTGTAAAACCTCCACTTAAATCTGTGTCTATTGCTTGTGTTCCCCTAATTATTATTTTGATAGCATTTAAGGTTTTTTTATATCCTTCTTTCCTACCTCTAGCCCTTTGTGTGCTTTAAAAATATCTTGATGTTTCTTGTTTTTATTTTGTGCTCTTCCCGCTCTACTCCCTTGCCCCCATTCCTCTCCTCCCTCCCTCTTTCTCTCTTCAAGTCTGTTTTTCTTTTTCTCAAATAATTTCTAAATATGGAGTAGTTTAGTTCATTATTTACTCTTTCTTTTTCAATTCGATTCATTTTCTTTTCTTGTATTTTTGTTGTTTGGTGTGTTAGCAAATGAAATTTTCTTCTCATTCCTTTTTCTGTTGTTGCTGCAGGAATGTCTCAGTTACCTCTCTTTTGTTAAACATCTTCCATATCTTTTGGGGTTGCAGTTTGAACTCCTTTGCTTTTTGGAATTTACTATTCCATTCTTTTTGGAATTTTCTTATGGATGTAGAATAATTTTGTGTTATTTGAATTTCCTTTCCTTTAACTTTCTCATGGTTTCTTGGAGAATTTGTCCCTCAAATTATTAACTTTCATCACTGTTCTTGGAGTTTGAAGTATGGTTTTTTTTTTTCCTGGAGGTGATTTGTAGGCTCTTGATAGGTGTTTCATGTTCTGTATTCAGTATTTCTGGGTAGTTTTCTTCTATCATTTTGCACATTTAGATTTTTCCTGTCTTCAAGGTTTGTCTAGCGTTCTTGTATTCTTTTAATTTTGTTGCTCTTTGCTTCTCTTCTGCAAAATTTTTCTCTATTTCAGTATGTTTGCATTCTAAGTTTTTTAATCTCTTATTTTTTAGAGAGACTATCCATCATGTATTAATTTTTTAATATGCTAGAGAGGCAGCATCATATAGTAGATGAAGTCTTGAATTTGAAGTCAGGAAGACCTGAGTTCAAATTCCACAACAGACAATTATTAGATTGGGCTCAGTTTCTTCAACAATAAAATGAGGGGGTTGGACTCTGAGATTGCCTCTCTCCTTATGGTTATTATTCAATCACCATGAACTCCTTCCTACCATTTCTATACTCATTTCCTTTATTCCCCCTTTATGCTCTGAGAAGCACTAACTACCATCAACGTCCCTGACATTCTTCTTGGAGGGAGGAAATCAGTAGATACAGAAATTCAGTGAAAGCAGTGCTATGTTTGGAGTCAAGAAATCTGGGTTCTAATTCCAGGCCTGTCACTCATTGTTTTTGTGACCCTGGACAAACCATTTCACTTTCCTGGGACACAGTTTCCCAACTGTACAGTGAAGGGATTCAACTCCACAACCTCGACACCCTTTCTGGCTCTAAATTTATATTATGATTTAATTGAACCTGACAGGAATCCCCTCTACAAAGTGTCCAAATGAGGAGGCTGGACAGCTTTTTCTTGACACCCACAGCAGTAACTAACCTGCTACCTCTTTGAGTGACTTGCTGAACTTTTGGACAGCTCAAAAGATCATGAAGTTTCTCTTCCTCTAGAGATGGCATCCCCTTCTTTGCAGCTTTCACACACTGTTCCTACTCCTTCCTTCTGGAGCCAAGTAGAGTACTTCTAATTCTTCCATATGACAACCCTTCAAGTCTTTGAAGTTAGCTGTCATCTTTTCTTAAGGTCTCCTTTTCTAAGTTAAACATTCTGAGTTCCTTTAATCAGAGCTCATATGCTCCTCATTCCCTCAGCATCCTGTCAACATTGTCTGGGCACACTCTAGTTCTTCAGTATCTTTGAAATGAACATGATACACCAGATGTGGTCTCATAAAGTCAGAATACAGACAGTGGGACTATCACCTCCCTGATTTTGTATGAAATGCTTTTTGTTTATGTAGTCTAATTTACACTCATTTTCCTCATCTATATAATGGAGAAGGAAATGGCAAACCACTCCAGTATCTTTGCTAAGAAAACCCTAAATGGAGTCATGAAGAGTTGGACACAACAGAAATCACTGAATAGCAACAACAGCCGTAATTTCCTACTAATTTACTCTGGCTGCCAAGGCAGAGTGTTGACTAGTATTAAACTTGTGGTCTGCTAAAATTCCCACATCATTTTCATGTCAATGGTTACTATGACCTCACCTTCCCTGTCTCTTATTCATGCATTTGATTTTTTGAAACTAAGTGTAGAATTTTACATTTGTCCCTATTAAATTTGGACTTATTAGATTTAGTCTATCATTTTAATTTGTTTTAATATACTTTTTAGATCCTGCTTCTGTCAATCAATGTATTATTTATTTCTCTTAACTTCATACTATCTAAAAATATGGTAAGGCTCACTTTATGCTTTCATCCAAACCATAAATATAAAGTTTAGATAATAGTGGGCCAAAGAAAAATAGGCTCTGGTGGATACTTCACTTAAGTTTGACATTGCTCTGTTAATCACCGCTATTTAGGCATAGATGTTCAACCAGTTCTGAATTCAGCTAACTGTATTTAGCATATCTCTCTCCCATTTTGTTCACAAGGATATGGTGAGAGATTTTGTTGAATACCTTGCTGAAATCCAAGTATATTAGGTAGATAGATAAATGACATGAAGGAAGAAAATATATGAAGAGAGAAAATATATAAAGAAAGAAAGAAAAAGGTATATGTAGAGAGAATATTTATTCAGAATTTATTATGTGTCAAACATTACACTAAACATTGGGGATGTGATTACAGGAAAACAAGATGATGGCTCTTTTCAAGGAACTTATTACATTCTAATAGGGAAAGACAAAACATAAAGAAAAGCTGAAAAAGAGGTAGGGGAAGATACTCACGTAGGGGTAAGGCTGCTAGTGGGAATATGGAGAAGTCCAGAGTCCACTTTCTAAATGTTTATTCTACATTCTAGAAGTCTGCCAAACATGAAAGTCTTGTTCAGGAGTGGGTTTCACTAGCTATCTTCTGTAAATTCCCTTCCCACATCTGTGAGTCTGGGGTTTTTAAAAATCCAGCTCAATATCCTACAGGTTGAAGAGCCTATTTCCTCTGCTTTTGTGATAACTGGCAAAACATGAGGTCATTTTTTTCGATAATTTGGGAGCATCTCTCCAATCTTCTATTATTTACAAAGATTATTAACAAGGGCACAGGGATAAACTTTTTTTCATTGTCTTAGGTTGTAATTTTTTGAGTCATATGAATGGAAGTCATTGAGGATGGTGTTTGATTATTTCCTCACATATCTGGAATTGACATTCACAGAATGTCCGAATCAAGAATGATCACTCCCTGTTTGACACATGATCACCCAGCCTGAAGAAGTCCAGAATGGAAGAACCCATTATTTCTCATTACAATCCATTACATTTTTAGGGTTCTAATTATTCGAAAGGCCCCTTGGTGGCACAGTGGATAGAGTGCCAGGCTTGGAGTCAGGAAGACTCATCTTCTTGAGTTCAAATCTGGGTCAGGTACTTATTAACTGTGTTACCCTTGGCAAGTCACTTAACCTTGTTTGCCTCAGTTTCCTCATCTGTAAAATGTGCTGGAGAAGGAAGTGGCAAACCACTCCCGTATCTTTGCCAAGAAAACCCCAAATGAGTCATGAAGAGTTGAACAGGACTGAAATGACTGAACAACAACAACAAAATTGTTATAAAGGTTTTCTTACATCAAATCTAAATACACCTTTTTTGGGCCTCATATACACACCACTCAGTATTAGGATTAGGGTTAGGCTCTTTTCAATTTAAAATCCTTTTGAGTATATTTATATAACTCTCAGGAAATCCAGTTTTTAACAGCCATTCACTTTTTAACACTTCATCACTGTGATTCTTGTATTTACATCTTAATCCCGTTTTCAGCATCATATCTTTAATCAGCTGATCACTTCCCATATCTTCCTTTCTTTTCTGAAGCCGTTGTATGTGATTAGCAGTAGTGATGAAAACATCACCACATTCCAGGGGCCTTCAGTTCCCCATGATTCCCAGTTGCCCAAGATTTCTTATCGGATTTGTTCTGTGGCAAACATTCTGAAAATCATTTCCTCTGAAAGAGGAAATGGAAGCAAATTAAGAATTGAGTAGTTGTGTCTTCTGTCCCATTGCTCATTATTATTATCCTGTTAATGGCAAAAAACATGGTTTTATCCTTTCTTCGATTTTGCCACCATATGGCTAAAATACAAACAAACAAGTGCCCCCTTTTTGTTGTCTTCAGCCTTCATTCTCATCAAGTTTCAGGCTTTTTTGGGCTTTAGGATTCCAGACCTTCGTTCATTAGGATATGACACCCTTTTGCTTTCACCTTCACATAGCTGGACTTATTTCCGCCTTCAGTGCATGGTTTTAAATCTTCATTGATTTATGAGTTCCCTGTGAAGTCATAGTCATTTCTTTACATAGCAGCCCCATTCTCCTTCTTCAATGGACTTATGTCTGTACAATTTTGCTCTTAAAAGCTTTCTGTTGCTTAAGACTATTTCCAGTGTACATGCAACTGTTTGGTGTTCATTTTCTATCTTCCTCTTATTTAAGTTGCGTGGAGTTGTGGGGTTTTCATTTATTGCCCCAGATTAAGGTTTTTGTTTCTGTGTCTTTCATGAAGTGGAGTTTTACTAGTGAAGTCTTACTAATGTATGTATGCTGCAAAAGGTGGGAAGCCAGTTTTGAGGAAATCCTCATCAGTGGAGTCAATTAGTTGCTTTCATGGGCAGCGCATCTGGGATAAAACACAATCTGCACATTGAATGACTGAATCTAAGAGATACAAGGGACCTCAGAGACTGTCTAGTTTAAGACAAAGTTAATTAGAAACCATGCCTTAGAAGAAAAGAATGTCTATATGGAGAAATGTTATCCAGGAGCCTGGTATCCCCAGTGCCTAGAGACTTCCTGGTGAATATACTTGCATTTTAAAAGAACCAGATGAGGATGATGAATGACTTTTTAATGGTGGATCTTTTTTAAGTATTGTTTTGTGGCTGGGAAATGAATGATTTCTTTTGGGGTAGAGTGGGCTCAAGAGGTGCTCTTCAAATCATGTTACTTAAGTTTCATGTCTGCTCTGCCCTACATTCAGTCATCACATATATATTGAGTGCCCATTGAGTGATGGGCTAATCTATACTAGCTACAACTAGAGGAGGACAGATACTAGAGATATGAGAAACAAGTTTTATCATTACCCTCAAGGGCAGCTAGGTGGTATAGTGAGTAGAGCACTGGCCCTGGAGTCAGGAGGACCTGAGTTCAAAGCTGGCCTCGGACACTTGACACACTTACTAGCTGTGTGACCTTGGGCAAGTCATTAACCCCATTTGCCCTGCCTTCCCCCTTGCAACCCCCCCCAAAAAAAACCATTTATCATTACCCTCAAAAAATTTTCAATTTAGCACTATAGTTAGGGAAGGCCCTTGGTTGACATAGGGAAAAGAACTATATACAAAAATAATTTCCCCTAGCAGATCCCAGGTGTTTCTTTTGTGGTAGAGGTCACCTCAGGGAGACCCAGAAAGGGTCCCAAGTAAAGGTACTGAGGATTCTTTCATGTTACCTCCACAGATGTGGCACCTTTCTCATCTCCACTAGCATAAACTTTGAGATTATGGCCGGAAAACTTTGGGCTTTAGGACTGTGGCCTGCAGGTAATAAGCTTTTACAAATGTTCATGTAAAGTGATGCAAAGGACTCATATATCAGCTGAGTTAAAACGCTTCTGCGGCTCTGGGGCTGCAATTTAACTCATTAAAAATACAATGAAACTTAGCAGGTGTTGGGAATGTAGACTATGTGGGAATCAGTAGCTTTGGGAGCAATTATGAAGTTGTAAAAGGGTCAACCGAGAAACTCATGCTAAGTCTGCCTCACATGCTATGTCTCTGTCATCTATGAACGGATAATCTGGAGCCTCCTCTTCCCTGTCCCACCTGGTCTCATTTTATCAATGGAAGGTCTGAGTTGGGAGCATATGAGGAATAAATACCAAAAGGAGGAGCATCTGATAGAAGAAATATATCAGCTGTTTAAAAAAAATGAGACAATTTTAGAGTGCTTTGTAGTTATAAATTACTATATGTGCATTTTTTCATTTGACCCTTACAACCATCCTATGGGAGAGAGAGTGCAAGTATTACAATTTCTCTTCCCTTCCAGCTAGAATTTAAACTCAGGTTTTTAGAAAGGACTCTTTTATATCAGGGTACCACCCCTATTTGGGAAAGCATTCGGCTTATCCATGTAGACCATGTTTTCTATCAGTCAGTCAGTAAACATTTATTAAGTGCCTACTACTTGTCAGGCATTGTGCTAAGTTCTGGAGATGCAAGGAATGATAAAAGACAGGGGCTCACAGTCTAATGGAGGAGGCAATATGCAAGCAACTAGGTTTTTGTTGCTGTTAAGTCATTTTTCAGTCTATGTACAAGCAAGTTAAATAAACTGAATATAATGAATAGAGGGAAGGTATTAGAGAGAGCTCATAGAAGGTGTTATAAATGTCAGTTTCATCTACTATGGAATCTATAACTATTTCTTACTGTGATCAGTCACACCTGCTCTGTTTACTCAGGAATTAGGCAATTCTGGAGTACACCATTTGTGCAAATGGTTTCAAAGCTCTGAAATCCTAGAGAGGCAATCTGTACCCCTAAGTACCCTCTCCCCCGAAATCCCTATCCTCCTTATTCTAGCTCCTACCCTGAAGAACATCAGCCTTTGCCCAAGAGAACTTGACCTCAAGATGAAAATCTAGAGATAGGCAGGCAGCAGGCACAGGGTTAATAGGCTGACCTCGGCTGCTGATGTTCAGGTCTGGGACACCATGTGCTTAAGGGCCTAATCTGTCTGGATTGCAGTGGAGATTAGATGTGACAATTTCCACTCACCCTAGAGAGGGTCTTTGTCTTATTCTAAGTGTCTATGGGATAGCAGCTGGAAGGTCTTCTTCCCCTTCTCCCCTCTGCATTCCTTTCTTTTTTTTTTCCTGGGCCTTGCTAGATTCTAGAGCTCCTTATAGTTTGCATTGAATCTTTATTTCCCTATTAGTCCCCATGCACACAAAATGGAGCGTCCCTGATTTGAGGAGCAAAAACAGTCATTACGAGATTGGTTCCTTCTCACAGAATGCGGAGGAACAAACAATGCCACACAATTTTCGCTTGTATAGCGTCTTTCAAACCACGCATTGCCCCGGGCACGGCGCAGAGTTGCTGTAAATAATACAATAACTGAGTTAAACATTCTAAACATCTTTGCATCGGATGCCGTCATGACATACTTAGTTGGGAGGCTGAAATTAAAGGGGTAAGGGAGGCACATGCCAACAAATGGAATAGAGGAAAACAAACAAACTGTAGGGTGTAGAGGAAGGAGCTGAAAAGAGGGTTGGGCAAGTGGGCAGTTTAGTGCAGCTCCATTTAAATATACTCAAACCTGGGCCAGGGATGTGGGGATGCAGATGGAAAGGGGACCAGCAAATTAGGGGCATCACTTTGGCGTGGAAGTCATTGCTGTGGGTCAGGACTAGTTCAGGATGTTGATGAAGGTGGATCGTCACTGAGAATGGGAAAAATACCTTGAATGTGTCTGATGTGGAGTTAGGAAGACCTGGGTTTGAATCCAGCCTTAGATACCTACTCGCTGTGTGAACCTGGACAAGTCACCAAACCTCTCTAATAATTTCTTCATATTCACAGGGCTGTTTCATTAATTAAATCAGATGATGTCTGGAAAGTACTTTTGAAAGTAACACAGAAGTGTTGGCAATAGGGATATAATGACAGCACCTGGCACACTGTAGAATGACCCAGAGCCCCGGGAGGCTTGTTGCTGACCTACAATTATTATTCTTAAAATTTTATTCTGATCCTTTTCAATGGAATTCAGATAGACATGATCCACAGATGAGTCACCATTCTGCTATTACTCTTTTATGTTTCACAATCTATGGATTATGCACAGGTGGATAAAATCCTTTCTCTTTATAGCTGAAAAAAGGATTAGAATGTAAGCTTGTCCTTTGTAGGCTAACTAGAGGCATCCTCAGTGCAACTCCAGTAGCAAATGGGACAATGGGGATGCTGTGCACCTTGTTCTTTGCCTATTTGGTCTTGTTCTCTCTTAGTTATCTGTATTTTTTAAGCTTTTCGTTCCATGCAGATTGGGGATTATGTGTCCTTGGTATGGTGGCCTCTTTGAAAGCATTTCATTATTATTATTAATAGTAGTAAGTATTATTACCATTATTTTATTTTAGAGATACAACCTGGTAGAGGGGATAGAGAGGTGGCCTCATAATGAGGAAGACCTAGATTCATAACCCATCTTTGAAATATACTGTGACCCCAGGGTCATAAGTCATTGAACCTCTCAGTGGCTCAGATAACAATCTAAGACTATGTACCTTGCCAAGAAGGTGCTGATTTGCATAGTTAGAGGATATTTCTTCATTAAGAATTCCATACATGGATGAAATCACAAGACTGGACCAAAAAATCCTTATTATTATAGATAAGCTAGGTAGATTTTCATGGTGCCAGACGAATAGACTGACTTTCCATAGCTTCAAACCATTGCTGCTTCTTCCTCTACACTAGAGAAATCCAAAACAAAAGAACAAATTTACCTTCACTGTCCCTGGGACTTATCCCCTTTCCCCACTGAAGATAGTTGGTGGTACATGATACCTCTAATCTAATCTGCTCCTCAAAAATCCTACCAGGTAATGATGACACCCTACAGGGTGTCCCCAAAATCTTCATGCAGTGAAACAAAAAATTGTCTATAAGCTATTAAAGCTTTTCAAATGCATTAAGACTTTTGGTGCACCCTGTAAATATCTACAAGCTATTAATGCTTTAGAAATGCCCCATGACTTTTGGGACACCCTGTATATCATCTGTAAGCTATTAGAGCCTTTAAAATGCACTAAGATTTTTGGGACATGCTGTATTATTCTGAAAGTGAACACTGTTCCTACCTCTGGGTCAGGGGTTGATGGTGTGTATATGGGGAGCATTAGGAGGGGAGAGGAAACAGCTTGATCCTTTTCAGAGGGATCCCATCTCCCTGCCATATTGTGCTGGAGTCCATGGTCTATCTCCGGTCATGGCGGCTGGCTGGGATGTGCTGTTGGAGCTCACTCTCGTTTTCAAGTTTGCTGAAGCTTTGTTCATCAGCTCCTCCTAATTTGGGTGAAGTTCGCCATATGGAGAGCAGAGAACAGTGTTAAAAAAGCTTTCGCACATAGATAGCGCAGCCCTTTCTCTGCTAAATGAGGACTTTCTTCCCCAGTACAGATTTCACACGCCGATCTCAAGGGTGTTGAGTTCCCTTCTAAACAGGGGTGAAGTTGTCGGGGCTCTCTTTGCCATTGTCTCCCCGCCGGCAGGGGCCTGTTTTGACCCCCAGGAGAAATCCCATCTTTCTTTTCCTCCCCAGGGGTGAGGGTTTTCCAGCCCTCTTAGAATGAAACAACTTTGTTTCAAAGACAAGACCAGCGCTGCCCCCGACTCTGTCAACCCCCACAGTCGGGTCTGTTGCCAGGGTCGTTCACTCCCCATGGTCTCAGAGGAATCCCTCTGGATCCAACTCCTGTTTCATGTCTGGAAGTGAGCTTGGCAGTTCTGAATTGTAGCTAAAGCCCTCCCGTTCCCCAACCCACAGCGTGTTCCCTCCAAACCTTCTTTCTCAGCCAAGACATCTGCCACAGTGTGACTCCCCACCTCCAAGGCCCCCCTCCATTCTTCCTGGACTGACTTTGCCATCCTGTCTTGCTCAGTCATTTTCAAAGTCTCTGTTCTTTAACTTTAGCTGGCTTAAATGTGCTGCCCTTACAATAAAATGATGTTCCTTACCCATTAGGCCAAGAACTTGAATTATTTTTTTCTAGAATTGGGGGTGGGTTTGTTTGTAGCCATCCATATTCTTCAGTCCCATCCCTAAGGTAAGCAAGGAACAGTTTTGTGGTTTAGTTGACTACACAGGATTAGCAGGGGCTGGGAATTCTGGGGGAAAAATGGAGGTTTTGGCCTTATTCCTTTACCCTGTCTGTAGTAGTTAGATGGCCTGGTGTGGGTCAGGATTTAGATCACAGATAGTAAGCCAGGAAAAAAAATCCCGAAACTCCCAGACGCCAACATATTTAGCCCAATCCCCTCATTTTCTACAGGAGAAACCAGGTCCAGGGAAGATAATTAACTTATTTAGAGTGACACAATAACATAAAAGGTAGAGGCAAGATTTGATCCCTCATCCTTTGTCTCTGTAGCCAATGTTCTTGCTGCTCTCTGGCAATGGATAGCTCCATAATGCCATGCTACCCGGGCTGACATTTCCCAGAGCTGAGGTAATTTTGCTCCTTTCCTCATCTGAAAAATGCTATTCTTGGTGTGTGTGTGTGTGTGTGTGTGTGTGTGTGTGTGTGTGTGTGTATTGATGGTAAGACAAGAGAGGATTGGTACCTTGGCTATAACTTAAAGTATTGCAGAGATACATGGGGTCCTGAGAGCTTAAGTGATTTACTCACAGTTTCACAGTCAGAAAGTAGCAAAGACAAGACTTGAACCCAACTCTGACTCCAAAGCCCATTCTCTGTCCCCTGTACTGTGGTGCTTCTGTCACCTTCCCTGGCAACTGGGCCAATACTTAAGTGCTCCATGGGGAAGTTCCAGACTGTAGTCAGGGCAAAAAACACACGAAAAATATTGAAAGCATGATAGAACTGGAAAGGCTCTGATAAATGGAATTTGCATTTCATTGGTCTGGTTGGCTGGCTGGCAGGACCTGCTTCTTATGTTTGTCAAAAATGAAAATCGAGAAGCTGTTTGTTAGCTCCTATGGACTTAGCTTCAGTGGAACCCTGTGACCCAAATGGGTTTGTCTTCCCTTGGGGTCCCTGCTCAGCACTGTGGGGTTGGACTTTGTCACCCTGCAGGGGGAGGAGGAGATTGAGATTGTTTTTCTGATGTGTTCATTGATTTTCTTTAATGCTCAGAAACATTTCCATTTATAGTGGATTTTGTTGGGATAAAAAGTAAAATATGTGGTGCTAATTTGGCAGGGGGTAGGAAAAGGGGGGAGGCCAGAGAGGGGAGCAGAACAGCTCATCAATTGTCCTTTAATTTATCAGTATTTTCCTGGAGTTCTGCAAACCTGACTACTTAATCTCATCTTAGGGTGGCTGTAGGGGGTGTGGTTTCCGGGGCTTCTACCTTTACTGCTAAAGGGATGGGCATCTGCCAGGTCCCTTCCTGCTCTGAATTAAACCCAGCTCGCTTTGGTAGAAGAGCTGCCTTTTCTCACCACAGAGAGCCTCAGATCAGAATTCTCGGTCTCAGAATCTGAAGCTCTCACATGTGGAGAAGGTAGAAGGAAGAGTAGTCAAGCCTTCCTGTGGCTGGGGAGACCTTCTGGGGGAAGATCTCAGGCACCTTGGGGTCTTAGAGTTAATCTTACCTGCAAAGACCTCCTGAAACAGATAGGCAGGGCCCCCTTTCAGGTGAGAAATTCCCTTGAATTTGTCTCAGATGGGGTTGGATATGAAGATATTACTTTACTTTAAAGGGGGCCTAGGAATCCTATGAGAAGCACGTTACCTCAGGGAATTTAGAGATACACCTTCACTTCAGCACAGGCAACCTCCCCACCTTCTTTCTCTATTCCTCTACTTTCCTTCTCCTTCCTCCCTTCCTGTTCTCTTCTCCTTCTGTTCCTGTTTCTTCCATTCCCTTTCCCTTTTCGCTAGCTTATGCTTCAACTTACCCATGGCCCCCATGGGTATTGCTTAGGACTGAAGACATCGCTAAGCTCTATGGGAGTCATGGAATCATACGAGTGTAGATTTAGCTCAAGGGACCTCAGGAAAGCTGGTTTAAAATCTCCTGATTTTATAGATGAGGAAGCTGAAGTCCAGAAAAGGACTTGTCCAAGGGCACACAGATAGATATCAAAGGTTCTGATTTTGGTGGCAACACTCTTTCTACCTTTTGTAGTGGTGTCATTTGCCTAATAAATGGCTTTTTCCGATCTATTTCAATTCAAATACATCTAATTCAGCACACAGTAAGTGATTACTACTTCTACCTTCTGGGCATATATAGCATCTTTGCCTGTAAAAGCACTCATAATCTAATAGACTAGAAAAGAATATACATACATAAGTAGGACATGAGGTAAAATGAGAAGGAGCTCAAGGAGAGATCCTTGCTCATTAGAAGTCCTGAAATCTTCCATATCAGCCTGTGTACCTGTATCAGTGGGAAGGACAGAACAATAAATACCAGGCCGGTGCATTATGACTTTTGAGGAACGTTCATTGACTAAATGTGAAATTTCATCATTCTTATCCATGAAGCTATCCCCCCTGCTTCATCAAAACTTTTGTCAAATTTGACCCCTTCCAGGTTTAGTAGTACAAGGTATCCAGTATCAAGGCGCTGGGCAGCTAACCTAATGTAAAAATTGTAGTCTCTTCCCAATTACCTCTAGCCAGATCAGTTAAAAAATAACACAAGAAGATACCCTTTTAGCTGGGATTGATGGATGGTCATTTTGGGAGGGGACAGAGAGTGGGCCTGTTACTTCTGATGAAACTGTCCACAGAAGTCAATACCATCTCTGTGACTTACTGTCCTAGAGAGTTGTTGAGGGCACTGACAGGTTAAATAACATGTCCATGGTCACGCAGCTAGTATGTGTCAGAAGCAGGACTTGAACCCACAGCCAGTCTCTGCGGCCAGTCTCTATCCACTACTCTACATTACCTACTTAGCAGTTCTCATGTTCTGTTGAGGTAGGAAGATGGACTAGATGAAACTCAAAGAAGATGGCAGACGGTCAAAAGTGCTCAAGGCATTGTCTTCATCTTCTCTAGACACCTAGGTGTCTTGCCTGCTTTCTGCCTTAGTTAATTCCCTCTAGTAGCATGATGTGCATGATTAATTTACTCTGAAAGGTGTATTGGGGAAGAATTGAAATTTTTAACCCTCATTGGCCCTCATTGGGTGATGATGATTTAAACCTAGGACCTTATTTGACATATGCCTTTTTCTCAAGGGGTTCCTCCCTCATAATGTGGCTCCCTTCATCTTAGCCTCTGTATCCTGCTGTCCACAGGCAGAAGCATGCGTCCGCCATGCCAGGGACCAGCTTCTTCCTATCTGATGTGAACATCACCCAGCTGAAGGAGACTTTATTTGTTTGCCTTTTGTCAGGTTCCGAGGACAAGTTGTCCATCTTCCTCTAAACATTGGATACTGGGAGGCTGAGCTTGGCAAAGGCCCCTCACATGAAAGAGAAATGTGCCTCAGGTAACAGATCTGCCAGAAAAATTCTGGCTGGGATTGGGTTCATTTCAGCCCATTCTCAATGGGAGGAGTTGTGTATCTTTGCCCCTTCCTTTCCTCCCTCCCTCAGCTACAAAGAAACTCAAAACCCAAAGGGGAGCAGCAGTGGATGCTAAGGTTTCTTCTCATTTTGTCTGCTCATCGCTCACATTCGGCCGCTAGCTTGACAAGGAGATTGCCTGGGGAGAGAGGGGGTATTGGGGTGGGAGCAGGGGTGGGGTGTTGACCATGTCCAGCCAAGATTCACAGCCACAGAACTTTATTTAAAAACAGCTGCATCTGGGCAAACAAATAAGAAAAACCAGCACAGGGAGAGGTCATCTTTTCAGTCAAACTGTAGCCAGGTCCAAATGAAATGGAAGGAAAGCAAATGCTGATCTTTAGGCAATTTTTCCTTTCTTCTCTATCTGGTTAAAGAGGGAGTCTTGTGGCCGTGGTGTGGGGGGTGGGGAGGGGAGTGTGAAGGGGGGAGGAGGGTCAGAAGAGGAGGAGGAGGGGAAGAGGGGGACCAGACTCAGTGAATAGCGTGCTCAAGAGCTCTTCTGCACAATGAGATTAGCACGATGTGATCATTTGGATGCCAAGGTGCTAACACAATAATACACGGGAGTTTGCCAACTTTTCAAATTGAATGTATTTGATTATTTGCTTTTAATTAGTGTGAGTTTTGGAGTATGTACAGGATTGTCAGAGATACACGCAAAGCCTCCTACAGCCCCAGGAAGCGTAGTCTCTGTAAAGATGGTACGGTATTGTTCTTTTTTAGCTGTGGAGAATGAGATTTAACAGCTATGTTAAATGTTTTACCCCGTTTCCTTTGTGCCTCTGTTTCAACCTATTGGCAAGACCAATTGAAGTGAGAAAATAAACCTCTTATCTGATCTGAATGCTGAGAGCTGTTCCCTAAGAAGAATTTTCCAGCTGAACTTCAGCTTTCACTGAGCATCCCTCTTTCTTTTTCCTTCCCCCTTGCCCCCAAGTTGGCTCTGAAACTGGCTTTCTCTCTTCTTCCTTCCCCACTAGAAAAAAAAAATCTGTGTCTCCTCAAAAAAAAAGGACAGAAAGAAAGAAAGAAATTTGGTTTTTATAATTTAGAAGCATTTTGGAGGCTACTTTGCAGTTGCCAAAGGCCTGGGAGCATTCATTTGTTTGGTTATCCTCCCCACTGGGCTGATAGCGGCCCCTTTTTTATAGCTGAGGAAACTGGGCCTCAGAGAGGCCCATCTTGCCCATGGCGAGTGAGCTAGAATTGAAGTCCCCAGTTCCTGCGTCCCCATCTGTAGCTTAGTGGGCACTACCGTCCGATGGCTCATCGCGTTGGTTTGTTTTTCTAGAATTTTCTCAGGCAGGTTTTTTTTTTTTAAATGGCTATTTCCCAAGGGATTAGATAGGCCGTGCTTCCCCCGCCCCCAAACTGCCCATTCTTTTGCCTAAAGTGAACAAAACAGAATTGGAGACGAGTCAGTTGCTTGTGGCTCCGCTCCCCTCTTTTTTATCAAAGGAGGGAAGGCTGCGGGGTAAGGATTGCTCCATGTTTTCCAGGGAGCCCAGCTTGCCTTGAGGGCCCCCTCAATCCATCATCCAACAGAACGTGCCTTCCAGGAGGATGGACCGGGCCCAGAAGTGCTCCTTGGCATGGCTAGCTGGCTTCCAGTTACTCCTTCTCTTCCTTCTCATCTCTGTCTCTGTGCCTTAGAAAGCTGCCCAGCCCAGCAACCTAATGTGGTCACCCCAGAGAGGAGGACGCTGTATTGAGCAGGGTAGCAAGACACCTCATACACATTCTGAGGGCGCTGCTCAACCCATTACCTACACAATCCCTCAGTTACATTAAAAAAAAAATCTTTCTCCCCTCTTAACAATAGAGAGGAACAAATGGTTGACAAATAACAACAGCAGCGGCTCTCCAACAAAAGCACGCAATTATTACAATTATACTATCCTTGATTAGGCTCCCATGCATTGCATTTCAATGTAATTGATGTTGTAGGTTGACACATCGGACACCAAATATTCTCGCCTGTCCCTTCTCTCTTTTGTTTCAGAGCCTGATTTGCATTTTCTATGCTTTTAGTAATGAAGACTTAGCACTTTTCCTCCATTAGAAAAAAAAAAGAGAGATACAATAATCTGCAACTCGGCACTTGTTTAAGGATTCTGACCCTCAAAAATACCACTTTGCTTCACACATTAGCTGCTTACAAAGAAGGAAGCTAATGTATCATCTAATTGGGCAAACCACTGCATCTGATTTCTCTCAATCAGACTATTAGCTTCGTAATTACCCATCTGCCTCATGTGGAAAAACGGCGAGGCGAACACCCAGCTAATAACGTCCTCAAGAGCTCTCCACCACAATGAGATGAGCGCGACGTGGAGGGATATGGTCTCTAACCATTTCGGTGCCAAGGTGGTCACACAATGCAAGGGGACGCTGCCAACCATCCCCCATTTCAATGTGTTTAATTATTTGTCTTTAATTAGTAGGAGTTTTTGGGGTCTGTTCAGGATTGCCACTGCTGCAGAGAGAACTGAAGGATGAGACCAGCCCTGAGAAGCAAGGAGGCTCCATTTGGCCTCTTATGTTGGACTCTTTTGCCTGGGAAAGGTCTGGCCTTGTAGTTTTGATGAGCGGTCGTGAAGTTTTCTTAGTACTAGACGGGTTCTTCCTTCCTCTTTCTTTCTTACTCCTTTTTCTTTTATTCTATTTTCCTGGCTTGGGTAGGATCTCTGAGCAGTACCATGGCATATTGAATCAACAGCCAGCCTAGGAGTTAGACAGACCTGGGTTCTAGTTCCACTCATATATATTAGCTTTGTTACCCTGGGCAAATCACTTGACCTTCCAGTTCTTAAGTTGCAGAGAAGGTGCTGACTTGTGTTAGTAGGTGGAATTTCTTTATCCAGGGCTTCCTATATCAATAAAATCACAGATCTCATCTTAAAAAAAAGTAGGTTTAATAGATGGTGCCTATAATTCATCCCTTTAAAATATATAAGTTGGAGCCATGAAGATCCAAGTTCAAATCCTGCTCCAGATACTTTCTAGCTATCTGGCCTTGAGCAATGCTTAACCTCTGCCTCAGTTTCCTCATCTGTAAAATAGGAATAGTAATATCACCTGCTTCCCAGATTTGTTGTGAAGATTAAATGTGATAAACCATATAAAACACTTTTACAAACCTTAAAGCACTATGTAAATGCTCCCTATGATTATTATTTTGTATATTACTAGGTTGGTCTGATGTGTGAGAATCCAGCCTTTCTTGCCTCTACAAACGTTTGCCCTTAGACTGAGCCATCAAGGCCAATGCCGTCTTACCCCCAACCTGGTACTATGTCCCCCATGGACAATTATTCAGTGGCCTATTTAACCCCTGCTATTTATTTACTCATTCCTCACTCTTCTCTAGACATTATTTAATGAAAGAAAAATTAACAAATATTTTCTAAGCAGCCTGGCACTGTGCTACCACTAAGGATACAAAGGTGAAATGGTGCCTAGTCCATGGCTACACATAGTTGACTTGTATGTAGAAGTTAATGATACTCCTCTGCCCCTTTCCATCTCTTTCCTCCTCTTTATATTTGGCTCCATCAATGTTTTAAGGATGTTATAGGGGGAATTTTTACCTTGGATAAGAGTGAGACTATCTAGCCCCTGAGGTCCCTCTGAACTGTAATACTCTGTTTTGAATCTGTGCTTTTAAAATTTTAAGATTTTGTTAGCTTGGGTGAGTCACTTCATATCCTTGGTTCTGTACCTGCAAAATAAAAGAGTTAGATTAGATATTTTTAGGATTTCTTCTATTTCTGACATTCTACAGATCTATGATAGGCTTTGCTAGTTAGCGATGGCACATATGTCCCAGATCTTTAGTGGTAACCCAAATTTTTTGTGAGGTGGAGGTAGTAGTGACCTAAATCCCTGGAGTCAGAAACTAATGGCCAGGTACCCCAGGGACCGGTTGACTTGTTCTGGGTCATTGCATTCTTTTTAAGATTCAGGAATCCAAAATAATTACTATTTTTGAAAATTTTAAAGATTTTTTCTAATTACATGTAAAATTTTTTAACATTTGTTTTTTAAAGTTTTTCTGTTCTTCATTCTCTCCTTTCCTACTTCACCTCTCTCCTCTTTGAAAAGGCAAGCAATTTGATATAGATTATACATGTGCAGTCACATAAAACATTTCCATATTAGCCGCGTTGTAAAAGAAAACACAGACAAAAAACTCCAAGAAAAATAAAGTTAAAAAAGTTTTGATCTGCATATAGACTCTATCAGTTCTTTCTCTGGAAGTGGAGATCATTTTTCATCATGAGTACTTTGGAATTGTCTTGGATCATTGTATTGCTATGAAAAGCTAAACTGATCAGTGTATAATGTTGCCGTTGCTGCGTACAATGTTCTTCTGGTTCTGCTCACTTCATTTTGCATCAGTTCATATAAGTCTTTCCAGCAAACAGATTTTTCTTAAGCTGAGACTTGAAATAAAATGGAAATGTTTAGGGAGAAGCAGTAATTTTCTTAGGAAGACATGGAAAAGTTGAACCAAGGCCAGGATCATCTCAGGAAGAACATATCTTTTCCCTCTCTCTGGGTTCTATCTCTGTCCATACCCCGAACCCCCATTCAAGAAAGAAAAAGGTGGGCAGAGCTGGTCAGGGCTGTATGGAAGGGGATAGGCTTCTAAGGAAATTTCCTGCTAGAAGACAAGGAATTAAGAGTTGGAAGTATAGCCCTAGAATAGGCCAGATGTCAGAGCCAGAGGAAGGTGCTTTTGGAACAGAGTAAGCAAAAGACAGGGTTATGAGAAGTGAGGGAAAACCAGGGTTGGAAAGAAGGTCTGTTATTTTAGGGAAGTGGGGGGAGCAATATGATTGAATGAATGAATGAAAAAAATATTCATTGCTTACCATGTTTCAGAAATTAGGCTAAGCACTGGAGATGCCAAGAGAAGAAAGCAAGACATTGTTTGCCCTCAAAGAGCTTACATTCTAATAGGAGAAGACAACACACAAAATACACCTATAGGTAAAAAATGGGGTATGGGAGGAGCAAGAGGGTATAATCCCTAGAATGGATTGTGGATGACCAAGAATCATAGAGGCAAAAACTCACCCTTCAGAGCCTAGGGCCCCAGGGGTGGGAGTCTAAGTTCCTGTGGGAGAGAGAGTTGGGAAGTAGGTATCTGGTTGTTTTTATTTTTCTGTCATGAGAGGGGGAAATCTATCATTAGGGGAGAAATGGTGTTTTTTTTCCTTCACTTTGGGAAACTTCTCCCATTCATAACATTTTTATTTCTTGGTTTAGAATTCCCAAAGTACAGTCTATTCTTTTGTAGGGCCTACTGTCCCTTCTCCCCTTCTCCTCCCCAAAAGGCTTTTAAATACAAACCATATAAGTATTTTTGAAGGATGCGGCAGGGAGTGAAGAGAACTGAATTCATAGGCCATAGTTCCCAATGTCCATCAGCTACCTAATTTCTATCCACAATTAGTGAATTGTGCCAGTGCTAAGACTGTTTCCAGCCTAATGGTTTGTTTATTTATTTAACTGATGACATCTGTCTGCATTAGGGGAGGTTAGCACAGCAAAATTACATCTTTCTGTTGAGCTTGAGGAAGGGATAAATTGTGTTTGTGTTTATTCTTTGTCTACAAGGTCTAATGATTGGATTTCCATAAATACTCTTTTGATAGACCAAGGAATCAGGGTAAAGAAGTATGTTCGCAAATGTTTGTTGAATGTCTACCATAGGCAAAGCACTGATGAATGCTCTTTTAAGATATTGTCTTTACTTTGGAAATGCTTACAGTCTAGTTGGAGGGTCAATGAAGGGAAATGTGGCAGCGAGGTGGTGCAGTGCATGGCATATTGGATGTGCAGGGAGGGAAAGCTTGAGTACAAATTCTGTGTGAGATACCAGCTGTGTGACCCTGGGCAATTCACTTATGTCCTCCCAGCCTCAGTTTCCTCATTTGTAAAATTGGTATACTACACAGGGCTGTTTTGAGGTTCAAATGAGTTAACATGTGTGAAATGCTTTGCAAGTGAGCACTGTATAAATGCTAGCCATCATCACCATCCTCATCGTCATCATGAATTAGGTAGGAAGGAGAGGAAGAATTGTGTTAAGGTCATAGACTGTTCTGCTGTCATTAAATAGAAGTTTGCTTCTTTGCTGAATTCAGTAAATACATAATTTCATGATAGATCCAATTTAACCATGTCTCCACTTCGAAGGGCAGCAGCTGTGTGTGTAAGAACACTGGATTTTGGAGTCAGAGAACCTGGTTTCAAATTCCGTCTCTGCTGTATCAGATCACTTTCAATTTCTGGGTGTCAGTTTCTTCACCCATAAAATTAGGGGCTGGACTTAGACGACAACTAAGGTTCCCTTCCAGTTCTAACATTCTAAGATTCTTGTACTCAAAGGCCTCAAGTAATAACATTTTAATTTATTAGTTAATTCAATGAGGAGGAAGTATGGTTCAGTGGTAAGAGCATAGGATTTGGAACTCAGAGGATCTGGGTTTAAATCCCAGCTCCGTCACTGACTGTCTGTGTAACCTTGGGCCTCAGTTTCTCTGTTTGTAAAAGTAAAGAGTTGGATTAGATAATCTCTAAAAGTCATAGTCTGAAATATACTAGCTGTACAACACTCAGAAAATGACTTAACCGCTTAGTGCCTCAGACAACTCTCCAAGATTAAGGTATGGACAAATTGCTGATCCAGATTGGTGGAGGGAATTTCCATGCTGGGAGTTTCCGGCCCTGGAATCACAAATTGGCATCAAAATACAAAAAAAGTGCTGAGCCTGGCCTCTGAGAAGATGAACATCTCCCTAATATCCAAGTACACAAACAGCCAGTCAAATTTCAGTTCTGTACAGGTTGTCTTCATTGTAGCTTCCTTGTGACAAACTTTAATTTCAGCTTTCGCTTATCTCCTCAGTTTGTTTATTTCCTTTGTTGCCATTGCCATCTTTTCTGAGCGCTCTCATTTCCTTATGAAACCTGAGCTTATCAGGAAATTCAAGAGTGGGATCTTTTAAAACAAAACAATGACTTACCGTGTTCAGAGGCTGGTCTCAGCCATTTCCGTGGCAATCTTGAACAGGAGGAAGAGCCTCCAAAGCTAGCTTTAGAAGGGACCGTGATGACGATCTATTAGTGTTTTTTGAATTAGAGTTGTGAAATTGTTTTTTAAAAATTATTTTGACAATTACATTTCAATAGGATTTGTTTTCTTTGTAGTCCTATGTATTTCCTTTTATGCATTAAAAATATTCCTCTGATGAGGGGTCCAAGGGCTTCACCAGACTGCCCAAAGGATCCAGGACACCAAAAAAAGTTAAGAACTACTGATTGAGTATGAGTTTCTCACTTTACATCCAAAAAAAACTGAAGCCAAGAGAGACTTAATGAGTTAGCCAAGGTCACATCGCTAGTTAGAAGCCAAGACAAAATTAGAACCCACATCTCCTGTTTCAGTGTTCATGCCTTTATACACAGCATTGTCTTTCATCAGTCTCAGAAGTGATATTGTCCATTCATAGTATGCAATGAGTTGCTGGTCAGCTTCCCATGGCCTCCTGAATCAGAAATCCATGGTATAATTTCAAGATTTTGTGGAAAGGATTGTGAATTCCTAGAACATTTAGGCAAAGCCATATAAAAATGCAAAAAGACCCCAAAGCTAAAGAAACACCTTTTGGATTATCTTTCATTATTTTGGATATCTTTCAGAACTGATTATATTTATGCTCATTTGTATAAGTTGAGGTGTGTGACATCTGTAGCATCTGGATGAAGTCCAGCCTATACCTGCCCTTCTCCCCACCCCACCTCCATCCCCATAAGTGTTTTTTAGTATTTTAAGTGAAAATGTTTATACCCATCTCCCCCAAAACCCTGATGGAGACCTAATGTAAATCATGCCGTTCTCTCTGGTAAAACCATAACGCCAAGCAACAATTCTCAGTGCCTCAAAGATTTTCCAAGGTAATCTTCCAATTCTCGTTGATCAATTTTTATATTTTCCCGGTGGCAATGGGCACAAATTGAATGGCACTAATTCAATGAGAACACTCAGAAAGGATTGTATTTCAAATGGCACAAACAACACATATATCTTCACAAATATCTGCAGTCTAGCTAGAGCTCCCCTTCCTCCTTGTTATTTCAGCCAAGCGGACCCCAAATCCTGGAAACAGGAGTGAGGGATGGTGGGTTTTAAAAAAATTAGCATTAAATTGATACTAATTTAATATTAGCAATTAAACTCGTATTAAAATATGGGAAGATGACTTCATTCATTCATTCACATTGTACTAGAATGTATTTATGTGTTTTCACAGTAAAGATTTTGTTCATCTGTGCTAAGGTAAAAAAAAAAAGACAGTCATTGAATGATCATGATATTAACTAATCAGGAGAGATGATTTTCATTTATTGCTATGTAATGCCAAGCACGGTCAGACTTTTTGCTGTTTTTTGTTTGAGTGCTTCTTAGCACTAAGGAGATTGAATGCCTTTAATTGAGTCTTGACTTTGTTTCAATCAAGAGTCTTTGATTGAATCAGGAGTCTTTGATGACCTCTTTAAGTCACAAGAAAGCCTAAGTCACGTGAGTTTGAGTCACATGGTAGTGACGCCCTCTGACCCTGAAAAAGGATATATATATATATATATATATATACATATATATATATATATGTATATATATATATATGTAATACTCCGAGGTTATCTTTTTGTTTGGGGCTATCACTCACTGGAAGAGTGTCACGTGATTTGACCAGATGAGACTCAGGGTAGCCATTGTTAAAGAGCCCCACCCCCGCACCCCTCAGCTTTGAAAAACCCAGATGTTGTTGCTTCTCTCTGGTAACTAGATTGGTTTGTGTTATTCACTCTTTTTATATAATTTCTACTTGTAATTTCTGTTTGTATTCTCTTTGAGTTTCAGGGTGTTGGCTTTTCCCTCTGAACTAAGTGAATGGTGTATGTCTGTTTAATTAAAGTAAGATTGTTAACCCCTTAAAGTTGCTTTCCTTAGAAAAGCGGATCAAAGAACCTCTGCTAGCAGCCGTTCTGTGTGCTGGTATTATTGGTCTTACACAGTCACAGTAGTGGTAAGTAGCATTGTTGTTGCATGCTACCATCTGAATGCTGCTCTCAGTCCCACCTGATGGCGTTAAAGCTTTAACTAGATTGTTGATTTACTTGGCCACAGGTTATAGCATTGTTCTTGGAGTTAGAAGAAACCTTAAAAAACAAAGCACCATAGAGGCAGAAGGGAGTCTCACAAACCATCCAGTCCAAAACCCTCATTTCATAGATGAGGAAACTGAGGCCAGATAGGCTGTGTCTTGTTCAAGTTCACCAAATGAGCAGGACCATAATTAGAACCCAGGTCCTCTAATCTTTAATCCAGAGAGGTTTATTCTTTGAGATTAGGAGTGACTTTTGGATGGAAGGATCAGTCTGTAGAGAGAGTTTTCTCTTGGTGCTCTCCTTGCTTGACACAAGACTTTCAAGGAGAAAAAAGATGAAGTTGAATATACACAAACAGGTTTTATCAGTTCCATCAACTATGTAACTCCTACTTGGTTTTCCTGCTTCCAGTCTCTTCCCTCTCCAAAGCATTTTCCTCATACATGCTGAAATGATCTTCTTAAACACAAGTCTGACTGTTTAAAAACTTGAAACACAGACTGACTGTCTGACTGTGTGACCCTGGGTAAATCACTCAACCTCCCTCAGCCTCAGTGGTCTCATCTTTAGAATGGTAATAATCAGAGCCCCTCCCTCACAGGGTTGTGAATACAAAATGAGGTAGTACACGTAAGGTGATAAGGTGATTCTTTTACTCAAAAAATGTTCAGTGGCTCCCTATTGACTCTAGGATAAAATACCAACTTCTCAGTCTGGCATTTAAGGCCCTCCAAAATGTAGGTTCCATTTCTCTTTCCAGATTTATTTCATATTATTTCCCTTCGCATGCCACATCTCTTGTCTCCATACCTTTGAACAGGCTGCACTCCATACTTGGAATTTCTGCTGGTTCTGGGACTAAGAAGTTTGGTAGGTTTGGGGTTGAGTGGTGGTATGAGGTTAAATGCCATTCCAATAAAGATCACCCAGAAATTTTAAGATGAACCCCCCTACATTTGTTAATTGCCAAGAAGTAGATTTCCATTATTGATTGCTCTTCCACCTTTAGATGCAGGAACTACTTGGACAGTATTTATTACATCTATGGGAAAGGAAAAGGAGAAGGAGACAGCTGATGAGAGTTATTTCCTTTGCTCTCCATTGGTATACTTCCCAATGCAGACCTGGAGTACTTGAGTAATTGACCCTAAGCCAGCAGAATAACTTACCTTCAGCTAATGGGTCTCCATTGCAAGCTTAGAAGGTTTAGCTGGTGAGCAGTTGTAAGCAAATTGCAGTGTTTTATGAAGCCTTAGTGGCATCCCTCTCTATACATTTCCTTGTTTTCTCTCAAAGTCTTGGCTCCTGAAGATTTCTCTCCTAGCACATTGCCTGGCACACAGGTATTTATTAAATGCTTGTTGAGAGATTTCATCAGCAGCAGAGTCTCAGCCCCAGGCTGTTAAGTTCTATAGGAGAGAAAGAAAGGCGTTCCGAGCCAGCTAAAGCTGCCAATATTTTCTTCTGGACTGGTCTTTTTGGTTGCCAGACATGAAGTCTCTGTGGGAAAGCTCTCAAGGCAAGTATTTCATATGCTTCCTAATTTTCAATCTCAGAAAGCTAGGCTATATATAAGCAAAAGGTTATTCGCTCAATAACTCTGAATAGTTCAGAGTCTTTTAAACACCAAGTCCCTTCTTTCTTTCAAGCATATGAGCATATGAAGAAAAACACTGTACAAACTAAATCTAGAGAAAGGTCATTGTCTCTGCTGTTTATCTAAGAACATCCCTGGCAACTTGCTATTCATATTAAGCTAGCCCTGGGTTCAGAGATGCTTTGGGTCCTTCTTTTAGGCCTGTTTTCCCCTGATTCTCTAGCACTTGTCTAAGTAACACCCAGTTTAGGGCTAGCCGAAAGCATGGGAATAGAATATAGAACTTCCAAGAATATCTGAGAGTCAGTGCAGCATGGCAGATAGAGCACCAGACTTGGAATTAAGAAGGTGTGAGGTAAAATCCCATCACAGGCACTTCTCAGGGGTGAGAGAGGTTCATTAGCAGGACAGAATACAAAGTATGAATGGTCACTTCAAACGAAGCTATGTTTCTACAGAGATGGAGCAAAAAATTAATCAGGAGATTCTTTTCTAGAACTTGTCCCTATGATGCCATTAGCCTGCTTGCCTATCCGCCCATTTTAACTTGGTCCATACTTGACTTCTGGCTAGGAGCTGTGTGACCCTGGGCAAATCACTGAACCTCTCTCTGCCTCAGTGGTCTCATCTTTAGAATGGGGTTAATCACAGCCTTTCCCTCACAGAGTTGTGAAGATCCAATGAGGTAGTACATGTAAGGTGATCTGCTGACCTGCAAGAGCAATATGTTGATTTGCTATTATGATTCTACTGATGACTATGATGCTGATGAAATTGATGACTTACTGGTAATGGGACTCCTAAAGGAACCCAATGCAACTCCAACTTTTTCACATTCCCCTATTTCTTCTTCCCTGGTATGCCTTGCTGGATATACTCACGTACATGAGTGGCAAGGTTGCCCTGAATGCCCAGATTTTTTTTTGCATTAGCCTAATCTTAATGTTTGCGTTTCTCCTGGGGTGCCATTAAACTGAACTGAGCTCTTGGCTCCAGTCAACCAAACCATAAAGGAAGGTGCATCTTAGGGAGAATTTCTTTCACTGGTATTTAGGACAAAAAGTTTGTCCTCATTATCATCATTCTCTGAGTTGGATCACGGTTTCCGTAACGTGAACTGCATTTGAGAAATAGATATACCTCTGTCTGGAAGGGCTTTTACAGGGTGGTTTTTTGCTTTGGGCATGAAGTGTCAATCATTCAGGTGAGTGTTTGCAAATGAGGGTTAGTGGACGATGGGACTCTGTTATCTATTATTCAATAGAGTCCTTTCTGTATTCTACAGGGGCCTTCTGGATTCCTGGAGAAGAGGCTGGACGGTGTCCCTGATGCAAGTTGTCAAGATATGCCTCTGGAAGGACAATATATACATATAGTGAAGCAGGGAAATGTAAATCCTGAGTCACATCATGTCTTCTTCTCAGGGGTGAGAGAGGTTCATTAGCAGGATGGAATATAAAGTATGAATGGGTAACTTCAAAGGAAGCTATGTTTCTACAGAGTTGGAGCAAAAAATTAATCAGGAGATTCTTTCCTAGCACTTGTCACTCTGATGCCATGAGCCCTCTTGCCTATCTGCCCATTTTAACTTGGTCCATACTTGACTTTAGGCTTTTAATGCATTCCTGAACATGCTGGGTTTTTCATATTGGAATGTGGGTCTCCTGGCCTACCATAAGAGGAATGTGCATTGTGCATTAGTTTTCAATGGCGGGGATAGGTTTACATTAGCCTTCTACACCCCAACCTGTTCTACTTTGTGACAAAGAAAATGTATTTGAGAGACACTTGATTTGGACTTAACAGTCCTTGATGCTTAAAGGAGGTAATTTCAGATGAGAGGAAAGTAAGTTCCTTCCGCATTGCCAACTTTTCCAATAGGTTGGACACCCACAGAATATATGTAGGCTCATGAAGTGCTTAAATAAATTTGAAGAAGGCAGTTATATAATAAATATTCAAAGGGATGAAGGACTTAAAAAAATCTATTGGGATTAATAGTTGGTTACAGTGTACATTGTCTCATTTAATCCCTCCCCACAACAACCCTGTAGGGTAGATAAGAAAAAAAATATTATTATAGTTTTTCAGATGTGGAACAGAGATTCATGTGACTTATTTAAAGTTATGTTAGTGAAAGATATGGAACTGAAACTCTGGGTTTTTTTCCTCCTAGCTCAGTATTTTTTCCATTTCATCCCTTGTTTATATTTCTAACTGATAAGAACGGCATCACTAAGGACCCTAGTGTATGCCAGAATGTGTCTCCTAATGCCACTGGATAGAACAACTATGGTTCTAAAGCAATATGATATTTTTTGAGGGTTTTTTTTTGGTTAAAGCTAAAGACTATAGTTTTTAAAGGTTTTCTTTTTAACTTAGGAGTCAATTTCATATGAAGACACAGAAGAGAAAATATTTCTTACATGAGTGAGAGTTAAGGGATTTAGAAAGGAGACAAAAGAGCTAGATCGTTAACAAGCATTTATTAAATGCTTACTATGCTTACACTTTTACCACACTTAGCACAGTGCTTGTGACATTTGTTGTTATTGTTCATGATATCAGATATGACTCTTATTGTTCATGACATCAGAGTCATCAGACATGACTCTTCATGACCCCATTTGGGGTTTTATTGGCAAAGATATTGGAGTGGTTTGACATTTCCTTCTTCAGCTCATTTTACAGATGAGGAAACTGAGGCAAACAGGGTTCAGTGACCTGCCCAGGGTCATATAGTTAGTGAGTAGCTGAGATTTGAATTCAGATCTTCCTGACTCTAGGCCTTGAGCCTTACCACCTAGCTGCCTGAAACATAGTAAGTCCTTAATAAATGCTTATTGACTGATTACATGCTAAGTATTGGGAGCTAGGAGCACAAATGGGGGGGCAATATATAAATATATAATATTTAGGGGCAATATATAAATCACTACATCCACACAAAATTATATAGAGAGTAGGTTGAAGATAATCCCAGGGAAAAGGCACAATCAATGGTAGTTGTGTAAGTGGAGGGAAGGGGATGTATCCAAGCTGTGGATATGTAGGATGAATGTGAGTGAAGAGCTGAGCTTGACATTGAGGTTGAGACTATGGTGACTGGGAAGTTGGTGGTGCCTTCAGTACCACCAGTAAGTCAGTCTGTAATAGGAAATTTGGGAAGAGGGAAAAGATAATGAGTTCTGCCTTGGGCATGTTGTTAGGTGGCTCTGACTTGGAATCTGGAGAAGAGTCCACGTAAAAGCCGCATCGTTTGTGTGACCTCAAAGAGGGATGTAGATTGGTAAAAAGGAACCAGATGCAACAAAAAGTAATCCAAACCTTTCTCTTTGCTAGTACTGTGAGTCGTAGGGACCCTATAAGTCCAGAGGTTAGGCAGAACTCACCAGAAGGGACAGTTGCTTAGTGCCTTCTGCAAAGTAGAGTGGAATTTTCGTAATTGTTGAGGGACTTGGCTATTTATCTGTGTGGTATATTTTCTGTTGGGCTAAGTAAAATCTCACCTCAATCAGATGTCTTGTTAATTTGAGTGTTTTCAAAGGAGCTTTAGAGAGACATAAGCCAACTTTGACTGTTCTTAGGAAAAACTGGGCGAGAACATGAGCCAGAGAGAAATTTTGGGTAATGCAAGTCACACACCAAATTTCCTAGTGGAGACCTTGAGTTGGGACAAAGTTAATAAAAAAAATTGTAATTGAGAGAGGCCACTATCGTAAACCTAGTGAGCTTAGACTCAATTGGCATGTGGGTAACAGAAAGAGGAGACGTAGTGAAGGTGAATTAAGACAACTATAAGTAACTAAATACGCATTAGCATAAAATTGAAGTGACTTTTCTCATCTCCATGGCTTATAATATTCCATCCTTCAGTCCCAGTACTCAATTTGATTCATGAATTGCTTTGTTTTCTTCCCATTTCCATGAAATGTCCTTATCTTAACTCTTTTTTTTTTGGTGGCTGTGAAGACCTGGTTAGAAAGAGCCTCTTTCTGGAAACCCAGAGAGAGTCAGTCAGGAGCAAGGTAAGAGGACTTGGAGCCCAGCTGCAGGATATCAACCATGAGAGCCAAGATGGCTGCCATCTTTTGAAGGAGACACCCTTGAGAGAAGAGAAAGAGGAGGGCATCTCACAAAAAACCTGAGATCTCAAGTATTTTGAGGCTCCACTTTTTGTGTCTGTTCTCTCCCGCCAAAGCAGGGTTGTTCCAAAGCCAAGAAAGGATGGGATTTTGTTTAAGGCTGACTGGTGAGAGGCCTATTTTATAATCCAAGGGAAGTTGGAGTACTTTGTGGCCAGGTAGCCTCTTCCATTCATGGTACACAAAGCCCTTTCCAAGCCTTTCCTGGTGGGAGGTGTTATCTCCCTTTTACAGATAAGAGAAGCCGTAATGCAGAGCGGAATCTGGGATTTCCTACACCATCCTCCCCCTCCCCACCCTTGCCCGTTGGCCAGGCATTTGGTGGCTTCGTGGAGGAGTTGGGAAAGCAGGCCAGGTCCTCTGTTTTTCAGAGTTTTATCTACCAGACTGTACTGCCTCTTGGAGCCTCTGGGCTGGGCATCAAAGCCCTATTCCTGCGCCTGGGCTTCAAGGTCCTTCAATACTTTGCCACCCGTAACTTATCTAACTACCCTCATTTCTCATTCTTCCCTATTATGAATTCTCCATGGCTGCCAGACAGGCCCGCTCCCTTTTCCCTTCCCATGATTTGTCTACCACTGCTTATTCACATGTGCCATCCCAACCACCTCCAACCCCCACCCCTAGCCCACCAACCCATTCCTCTCCTACAACTATAACCTGGTTTAATGACAAGAACTTAAAACTGTAAGTCTCTTTAGAGCTGTATATTTGCTTAGTATTTTATTTTGTTATCTATGCACTATAATACAGCATAATGGATAAAATTGATGGATTAGTGTCAGATATGACCTGAGTTCAAACCCAAATGCTAACACATAGCTATGTCACCATAGACAAGTCATAAGATCATAGTTGTAGAGCTCAAAGGAGCCTAGAAGATCATCAGGTTCTACCCTTCATTTTACAGATGAGGAAACTGGGACTTAGCATGGACAAGTGACTTGTCAAAGGTCACACAAGTAGTAAGTAGCAGAGCGAGGCTTCAGATTCAATTCTGCTTCCTAAACCAATACTTTCCCCCCACTGTATCATACTGCAGTAGCCTCTCTGAGCCTTGGTTTTCTCATCTGCCAAATAGGGATACTGATGCCTGTAATACCTGCCTCGTAGGGTTGTTGTGAGAATCAAATGAGATATGGTATGGAAGGAATGATACAGGATGTCCCAAAAGTTTTAGTGCAGCTGTAAGTTTTAAAAGCTTAAAATTGCACTAAGACTTTTACGGACACCTTGCATAAAGGTCAGCCATGATGATGATGACGATGATGATGTCGATGATGATGATAATTGTATATCATCTGCATAATATCCTCTGTTGGGCTTGATCCTTTCCTACCTTTTCCGGTTTTCTTATGCCTTATTCTTTTCCATGTATTCTTCAATCAAGTGACAGTGACCTGCTTGCCATTCCTCTCACATGACACTCAATCTTCCTACTCCAGACATTTCCATGCCTGGAATGCTATCCCTCCTCACCTCTGCTCCTGGCTTCCTACATATCTCAGCTAAAATTCCACCTTCTGCAAGAAGCTTTCCCTTAATCTCATTATCTTTCTTCTGAGACTGCCTCCAATTTATTCTGTGTATATTTTGTTTATATATCGTTGTTTACACATTATCTTCCCCATTAGACTGTGAAGTCCTTGAGAACAGGGACTGATTCTTGCATTTCTTTGCATCCCCAGTGTTTCACTCAGTGCCTAGCACATAATAGGCACTTAATAAATACTCATCGAACCCTTGACACTTTCTCTATATATATTCTTTAAGTCAAGAGGGCTTAAAGGGCAAGGACCCATCAACTTCACTGAGTACAAGAATCAAGCCCAACACCATACCTAAAGGGGTCTTGATGATAACAGTTGACTCCATTTTTGTGAAGAATAAATTGCCCCTGAACTAAAGTAGGGGGATCTGTGTAGTCTTGACCCAAGCAAATCACAAGATGAAATCCATGTAATTCTGGCAAGAGGGCAGAGTATTGTGTAGTAGAGAGCACATTGCTTTCAGGTTGAGAGGACTTGGAGGTCCTAGGTTCAGATCTCACCTCCGGTCATCAGATCCTGTGTGACTTTGGACAACTTGGCCTCCCTGAGTTGTCCAAGGTCACATAGACCTCAGTTTCCTCATCTGTAAAAAACCAAAGAGGTTCAGTCAGATGGCCTTTGAAGTTCCTTCTAGCTCTAAAGCAGTGATTCTATGCTTTTTCCTGAAGCCTTTCATGAGTCCCTGAGGATGTTAGGATTTTTGAGGTTTTCTCTGATCCTTCACATAAAGAATAAACTTTTCAATCTCTACCCCTTAGACAGATAGGCAATCTGTTCAAATATAAAAAAGAGAATTACCTCAAAATCCCAAAGAACTATGATATTCTTCTTTTCTTTGCTCCAAGTTTCAATAGAACATCTTGTTGTTTTCAAATGTTGTGTTAGTATTGATTTTGTCCCTGACCTTAAGGTCTCTTTGAGACTACATTTTTGGACAAATTCTCCTATTAAAAAAATTCTAGTAGCATAAACAACAAAGAACTTATGTGTTTGGATGATATTGGAAGTGGTTTTCTTTCATAAATAATCCAAGATATCTTTATTAAAGTTGTCTTCCCTTCCCTTTCATTGCGAAACAAGATACTTCAAAGAGACCTTCAGAATGGAACTGGGAGCTGGGATATTGTGAAGAGAATACATGATTTGAAGTTAGAGGAGCTGAGTTCTAATTCTGATTTTAAAACTTACTACCAAGGTGAGTTTGGATCACAGGGTGATAGAAACAGAGCTGGAAAGGATCTTCGATGCCATCGATCATTTTACAGAAGGGGAAACAGAGGCCCAGGAAAGTTATAACTTGTGCTTAGACAGTAAGAATCAGAGGCAGGATTTTCTTCATTTATAAGATGAGAATAATAATAGTGTCTCTTAGGGTTGTTGTGAGTCTAAAATGAGAGTATTTGTAAAGTATTTTGCAAAGAGTAAAATGCTATATGACTGCTAGATATTATTATAGATATTGTGGTTTGGAGACAATGCTAGGTTCTTAAAGGCTGTGCTAATGGATGGGGCAGCTCAGTGGCTCAGTAGATAAAGTGCCAGTCATGAGGACCTGAATTCAAATCTGTTCTCAGACACTTACTGTGTGACTCTGGGTAAGTCACTGAACCCTATTTGCCTCAATTTCCTCATCTGTAAAATGATCTGGAGAAGGAAATGGCAAATCACTCCAGTATCTTTCTGGCAGATTTTATCATGCTGAAAAAACTTTGACTATGGTCCCTAGTGATATACTGAGGCTGCTGTTTGAGGTCCAATGGAGAAAATACAGATACTTTTTCCCTCTAAGTGATGAATTCTTTGGTCACAATAAGTTTCAAAATAAAAATACAAAATGGTTTTGAGTCCTCTATGGCAGTGGTTGTCAAACTCAAACCATACATAAGGATCTCTATGAGCCACATATTCACTTAGAAAAGCACATATTGCCATTATGTATGTCCTACTGTAATTTTATTTTTCTAAATATTTCCAAATTACTTTTGAATCTAGTTTTGGAGTGTTGAGGACCACAATGTAGCCTGGAGGCTGTGTGTTTGACGCCTCTACTCTATGGCCACCAAAAGGAAAAAAAAGGAATTTGTAACTAAACAGAAGAATATATCACAGATTCACTTTATGGAGGCAAACTAAGAAATTGGAGTTGGTTTAATATTGTGCCTAAAGACAACAGGAAACCTTTCATAATACAATTGGTCATTTTATCTTGTAGTGCTCATAATGAGCCTGAGCAAAAAAGACCACCATGTCGATAATTGCAGTTTAAGTACCACCATCTGGTGTAAGTGATGAAGAGGTAGACGAATTCTATGAAGATCTTGACAAAGTACTTCCAAAACAAGTCAACATGTATTTTGATTCTGAGCAATGTTGATGCAAAGATGGGCACAGGAAAAATATGTTGGAAAATCTGGTTCAGGTTTGAGAAACAAAAGAGGCCAGTGGCTGATAGACTACTTAGGGGTTTCACATCTATATATTATGAATTCTTTCTTCCACAAGTGAGTTGAAAGGTACTTGACCTGGTGAACAGAGAACAACATTAAAAAAATGAAGCTGGCTCAAACTTAACAGACAGGAAATGTCGGCTTACTAATGTGGGTGTCATAACAAGACTAAACCGCTGGGTGCAGTTAGTCATAAACTAGTTAGACTTAAGGCGAAGTTCGACATCAAGTTAGGGGGAAAAAAGCTAGAACTGAGACAAAGACACTGAAAAATTGCAATAGCTTCCACTATCCCTATTCAAATGACCCATGAATGATAAATAATGGGAAATTTAAAAACATATAAAGACTGACTTTGATTATGCCCTGCACATAGGTGGTACTTAATAAGAAGTATTTGTTGAATCAAACAGAAT